>CM060111.1:38483828-38991328 GCA_030522415.1 Channallabes apus
GTGCAGAGTGAACGATTGCACGTAAGAATCATGTTTTTATGGAATTAAATTGTGAAAAATCTCGCACCAGTCTGAAAAAACGCCTATTATCGATACTCTGTGCACTGATATTGGTAAATGATCAGTGGTGAATTACCGCAGCTTGTAACTTTATTTTCTGTGTAATAATTTCTCCACTTATCTATCACTAGGTGCTTATGAGAACGATGCAGGGTTCTGCCCAGATGAGACGGCGAGCCGCTCAGGACTTCGATGCTTGCTACGAGTCCTTGTGTGCCACTCAGGGCTTGGCTCCGGTGGCTGCGGTGAGGTTGGGTCTGAGCCAAAGCGTGCTGGACTTCAACGCAGATGCCGTCAATTTTCCAGACTGGGCTCCAATCCTGTCAGCACTAAGTGTTAATAAGCAGCTGCACCATGTCAGTGTGAGAAGTTGCTATCTCTCCAGTTTGGGCTCTCAGGGTGTGCGATCCCATAATCATCAATCATATTTTTAATTGTAAAAAAAAAAATCTACATCTACTCCTACTACTTAATTCAGATCTGGTTCTTTCCTTCAGGTTCCTGTAAGCCCTCCTTCAGGAAGAGAACTCCCGTTGTCCATTCCAAAAGCATGACGCTTCAGCTCTGCAAAGCCGTGCAGAAATGCCTGGAGGTTTCACGCAGCCTTAAAACGCTCCACCTGCAAGGGCTGCCTCTGAGACAGAGAGACCTCGAAACACTCACTAAAGTGAAAAGCAAACATGTGTTTAAGCATTAATATTCTGTGTCCATCACGGTGTCCAGTTTTACCCTCACGCTTGTTTCTTTTCATCCAGGGTTTGTCCAAGAGCGTGTCATTGGAGCACTTGTCTTTGGCGCACTGTCCCATTTCAGATGATGGACTAGAGAGTGAGTGAGAAGTGTCAAAATATATTTAATTGAAATGAAATCTACATAATTTACTGATGTTTGCATTTTTTTTTTATTGATTCAGCTATCTGTCAGAGTGTGAAGTACTCAACAACTATTAAAACGGTGGATTTCACTGCATGTAATATTACCTGGCGAGGAGCAGAGCACATGGCAAACATCATCAAGGTCAGCGGGGTGATGACAGTGTGGTGGGTTGAGACGTGGGAACTGAAACGTAGTTTTTTTGGGCTTAAACTTAGAATTATCTCAAAATGTAATTCGATGGGAATCTACATTATGTTGTTTTTCCTTCTTTAAATGTAACTTTTAAATTATGTTTGATACATATGAATACAGGATGGAGTGAGAAGTATTAATATATTAAATATAAAGTATTTAAAGGAAAGAATCGTCCGGTTGGTTTTTGAGCAGCTCCAGGCGGTCAAGCGACACACCACGGCGTGGGCGGAGACTTTGCGCTACAGGAAGGCGGAGTTCGAAGCAATGAGCGGGCTTCGCAGAATCACGCTCAACGATAACATCCTAATCGGCGACAGAGGAATCACATCCCTCGCTCGGGAGCTCACGGAGGACCTGTGGGTCAAAGGTCAGAGAACATGCATCGAAGGACCTCTCAGACTAATGAACATTATGGCAGGCTTGATTATGGTTTTTATTATTTGTATTATCGTGTATCGTCTCTGTATCGATCCTGTAGCGGTGGACCTGCAGAGGTGTGGCATCTCTAATGATGGAGCTCGCGTTCTGGAGAAAATGCTCCAGTCCAACAGCACCCTGTGCGTACTGGACATCCGGAGGAACCCGCTAGTGGGTCTGTGGACCTCAACACACGCTCGAATATAAACACGGAATATCGACTTGATGTGAAATACTGATCTCTCCTTATATTTATATTTGTTTTTGTTTTTTTTTTAGATAACGAGCTGGTGAAGTCTGTGATTAAGAAAGTTCTTATGAATAATAAAAGCCAGGATTCACAAGTAAGAAACATCTACTTCTGTTAAATGTTTATGGTACAAAAAAGGAAAAATAAAAGCTAAACAGTTGGAATGTAAATCACCAGGAGCCAACAGATATGATATCATGATACCTAGATGCATTTTATATATGCAAAAGAATAAGAAATCAGGAAGGGGGCAAATAGTTTTTCACACCACTGTATATATATATATATATATATATATATATATATATATATATATATATATATATATATATATATATATAGTTTTTATATATATAAATAGTATATATACAAATAGTTTTTCACTTTGGGGGGCAAAAACTATTTGCCCCCTTCCTGATTTCTTATTCTTTTGCATGTTTGTCACACTTAAATGTTTCTGCTCATCAAAAACCGTTAACTATTAGTCAGAGATAACATAATTGAACACAAAATGCAGTTTTTAAATGAAGGTTTACGTTATTAATGGAGAAAAAAAAACTCCAAATCTACATGGCCCTGTGTGAAAAAGTGATTGCCCCCCTTGTTAAAAAATAACTTAACTGTGGTTTATCACACGAGTTCAATTTCTGTAGTCACCCCCAGGCCTGATTACTGCCACACCTGTTTCAATCAAGAAATCACTTAAATAGGAGCTACCTGACACAGAGAAGTAGACCAAAAGCACCTCAAAAGCTAGACATCATGCCAAGATCCAAAGAAATTCAGGAACAAATGAGAACAAAAGTAATTGAGATCTATCAGTCTGGTAAAGGTTATAAAGCCATTTCTAAAGCTTTGGGACTCCAGCGAACCACAGTGAGAGCCATTATCCACAAATGGCAAAAACATGGAACAGTGGTGAACCTTCCCAGGAGTGGCCGGCCGACCAAAATTACCCCAAGAGCGCAGAGACAACTCATCCGAGAGGCCACAAAAGACCCCAGGACAACATCTAAAGAACTGCAGGCCTCACTTGCCTCAATTAAGGTCAGTGTTCACGACTCCACCATAAGAAAGAGACTGGGCAAAAACGGCCTGCATGGCAGATTTCCAAGGCGCAAACCACTTTTAAGCAAAAAGAACATTAAGGCTCGTCTCAATTTTGCTAAAAAACATCTCAATGATTGCCAAGACTTTTGGGAAAATACCTTGTGGACCGACGAGACAAAAGTTGAACATTTTGGAAGGTGCGTGTCCCGTTACATCTGGCGTAAAAGTAACACAGCATTTCAGAAAAAGAACATCATACCAACAGTAAAATATGGTGGTGGTAGTGTGATGGTCCGGGGTTGTTTTGCTGCTTCAGGACCTGGAAGGCTTGCTGTGATAGATGGAACCATGAATTCTACTGTCTACCAAAAAATCCTGAAGGAGAATGTCCGGCCATCTGTTCGTCAACTCAAGCTGAAGCGATCTTGGGTGCTGCAGCAGGACAATGACCCAAAACACACCAGCAAATCCACCTCTGAATGGCTGAAGAAAAACAAAATGAAGACTTTGGAGTGGCCTAGTCAAAGTCCTGACCTGAATCCTATTGAGATGTTGTGGCATGACCTTAAAAAGGCGGTTCATGCTAGAAAACCCTCAAATAAAGCTGAATTACAACAATTCTGCAAAGATGAGCGGGCCAAAATTCCTCCAGAGCGCTGTAAAAGACTCGTTGCAAGTTATCGCAAACGCTTGATTGCAGTTATTGCTGCTAAGGGTGGCCCAACCAGTTATTAGGTTCAGGGGGCAATTACTTTTTCACACAGGGCCATGTAAGTTTGGATTTTTTTTCTCCCTAAATAATAAAACCCCTCATTTAAAAACTGCATTTTGTGTTTACTTGTGTTATCTTTGACTAATAGTTAAATGTGTTTGATGATCAGAAACATTTTGTGTGACGAACATGCAAAAGAATAAGAAATCAGGAGGGGGCAAATAGTTTTTCACACCTGTGTGTGTGTGTGTGTGTGTGTGTGTGTGTGTGTGTGTGTGTGTGTGTGTGTGTGTGTGTGTATATATATGTATGTACAGTATGTATATTTGATGGCTCTGCGATGGATTGGCACGCTGTCCAGGGTGTACCCGCTACCCTAAATACAGGATAAAGCGGTATAGATGTCTTGTTTTTATTCATTCATTCATTCAACAAATTTAAAAACAAAGCTGAAAACAAAATAAATTTAAAACAAAAGCGAAAACAAAATAACAAATCAGAAAACACATCGACAATTCACTCAAACCGGAAAAGATGAGTATAGTTCGCAAATTAAATTTTTATTGCTGATTGGCTGAGACGTCTGTCACTCAAAAAATTATTTTTCACTTTCTCTCTTGCATCACTTGCAAAATATCAAACACTGAATTTCGTATCTTAATTCTATTGCAGACTGCAGTAGGTTTACTGTTTTCCCTTTTATTTGATCTGTCCATTTTATCTTCAGCCCTCACCAGTTTTTCAGTCCCTATTTCTTCTTTGTCTTTCGGCTGTTCCCTTTCAGGGGTCGCCACAGCGAATCATCTGCCTCCATCTAACCCTGTCCTCTGCATCCTCTTCTCTCACACCAACTAAATTCATGTAAATGATATTTCTGATTCGCATCATTGATTTGGCAAATGTTTTACGTCGGATGCCCTTCCTGACACAACCCTCTGCATTTATCCAGACTTGGGACTGGCACAAGAAGACACTGGATTGCGCCCCCCCATGGTTGCATTTTTTCAGTCCCTACTGATGGAAAATATTCCCGAAACATACTTCATGGTGGAGATAAAATACTCACGCTGAAGAGAATTTCCACCAAATCTAGGGCTTTGCGCCAAGCCAGTAAAAGTCCATAATCTCGTCAGACCTTTTCGACCAGGGAGTCTCTGTTTAGTGTTTGACGCAGGATTTCTTTTCAGTAATGACTGTCTTCATACCAGGCTTCCATAAAGCAGAGCTACAATACTGTATTACATTTTTAACATTTTTCTCATTACAAACTTCTCATTCAAGAATAAAATGAAATGCTGTCAGGATGTCTCCGCTTTAGGGAGAGATGTTCGAGTCACTAGATGGACATTTATTTGATGATTGTTAACAGTCCACCATACAGTGTAGGGGTGGGAGATATACCGGTAGACACGATTAACCGGTAGAAATTTGTCAACTGATACAGATTTTGGTCTATTGTCTTAATCGCTATTGAGATCATGATTTAAAAGTTAATCCGCGTTGCGAGATCCACCGGGCTGCGCAAATAAACCAGATCATCTCTGCGCTATCCAGATAGTCACGCTACGCTGTCCATTGGGCCGCACAGATATTTGGTTCAATCGGGTGCCACGGTTTCATTCCACTTTTGATGTGTTTGGCTTCAAACTATGGAGGAAGACGGTGCAGCAGCAGTGAGTTTGCTTACATGTGACGAAACCAACAACGAGGAGATTGTAAAGAAAAAAGGTGCATCGTCTGTGGTGTGGAATTGGTTTGCGTATAAGAAAAGTGATACGAATGAGATGAACGTGATTTGGAAGGTACGCAAGTGCACTGTTTTAGCAAGCGGTGGAAACACATCAAACCTTTTCTATCATCTGAAATCCAAACATCCAAACGAATATGGCCAAAGTAAAAAAAAAAAAATGCAACAGACCTCAGCAATTCACAGTTTAAATTAAATTACATTATGTAAAACAGTTTCTTTATGTTTTAATTTTTATTTATGCATTTTCAGATACGAATTGCTATATTGTGATGTATTTCATTATTGAGGTAGAAAATTGCTTCTACCGTGATAGAAGATTTTGGTTATATCGCCCACCCCTATACAGTGCTCAAGTTTTTGCAAGTAAAGCACTTTGGTTAAAGGCAGCACAATTTCTGTTTTGCAGTATTTGTGGTTGAAGCCTCCAGCTAAGGATGCAAATGATCACTCAGGACAGACGAACAGGAGAAGCACAGGAAGAGCTACTTACAGAATCGGTAAGAAGGCCATATTTAATTTTAAAGGTCTTTATTTGTCTTTATTTAATAGCGAGTAATAGCGTTATAGTATAGATTAAAAATCAGGATTGTACACGAGCGAATAATACTCATTTTGGATATTGCTTATTGGAACCTGATTGGCTCTTATAGTTGATAGTTATGATGTAATAATATCTAATAGATTTTTACAGCTTTGTTTTGCTGTTTTTTTGTTTTTACTCGTAGCATGTGTGTCTAGATGTACTAATGTAACATCTCTGTGTTAGTTAAAGGCTCGCGACGGGCGTCTATAGCACCGTGTGGAGGGAGACCTCCTCGCCCCGGCAGTACCGCTTACATCCCATGGCGCACTGCGGCACGCGCCAAAGTTCAGAGGTAAGAGCCGTTGTGGTAGAAGCGAGTGGTTCAGGATGCGATCAAACATTTCATACATTTGAGATATAATGCGCGAAGAACACAATAAAAGCTGGTTATATATTGTTGGTTAATATTAATATTGCACTGTTGAGGGGAAAAAAATGTTTCCGTGATGTAGTGATGAGTGTTTCATGTATACGTACAGTATGTATTTATATTTTTTTTATTATATGTGTACATTTGAGGTTGTGAAAAGTTTCAGTTCCTCTGTAATCCTACATATGACACACTGAAAACTGTAAGTTTAGAATTGTAAAAAAAAAAAAGAAGATATTGTGCATCTAGTTATTGTGATCATATTGTATCAGCTGCAGTGGTAGTAATAAATGCTCTGTCATCCATCTTTTCTATTAAGATCTAAACCTCTTGTGTCCTGGTCTTGTTTAGGGGTCTTCCTCAGAGTGCTGCAACAGCGGTTCGGACCTTTCAGGTTTTTGCACATTTATTAACGGTTTATATTTTTCTTCACTGCCAAATTCAAAACTGCAATAAAATTCTAGTTCATAAGGATCACCATCGATAACATTCAGGAAAAATATTCCTCGGCCATGACTTACTAAGGCTTGGGAAAAAGATACCACAGTAACGTAGGGCATCATATTCCTGCCACCTGAAATATAATTGTTTGTCCACTTCAGAATGCCTCCTCCATTCGAGTCACACTGGAGTCAGAGAGCGAGTCTCAGTCTGATGAAAATGAAGGCATGCCGCAAAGTGTGCCGAGAACTTGTGAGGATATCGTCAGCAACCAGTACAGACGTCTGCAGGCAGATTACAGGAGTCTACAGGTACGGCGTTCCATGATCTGGGAATTCACATCTGTCTGTCTCTTTGCGTACGTGCTTATGTACGTTCATTAACAGTCCAATGTTAGATCGAGTATGAGCCTTTATTGGCAGATATAAAAGACAATGAGTATGAACTCACTCAAACACAAAACTGTCCCAAATGGAAAATGCTGTCTGCTTGCCGTTCATGTATTTAAATATCTCTACCTTTTATTCAGTCTAGCTTTATCATTGTCTGCCCTTCTTTCTAATTCTGTATCTGTCTGCCAGTCTATCCATTTATATCTACATGTTTGTCTGCCTTTTATTTATTATTATTCATTTTTAACTTCATCACTGTTGGTCTCGCTATGCTGTTGTCTCTGTTCACCTACGGCATCTGTTTATATCTCTTTTATAAAATTGAATGATTTGCTCTTTCTCTTCCAGGAGCAGCTGGAGGAATGCAAGCTCAGGCTCACCGAGGAAAGAAACGCAAGACTCAAAGCCACTTCCTGTGTTGTCGAGGTATATCCATCAAAAAAAATATTATTATTATTTATTTATTTATTTTTTTTTTTAACCATGTCATGACATAAGGGTGTTTTCACACTTGTATGTCTAACGTCATATTCGCTCGCCTTGTTGTTTGTGGGTTTTACATTTTCTCCCACTAGCTGGAGTTGGAGAACAATCGTCTACGGAGTGTGAACCAGTCCCTGTCTGAAGCTCACCCTGTCAGTCACTCTGTATTGGAGGACGAACAAGTACTGGACAACATCGAGGCTTCCTTCAACAAGTTCCATGCCTTCCTTGACCTGCTTAAAGATGCTGGGTTAGTTGGGTTTTATTTTCTTGCACCTTATCTACGTATATGATAGACCAGTACTGTATGTAGGAGGATGGATTATGTTGAAAACGTCTAAAATAAAAACACATCGCCATTTGCAGGCTCGGTCAGTTGGCATCCATGGCTGGCATTCAGCAGTCAGACTTTGGGGTACCGAAACGTCCTCAGCTGTCTTCTACACAGCGACCAGGACAAGGAGACAAGGCCATCGAGCAGAGGAAAGGCAGCACGGCTGTAAGTGGCATTGAGCTTGTTTGCATGGCATGAAGTTTTTCATGAACCTAAGAAAATTTCTGTATGTTTCTGCCCAAGGAAACTTTTCATTTCTATGTCTCCTTCTAGTCTACTAAGACTACTGCTAGTAATCATTGTAGCGCTAGAACTTTAGAATAATTATTTTATCTTGTACTGTTAAAGAGAAGTCAACTATTGTATGATAACAGTAACTCAAATTCATATATTTTTTTTAACTTGTATCTAATTTATAAAAGTTATTCCTGCATTTCTACCCATGCTTAACAGATAAACACCGTTCAAAAAGCATCAAGACCTCATTCGACCACATCGTCCTCTGCAGCTAGTGCTGTCTCCAGGAACTCTCGTCATGTCCAGTCCCAGCGAGATGTTACCCTCGCTCCGGCTCCGCATCCCTCCATCCTTCCGCCTTCTCCTTTAGACTATCCCGAGGTTTTTCGTCAGCAGCAGAGTGTCGCTCCTGCACGATCACACTCAAACACAGTGTCCTGCTCTGATAAAGGCAGCCGAGGCTCTAAACGCTCCAGCAGTTCGGCCAGCAGCGTCCATGCTAGTGTTAACAGTAAACAGTTCTATTCTTACTCAGAGGACTTCTCAGAGGGGAAGCTGTCTCCGGCGCTGAGCTCCATATCCAGCATGTCTCAGTTCGGTTCCGAGAGACCTGATGTCTCTGAGGGTCAGAGGAGTGCTGTTGGATTGGCTGATCTCTAGAGATGGATTTATTCTTTATTATATTAAACAATAATGCCAACACTAGGTCATCGTCTTTTGGGGGGGGGAACAATGTTTCTTTTTTTAATTTTTAAAAACTGAATATTGCTGATAGCTGAACCTGTAAGTGCATTGTTAGAATTCTAGAGTTGTAATATTTCCAGCACAAACCTTTTGTCCTGCACTGTTGGCTTTCATGACTCTTCCAGTTCATTTCCACTGTGCTGTTAGGTGTTTTATGTAGCTTAATTCTTTGCCATTTTTTAAAAAACAAATATTGCACAGTGCCAAAATTTATGATGAAATTCATTGTTGGGGGATGTGTTTTGTGCTTTTGAGATACTTGTAGAGTGTCTGCTGGAAGTCGTTTGTAACTACCAAGGTTTTTAGACGGTTTTTAGACCAGGTTTTTACATGGTTTAGTTTTATAGCAATATTTTTTTCAATTTATTGTTATTTTTTATTAATAATTTGTTTAAATGACATACTGTGAAATTGCTATGAAATGCTTGATATGTGAAATTGTATCAGAATAAAATGTGCAATCAAATCACATAAATAAGGAGTGGATATAGAAACGCATCATTTGAAAATACACTACCGCTTTGGAAGTTTGGGATCACTTTCTAATTCCAGGATCGTTCTTTATTTTTATTTCTTTTTACATTGTTAAACACTGCTGAAGTCGTCCAAAATGTACAAAAAGCTAGTTTGAACAGACAAATCTTCATAACGGCTCTAATTCGAGGTGATGTTTGTTAATTGGTGACTTCTGAGGCTGGTGACTCTAAATGAACTTCGCCTCTGCAGTAGAGGTCAGTTTTGGTCTTAATTTCCTGGAAAGGTCTTCCAGAAAGGCTGACCTCTGTGCCGTAAAATAACAACTGACTGTTGTTGTTGTTGCATAATTACTTCAAATTCAAATTTTATTAGTCACATACACAGTCATACACAGTATAATATGCAGTGAAATGCTTATACGACCGCCAGTGACCTTAAAAAAAGAAAATAAAAGCTTGTACGTAAAATAAATAATCAATAAAAAGGAAATACTAAAGAAATAATTTTAACTAGTAAAATTAACTACAATAAGGGCATAATAAAATATTGCAAAAATATAGAAATATAGGGTAGATAGAGTATATATGTATATAGAATTAAAGTGTCAGTGGTTGTGCAAATATGCATGAAAGGTGACTAATGAAAGTGACGTGCAATTGTCCAGATGTATGAGTATTTAGTGCAAGTGTGTATGAATGTGTCCATGATTGTCCAGTCAGTGTTGTGAGCTTAAAAGATGTTATTAGTCCTGTGTTTGTGGTGTGATTGTGTGATTGAGAGACCTTATCGCCTGCGGGAAGAAGCTCCTCCTCAGTCTCTCTGTGTTGGCCTTTAGGGAGCGGAATCTCTTCCCAGACCGCAACAAAGAGAACAGTCCATTACTGGGGTGACTGAGGTCCTTCATGATCTTCCTGGCCTTAGTCCAGCACCGCTTGCTGTAGATGGAGTGCAGGTCAGGTCTTAATTCAATATGTATTATTTAATAGTTTTGAAGTTCCCAGTATTTTTGTAGAATGTAGAAAATAAATCTCTAAACAAAGAAATTTGTAAGTGATTCCAAACAAAATTGTGCTAAATTAAAAATAATAATAAAAATTAAACAGGAATATGATGATATATCCAATGATTAATGTGCAGATTGTATGGTTACTTTATACTACAACCCAGGTATTAGTGATTGGGCCAGACGTCACTCCCCATGTGCAACAGTAAGCCATTAAATCAGTTTATTATTAATGATAATATCCTCCAGTTCTGAGGCCAGTAGCGCTGAGTAACATGAAACATGATTCGCTCACATAGGACGCACGCGAGCGTTCCATCAGCCAATCAAATGTCTCGATGTTGCCGAGTGACTGCGTTAGAGCAAAAAGAAGCTCGCGCATCCCTGACCCGGGTAAGAACCTGCCCGAGTTTAACAGAAAAGCGCGTAAAAATTTATAAATAACAACAAGAAGGAATATCGCGTAGTCACGATTTAATGTATATTTAGAAATTAGATAAATGTATTATTTGTGAAATGGAAGGTTTGTAGGGAAAGTTTATCAGACAGAGCCCGGCTTTATTTAGGAAAATTGTAAACAAAAAGACTAAAGGTGAGTAAAGCTAGCTAACTGCTAACGGACAAAAATCACACAGAAACTAACCGACAGTCTTATTATTATTATTATTATTATTATTATATTACATTCGCGGTAGAAGACGTACCTAAACGAGAATTTTTTCCACGTTTCTGTTAGTATATCAGGTATTTTACATTCACATGAAATTTTCTTACTTTATAAGTTATGTCGCGAGCCTTCAGTATAACCCTATATAACGTATTTCAGTATAACTCGATCAGAACAAAACCCCACTGAGACCTAGTCAACCTCTCCCACTGCTAATTGGTTAATGAGTTGTCTATTTTATTCTCTCCCCTTCCAAAAAACACCTTTTGGTTTGATTATGACATCATTTTGTTAAGCTTGTGCAGCATCATATTTTATTTCCATCCAGACTTGCATTAATCTTTCCTCCCAAGATCTTGTAGCGATGATGGGAGAGTCGGACCGCTGTGTAAAGGCTTCTCCAGCACATCCCAAAGTTTATTCTCAATATGGTTAAAGTCTGGACTCTGATGTCTCTTGCACAAGTTGAGACTGATGAATCCTGGCATCTGTAATTTGGGAATATTTCTAAGATATCAGGGAAAGGGGAAAAATCCTGGTCATTCGGTATCTATAGGTTTGTCACATGATCAAATCTTTTTGGGCACATAATGGTGCTGAACTGAAACAAGTTCATAACACTCCTTATACAGGATTTGGCTGTAGGTATGACAGGTGCATCACTTCATCAGCTTCGCTTTTCACCCTGATGCATCTACTGTATCACTCTGGAACAGGGTAAACATGGACTCATCAGATCCCATGACTTTGCTCCAATGCTCCTCAGCAAACTGAAGCCCCCCCCCCTCCCCCCATTAGTCTCATTTAAAATTTTCTTGTGGTTTTCTTAAGGCTACACAGCCGTTTAACCCCAATCCCTTACGTTTTCTTGGCGTTGTGCGTGTGGAAATGCTCTTACTATTAACCATAGCTGTGCGTTCTACTTTTTTATTTTTATAATTTTTTTTAAGTGATTTCAATTTGCGTTTAAGTGATCACACTTCCATCACACTCATTCAGGAAGTTTTTCCGACCACATTTCTTCCTTCTAGATGATGGTTCACCAATATCCTTCTAGGTTTCATTAATGAGTTTTACAGGTCTTAACGCAATTTTAGTAGATTCAGCAATTTCCTTAGTTGTTTTCTTTTCTTGATGGAGGGCAATAATTTGAGCCTTCTGGAACAGAGTAATAATTTTGCCATGACCCCAGGATATGTCTTCTGTTGTTTAAGAAATGAGAAGCTACTCCCTGAATCAGTTATGGTTATCTAATGAAAGGCTCTGATCTATTTGCTTGGTGGTGTATATTGCACTTTGCAGTTTGAAATCAAGGTCATCTTTGTGGACCAAGACTTAGATCTTTGCAGAAATTAAGAAGACAGTTGTGAGAGTAAAAACTCCCTTTATTTCTCTATATAATCTTCCGCTACACTAATGCACTTATCAGCGTTTCACTAGTGCTCGGGTACCATTCAAGGTAGAAATTTTGCTCAGTACATCAAAGCCATGAACGGACTGCCTGCTTTATGTCTGAATTGCTGGCCTCCCAGGAACTGTACAGGAAATGTGGCAGTAACTTCCAGACAAGGTCCTGTAATGTTTAAGTGGTCTTTAAGTGGGTTTAAGCAGTTGTTTTTTTTCTGGTCAGGGTGACTGTGCTTTAAATCTGACAAATACATCTAACAATGCTCCTCAGAAAATATTGCACACGAATAGAATAAAATGCTGCGGTGGGTGGGATTGGTCAGAAGTTCATACGAAGCAGACGAATAATGGTTTGTTACTCTTGTACACGTCTGCGGTCTGCATCCTCTTCACATTGCCTTTATATTTAAAAAAAAGGCATCATAGTGAGCTACCCTACAGTGATGTTCTATGTCTTTACAGAGCAGACAGTGGTGATGCTCAGCAACACATAAAAGAAGATGGTAAGATCCGTTTTTCTCCAAGCTAAAATGTCTCCCTACTGTTGATAATCACGCTGCTCATCGTGTTGGCTCACTTGTCTTGCAGATCCGAATCGCTGCTCTTAATGCAGCCTCCGAGACTGCAGATGAGCACGAGGATCACTTCAAAAGTACTAAGCCGAGTCAAACCAAGGAAGCTCAGGTGAATAGGTTTATCTTCATTATCTCGATGATGATGATGCGGTCAGCTGCATTGATCCTGTATGATAAAATTGAATTGAATTGAATTATTCCGTCTTTCTCGTCTTTCGTTGTGTAGGAAGCAGAGGCGTTTGCGCTGTACCACCGTGCTCTCGATCTGCAGAAGCATGACAGGTTTGAGGAGTCAGCCAAAGCCTATCACGAACTCCTCAAGACGCCACTGCTTAAGGAGGTGTGTACACATGGCCTTGGATTTTCAATTGTACTTCAGTTTGAATGCACTCTAACAATGGTGCCTTTATTCCAGGCGGTGCCGTCTGAAGATGAGAAGGTCGGGCTGAAGCACCCGGGGCTGATGCTGAAATACTCCACTTATAAAAACTTGGCCAGCCTCGCCGTGCTCAGGGATGACCTGGACACGGCTACAGACTTCTACGTGGAGGTAAAGACTCCTCACACTCTGAGTCACATCTAGCACCATGATGGAAGTTGTTGATGTGTGTGTGTGTGTCGTCTCGGTGCAGGCTGTCATGCTGGACTCCACCGATGTGAACATGTGGTATAAACTGGGTCAGGTGGCTCTGAGGAGAGTGAGCATCCCGCTGGCTCGGCATGCTTTTGAGGTGGGACTGCGTTGTAACCCTGACCACTGGCCGTGCCTCGACAGTCTCATCACCGTCCTGTACACGCTCAGCGACTACAGCTGTACGTAATCAGATTGTGTTTTGTTGTTTAAGTCTGTATCCCCTCCCTACTACTAAGCATACTAAACTGGGGGTCATAGTGTTATGACTGATCGATGTATTTTACTTAATCAGTAACGTTTTAAGATTAAATGGGTTGTCATTGGTGACTTGTCTGGCAGGTTGCCTGTACTACATCTGCAAGGCTCTGGAGAAGGATATGGGCTACACTAAAGCCTGGGTCCTGAAGGAGAAGATCTTCAAGGAGCAGCCCTGCCTTAGACGAGACTCCATGAAGTTGTTCTCGAAACTGTACGTCCTTCTAATTCCTAATTCTCTCTCATCATTTAGATGTACGTATATTTTGTGAAAGGAAGTTTTGATCATTTTATTGAATCGGTTCTTTGAATCATCAAAATGTAAGAATCTTTTTTGAGTCACTTAGTTAATTTTGTTCTTTTGTTCAGGAATAAAATAAAATGTACATGCATACATTTTCAAAAAAACAGAATGAAATGATTCAGACCCGAAGACTCGAGAGAGAGAGAGAGAGAGAGAGAGAGAGAGAGAGAGAGGTCTACTAAATTCTGTTTCCTGTACATAACCTATGTAGTTTTTGCGATGCTTTAAGCATGCGCGCCCAGTAGAAAATGAACGAATCAATGTCTGAGACTCGTTCGTCTGAATCAGGTCAAAAAGAATGAATCGTTCACGAACGACCCATCTCTAATGTATATAGAGAAAATCTGATGGTTACACCGCGTGCTGTATGTGTGTATCCTGCCTTCAGAGATATGACGATGCACTACGGTGACGCAGACGAAGAGGAGGCTCACAGTATTGTAGAGGAGGCGTTAGAGCTGAGGAGACAGAGGCAGGCGAAACTGGCACAACCTCCTCCGCAAGACCTACAGCTGGTGGAGCCCATCAAACGCTTTACGTGAGTCAACTACTGCATAATGATATTGAGCGTCAGGCAGATGCGGATGAATATTCATTCAGTTTCTGGAGGTGCTGGAAAAGGCATCCAACCAGAAATGTATTAATTTGTCTTCAGTAACTGCGTTATCCTGGTTACGGTCATGAGAAATCATACATAATATTTATGCTGTAAATCATTTGTTATGGATGTTATACATCATGACGATATTTCTCTACAGTTGGAAGAATATAGGCGAGAGCTTCCTGGCCATGTACAAACACCAAAACGAGTGCCTGGTTCCACGACCTGACTTCGGTCGCCGAATCGACCTCAGCATGTACCGTGATCCAGACAGCGTCCTCCAGACCCCTTCAGAAGTCCAAATAGCCCCAGACACAGAGTCACCCCAGTCCTCCACCTCTGTCCCTGCACCTGAGCCTCCTCCACTACCTCCAGCAGAGTCCAGCAGCCCCAGTGCCAGCCAGTCCCTGCCCTCTGAGTGCCCTCCTCAACCACAGGCTCAAAGCAGCAGCAGCAACTCAGGACAACAACAACATGTAGTCAGCCAGAGCACCATAGATGTTGTCACTGTTGCTGTAAGCACTACTGCTGCTCCTGCTGTTTCGAATGGTTGTGCTACTGCTGTTCCTCCTGTGGGCAGTACTACCACTGTTGCTGCTTCTGCCAACCCTGCTGCACCCCCTGGTGGTAAGTAATGAGTTGCATGTTCCATATCGGCTTTCCTCCCTCAAATATTTTATAAAGACAGATTTTAAAGACGGGCTGCCATATGAAAAAAATTGTTTTTTTTAAATGTCTGTATCCGGAAACTAACAACCCCCTCCTTGGAAAACAGACGATTATCGTCATTACAATATACAATAAATCTGAGAAGAAATAAGGAAAATCCTGCCTATCCAGCAGTTTTTACAAATCAACATTCTGTAATATGTGGAAAGAAACCAAACTATATCCTTCCACTTGGCCTCCGTATTGAAATGCATTTAGAGAACCTGAAAGTTGACATAAACATCTTGGAACAGACACATTTTTGCAGAATTGCACCATGGGATCTCAAAAAGCCTAAAATTGATCTGGATTTAGGGGGGGGGGGGAAACGAATATCATCAACAATTTCTGGACATAAAAGAAAAATTACATGAATGGATCAAAATCAGGAAATAAAGTGGCGGCAGCTTTTGCAACAAATGTACTGCTGCAGAGCGTTTTTACTG
The DNA here is from genome assembly GCA_030522415.1 of Channallabes apus. Lineage (NCBI taxonomy): Eukaryota > Metazoa > Chordata > Actinopteri > Siluriformes > Clariidae > Channallabes > Channallabes apus. The sequence continues at coordinate 38,499,800 of CM060111.1, forward strand.
CAGAGGCAAATGCTCTGCTTATGGCTCCGAAATTCATTGAATCCACATCTTAGAGGATTTCCTGATGGTAACGGACTCAAATTCATGTCTCCAAGAATTAAAAAACATAAAGACAGATCATTCAACAATCTTGAAAAACCTAACCAAGTTATATTTTTTAGAATCCAGTAATTTTAACATAATTTTCTGTTGGATGCCTGGACACTTGGGGGGGGGGGGGGAGGGGGGACAATTTATACCTTTCACAGATTTGAAACCAATATTAAATGTATCAAAAACTAATAGCAATCAGAATGGATCAGTGTCTAAGTAAAACAACTACATGAAATAAATCCCGATGTTGGACAACATAATCAGGTCAAGTTGGGGTCAAGTCATTTATACAGAATAGGACCCTCCAAAACTACACACACATTTTTATTATCAAGAGAAAATTCACTACAGTGTTCATCATGTAAAACCCTTCTGTCCTGCAAATATTTAATTTGACTGTAATTCTTTCACTCCTGTGAGGAACTTGTTTTATTCTGTTGACACTTTTGAAAAAGTTTTTAAAAAGGTAAATCCAAATTTAGTTTTATACTTCTTAGAAAAAAAAATTAACCTTAAACATCTTATCTAGTTTTAATATTGAATAACAAAAGCTGCCGTAGAATCTGGCATGGTGTTAAATAAAGAGAGAAAATTAATTTTAAATACTGATCTTGTTTGACAAATATAAAATTTTTTTTTCGTAAGACATGATTGCAGCTAACAATCTTTTAAGTGACAGTTTAACCTATTCTTATTTTATTATTTTAAATGCCAGCTAAACAATTCATGTTTAGAGCAAATTTAATTGCAAAAAATAATTAAATAATAAAAAAAAATTTTTAATACAGTTCTGGACTCGCCTCTGAACGATAAAGCGAAGAAGGCCACCAAAAGGAAGAGAACGATAGATGACTCCGGAGAGACGGCCAAGAGGAGGTCTGCACGCGTTCGCAACACCAAAAGCAAGAAAGAAGAAAAGATTGACTTCCAAGAGCTGCTACTTAAATTTCTACCACCGCGGTACAATGCTCTACTGCATCATCATACTTCTGCATATTTACTTACGGGTTCATGTTATTTGTCTGATAATAGTATATCTCTATGAAAGGTTGAAGAAGTTTGATGTTGATGAGGATGAGGAAAGCCTCATGGATACACAGTGTGAGGTGAAACCCAGCTCCAAGCTCAACCAGGGCACTGGGTCGAATCTCTCCGATTACATCAGCTCAGCGGAGAAAGGTAGAGAGCTAGATCTTTTCTCTTTCGTTCTTTTTTTTTGTTCATCTCTTTTCTCTTTTTTTGTTTCTCACTTCAACGTTGTATGCTTACTAATGGAAGCATATTTTTTAAATTAAAAACACTACTAAGTGTAAGCATTTCACTTCATATCGTACTGTGTATGACTGTGTATGTGACGAATAAAATTTGTTTACTGGAAAAATGAAAAACCTGATTTATTCTATGTAATAGGAATCTGTCTCTTTAGGGACAGCAGTGCCATTGTGTTTGAGACGTAAAACTCTAATTGAGTTTACACGGAGTTTGAACGAACCACGAGGTATCAGAGGGATTAGTGAATATTGAGATTGCCACATAATATAAGCATTGTTGGTTATAATATACATTTGTGATTATTAATAATGCACTTTTTAAAAATATTTTAGTCTTAGCAAGAACTTTTCGTTGAAGAGCGTGTTTGGTTATTACTGTTTATTTTCTTCAAATAAATAAGAATAAAATATGATGTATCTAATCAGTCTCATTGAAATGTCTTCTCGATACAGTGTCTCATGAACTGATTTTGGACGCTGCTGTAACAAATGTATTACTTTATTTAATCCTTTTTTTTATTTATTTGAATACAGCAGTCTAATGCCTCCATCTCAGAGAGGAAGTGTCAAAACATATAAAAATTCATGACTATCAGTATCGAAAGAGAGATTTTGGTAACATGACAACACAACTATGAAAGACAAACAAGTCAGACTCAGAGCTTCTGTTCAAGTTTCATTGAACTACAGTAAATTGTTTACATTTAAAATTCAACTTAATGCCTTTTTACTCTCTTTACGCCACATCTTAATATGTAATTCGCACAGTTAACGTTTGGATGTTGTTTCACAGAGCACGAGGAAGTGCATTCCTTCCTGCTTGCCAACATGGAGAACGGCGGCATCCTGGAGCTCCTCATGCGCTACTTGAAGGCAATAGGGCAGAAGTTTCTGGAAGAGTGGCCCACCGGATTGAGCGGAGTGGTGATGGAGATCTACAACTGCTGGAGGCGACACAGCGCGGGCCTGCCCAATCCACTGCTCCGAGACTCCAACAACCGGCACATCAAGGTGTGAGGGAGAGAACGGCCGGAAGTAACCAGAGGCAAATGATCGTGTAGTTTTTCTTGTAGTTTTTGCACTTTCTTACCTGTGTTGGTTGTATGTGTGTATCACAGGAGACGATGATGATGAGTTTGTCATGTATGGAAATGCAGCTGGAGCAGTGGGTCCTCAGTAAGGGAAAGAACAGTAAGATCTTACAGCTCACACTTCCATCCACACAATAACCACCTAGTGAGAGTGTTCTGTCTCCATGAGAGAAAATCGTATTCCTGGAACAATGCTCAATTTATTTATTTATTTATTTATTTTTAATAAGATGCAAGAAAAAAACCTAAGATGGATTTAAAAGGTGCATCTTGGGTCATGTAAGAATGCAAAGTCTAGTTAAATATTCTTACGGCCGAAACACAGTATTGGTGCTGATCTGTGGTATTTTATGTGATGCTATGATTTATGTTATAAATATAATACAGAAAATGTGTGTGACCAGAGAAACTAGTTTATTCAACATGGAAGTGACCTGTTTTGCTTCAAACTATAAAATTTAAAATGCAAATTCTTTTCTTTTTTTTTTTTTAAGTATTGATGATAAAATTTGGAGTAAGCGTCTAGAAGCATATTATTTTAAATTATGTTGTTTAAATTAAAGCATTTCGTGCAAAATTAAGGATCCCCCCCCAAAAAAAAAAAAACAAACAAAAAAACTGTAGTATCCGTAACCAATCAAATTCATGTTGCAATATCATAACAATTTGGCATTTTTGAATAATACACTTTCTTAGGTTTATGTCTTTTCATGTGAAATCTACTGTAAATCGGCCAAGTTTCATCTGAATGACAATTTAAAATCATTGAAAGGTTATGGACACTACATAAAAGGGCATGAAATTGTATTTAGCAAATGTTTCTTTTTAATCTGATAAAAAATGAATTACAAAATAAAAATTTTATTTACAAAAAATTAATTGTGGATCGGGATCAGAAACATTAAATATTATGAAAAATTGTGTTATATGATCCTATCTAAAAGAAAAAAAATTATGCAGGTGAGATACTTTTAGCACCAATAGGAATATTTAGCCATTAGGGATATTGTGATAGAATGACAATGTATTCAGAACAGTACCTCTTAACGTGTTTTATTTCTCTTATACAACAGGATTGTTTTATTTGTGGTTCCTGTAAATTATTGAACAACATCCGTGTAGAAAATGAATTGACATCTTCTAAACAATCACAGTGCTGAGGTTTATGTTGTCTTATCAGCGTCTCAGAGGAGGAATGTGTCCGGACACGGGGCCGACCACAGCGAGCTGGACAGCCAGGAGAATCGGTTCCTGACCGATCTGTACATGCTGGTCATGACGTCCTCTCAGACAGATGTGTTCGAGCAAGACTGGCTGTCCTTCGCCGTCAGAGTGCACTGGCTCAAAGCTCGGCACCTCGCTTTTCTGGTAACAGTCACATAAGTGGTCCTCGATATCGTGTCGATCATTTGAGCTTTATTGCAAAATGTACACTACTGCTCAAAGGATAGGGGTCACTTGCAAATTTTGTTGTTTTCCAAAGAAAAACACATTTCCATGCAATTCACAAACAATTTTATCCATTTTGTTTCCTTTTAAAACCAATAAAATTCATTCCAACCTTTTGAGCGGTGCTGTAAATATCCATCAATGCTCAGACATTGTGAGACTAATTGTGTACTAGTGAAATTGTGTAAAGTGAAATAGTGATGTATAGATGTATATCATATAAATTTTATTTATTTTATTATTATTTTTTTTTTAACACATCTCTTGCTTTGGTTCTGAATAGGGTGACATGGAGGAGGCACTGGAGCGTTATGATGTGTGTGTAGGGCTCCTGAAGAGCCAGTCTCACACCAGTGATGGAGACAAACTCACCATCCACATGCCTAACCTTTGTGTGGATTCAGACATTTCTGTCGAGGAGGTACAGTATTATACAGGAAATGCAGTGTGTGTATCCAGTGCATGCACACACACACACACACACACACACACACACACACACAAACACGAACACTATTAACTAGAGGTTATGACTTCAAAGCTTTTACAGAAGCCTTATTTGGTCCTCACATTTTTATTTCCTGGACGTCACTGTCCACCTAAAAACATGTATCTTCATGAACTACTTTGTTTTATCTGAATCTAATTAGTGATCAGCTGATCCATTGAATCATGAGTTTGTTAGCTCTAGAAAAAATTAGCAAAGGTGCTCAGTTTGATCATTTTAAACTGTTTCAATGTGTTATGAGTTCCTGATCTTAGTTTAGTACAGCTTGTTGTACAAAATAACAAACATTTTCACAGTCTTGTAACACTGGATTTTCTTAGCAGCAGGATATTCAGTTATGTTGTCTTTTTTTATTTATTTTATTTATTTATTTTTTTTTTTTTATGATGTCATGCTTTTTGTCTGCGTTAAGATTGAGAAGAAGCTGAAGTCTCTGGAGAGGTGCCAGTCACTGGAGGAGATTCAGAGGCTTTTCGAGGCTGGCGACTACCAGTCAGTGGTGAGGTTACTCCAACCCACGCTGAGCTACGGGTCCAGCTCATCACGGCCTAAGCCACTGGAGTACGTCAGCTCAGCTCCCGAGAGACCAGCACAGCTGCTACTGCTTCAGGTGACGCATCCGCACATACACTCACACAAACGCGAATGTATCCAGAGCTAGCCCTCTAATACTCGTTTCCCTCCCTCACGTGTCGAAGAGCTCCTTGCTTCGCGTGAAGGATTACGCTCAGTGTCTGGAGAGTACCGAGGTGGCACTGAACGAGGCCATGCAGCACATCAACGCCTTGATACCCAGCAGTCCATCTGCTAAGGACGAGTGGGTGGCCACAGTCACGGTAATGCTGCAGGGAATCGAACAGTGCATCACAGAAGATCCGCACCTTCTCACCAGGACACCACCTGCTACCAACCTGCCTCGCCTCGCCAATAACCTCATACAGGTTAATTCAGATTTATTTGGTGTCTCTTAGTAAGAGTATTCCTTGTGTTTATACTCTATGTAGCTCAGAAACACCAGTAAAGTGTGTTTGTGTGTGTGTGTCTGATGATATGTCTGTTCTGTTTGTAGCTAATAGCCTGCAGCATGGTGTTGCCCGACGACCCTCACTTCTCCTCCATGCTGCCGTGGATGCTGCTCTACCACCTGCTCAAGCCGGACGAGGCAGAGCTCGACTGCTCACTCCGCCAGCACCAAGCTGATGACGATGACGACGGTATATTCCTCAAGTCACATCCAATTTCTTTGTTTAGGGTCATTTATTTTCTACATTCTACAACAATACTATGAAACAAATCTATGAAATAACACATTGTGTGTATTGAGGTCAGCCTTTCTGGAATAGGTCTTGCAAGAAAAGTATTGTCAAGTGCATTTGCGAAACCCATCCAGCACCCCATGATTCATGGCTCTCGTGAAGACCTTTCCAAGAAATCAAGAAACTTACCTCTGCTGTAGAGGAGAAGTTAATTTAGAGTTACCAGGTTAAAAAAAATCAGCAATCTACAAACAGCACCTCAGATTAGAGCCGTTTTGAAGAGGCTTTACAGATCATGAGTAACAGAAACATCTCTATCAACTGTTCAAAGAAAGGTATTGAAGATTTTGGACGCCTTCAGCATTGTTTTACAGTGTAGAAAGAAATAACAATCAGGAAAGACCATGGAGTTAGAAAGTGATCGCAAACTTGTGAGAAGTAGCGTATGAAACAAACAAACAAAAAAAAACAGAGTTGGTGAGTAGTCCTGGACGTCTCGTTTTTTTTTTTTTTTTAAATATATTTACACTTATTCCGCTTTAGAATATCAGCTCAGTTAATTTCCAGATTCTGGGGTTCAATCCTAAATAGCTCCAAATGGAAAGCGAATGCACTAGAGTGTACGATTCATTGTCCCACACACCAAGTACAGCCTTTTGGCTCACGGTATAGACGTCCACTTTGTAGTCCATGCGATTCAGAAGGACTTTGAAACAATTACTAAGAAAGAATTTTTTTTTTTTTTCAAGATGGCACAACATTATTAAATGGTGTTTTCTTGCTAAAAGTGCTTCTGTGACTGGTTTTTAGCATGTTTTTTGAAAGACTGCTGCTCTTCCCTCTTTCTGGTACTGCGACCCATACAGACCTACTAATTAACAGTTAAACGTTTCAGTGGTGTTTCTGTCCATTATCTCCACTTATGGAAGCCTGTCGTCCAATCAGATTGCTTGTCCGTAACTAAGTGTCGTATAAAAATAATTAAAAACTGTCTGCTAGTGATCAGGAAGTGTATTTAATAGTTTTATACTTAATTAAAACGTATTATTTAACTTCCCTAAAGCATGAGCAATGTTTTTATATACACGATGTTGCTTTCTTGAGCCAGATGACTCATTTCTCAACTCAACAGCGTGTTCATTCTCTCTCAGTTGGACTGCTTTGTCCCGATTGTAGTGGGCCGGCTAATTGATCATTTAATCGGTTATTTTTTGCTAACTGGCAAGCTGAGCTTTTCCTGATTCACACTGAAAAGGGGATAAAATTAACATGATATAAAAAAAAAAAAAAAAGGCATAGCAACTACACACAACAGCCGTATAGAGCAGATAAAGAAACGAACGATACTGGTGTTTCCTCAGCACTGCGTTTTTCTTGTGTTCTCTAGAGTACGACAATCCCCTCTTGCCATCGTCTCTGGCGTTATTAAACACGGCGCACGAGTCCCTGGGCCGTCGCTCCTGGTGCTGCAACTCCGATGGCGCTCTGCTCAAGTTTTTCGTGAGTCTGAATTAAACTTTCCCACTATACAGAACCTCCTCCTTCCAGTTTAATAACTCCTGTAAATGTTTAACGTATACGTTGTCACAGGTGCGCATCCTGCAGCAGAAGCTCCCTGAAGCAGATTCACTGCCTTATAAGGAGGACTTGGAGATGGCACTGGAGCAGTGCTTCTACTGCATGTATGCCTACCCAAGCAAGAAGAGCAAAGCACGCTACCTGGAGGAGCACTCTGCACGACAGGTAGCCTCACACGCTCGTTTCAGCGTCATGCGTGTCAGTCTGGGAAAAAAACCTGTTTGAAATCACTGTGAAGGTTTTTTTTATTTTTTTGTCTTGAACATACTGAAACCTACTGCAGGTATATTTTACCAAGATTAGCTGGAACTGTTACTGTTTTTACTTTAAACCTGTCTACAATCTTGCTCCCTGTGTGTGATTAGGGTGAACGTCATCCTTCGATCAAGTCATTAATAGCTGGATACTGTAATGAAATTAATCTAGATGTACACTACCGTTCAAAAGTTTGGGGTCACTTGCAAATTTCTTTGTTTTTTGTTTGTTTAGTGATTTATTTTCTACATTCTACAACAATACTGTGGATTTCAAAACTATAAAATAACACATATGGAATTAGGTAATTACGTAACAACAACAAAAACACCAGTTAGTTGTTATTTTAAGACACAGAGGTCGGCCTTTCTGTAATAGTTCTCGCAAGAACAGTATTGTCAAGTGCATTTGCAAAATCCGTCCAGCACCATAATGAAACTGGCTCTCATGAAGGCCGTCCCAGGAGGACGAGACCAAAACCTACCTCTGCTGCAGACGAGAAGTTCATTTAGAGTTATCAGCCTGAAAAATGACCAATTAACAGCAGCTCAGATTAGAGGCGTTATGAAGTCTTTACAGAGCAGAAGTAGCAGAAACATCTCAATATCAACTGTTCAAAGGAGATTCATGCATTTTTTGGACGCTTTCAGCAAAACTTTACAATGTAGAAAGAAATAAAAATCAGGAACCATCATGGAGTTAGAAAGTGATCTAAAACTTTTGAACGGTAGTGTAAAAAAGATTTCTATTTAGATATCAGCTGCAAAAATGTCCACAGTGCGTACGTTATCACAATAACGTGCTAGCAAATGGTACAGCTGGGTTTGTGTGCCGTAAAATCCAAATCCAAAGTGTGACATTAAAAAAATAATAATTTATTAAAATTTCCTTTGCTCCTCAAGAATGCCATAAGATCTCCCTGGCAAACCCCAGTATCCTAATTAAAGAGGCAGGTGCATGCATACAGAGTACGAGCTGTTTGAGCGCAATGTGTCATCGGCATACACACATACCTGTACAGACAAAGAAAGTAGTTGAAAGACTGTTAGAGAGCATGTCTCAGAGGTACGCGGCCTCATTAACCTATGCTTCCGACTGTAGCTCTTTGCTCAGCAGTGCCTCTGATTGCTCAACGTTTTGATTCAGCGTCTCCTGCTTGAGTTCCAGCTTCTCTCTCTCTCTCTCCCCGTCTCTCTGCTTGATTACCTTCTCCCCTCGGCTCCTCTGTGAGCTTTGTTACTTAATGAGTTTACGAGTGTTTTCCCAGAGCTAATTAGGCAGCTGGGTGGCGTGAGGTCTGCAGCGCACCGACTCTGCACTAATCAAGTGATTGATTCTCTTGTGACCACATACATACATGCACACCCTCTTTATTCAATGAGAATTATTTGAGTGGGGATTCTCTGTAGGCGTTCAATAGCAGGAGCGACGGAGGACAGCCTTTTCCTGTTTTCTGACTCATTTTGCGATTAAAACAGCGAAGAATGATGAAGTACTTCCAGATTTACATTCCTAGTTTGTTCCTCAGTGCGCACACAGTTCACTGTAGCAGTAGATTAAAATTAGTATTCTCCAGCCAATTTCTGTTGTATACGAGGAATAAAACATTGGGGCATGTTTTTTAAAAATTTTAAATAAGATTTAAGAAGTGAGAAGGGGCATCGAGTAAAATCTGACAGATTCAGTGTTTTGTCACTGCATCTTGTCTTGATTATGTGCAAGTTAATGAAATCCACTCATCTTGTGAGTAATTGCACAGCTGCCATTGTATCTCTTTATTATACCCACACTATGACCAAGCACTCACCATTATACACTAATCCTTCCCATCATGATTTATCGAACTAGTCCACATGCCACGTGTTGAATGTGTAAAAAATACTCAGTTGGAATTCTATCTAATTCATGCAGTATATTTAGAACTGTTTTTGGCCGAAAGACCTTCATCAGGTCTTAAATAAACCCCTGCTTCTAATGTGAATAATTTACGAATTGTTGGCAGCTCATGTTCCCTAATTGTACCGGCGCATGCTAGCGTACTATACAGCATGTCTCTCTCTGCTCATCCCCGTCAGGTCGAGCTGCAGTGGAGTGACGCGCTCTTCTTGTTCGAGTACTTCAAGCCCAAGACCCTGCCAGAGTTTGACAGCTATAAAACAAGCACAGTGTCTGCAGAGCTGGCCAACCTGCTGAGGAGGCTTTGCGCAATCATCCCTCCCTCCGACGAGCCCACGCTCTCCATCGACGAAGTGTCAGCCTACATAGAGGGAGGAACGCTCAAGGTCTGAATCAATAAACCACTCGTTCAGTTCTGTTCGGGCCTGCCTTTTCAGCTTCCAGTAACGCATAGGGATAAAGGATTGGCTGAAAGGATAAAGAATATAATGTCACACTTCAGTAACTTATAAAACATATAAACTTAAAAAAATATATTAATGTAATCTGGTCAGCACACCATTTGTAGAAAAATGCATGTAGATGTAGAAAAGCGTGTGAATAGGTGCATCATAAGTTTGACTACACTAAGATTATCTTTAATATAACAATGTTTATATCTAGTAATAAAGGGTACATTAATGGTTCAGGTGATGCTGACTGAGTAAGTGCAGTCTAAAGTTTATTGCTTTCCATAACCAAGTTTAATATAAAGTTTTCTCCTTAACTTGTGTCCCTGCAGCATTAAGACAAAAGTAAGCCTTTTTTTGTGCTTATCCAGGCACCGTCGCTCCCAGAAGGAACCCCTCCAGCACCCCCTCTGGTCAATGAGCTGTTCTACCTGTTGGCTGACTACCACTTTAAGAACAAGGAGCAGGCCAAAGCCATTAAATTTTACATGCACGACATCTGTGTGTGCCCCAACAGGTCAGTTTTGGCTGTTTTTACTCAAAACTATTGTAAATTGACCCTAAAAGTGGAACGTTTTCCTTCTGATTCCATTCAGTTGGAAAATTTAATGTATTCCAGGATTGCAAGTGTGAACCATGATTATTAGGGCTGGGAATCAACAGTCACTACCCGATACACTATTATCACGATACCTCGGTGCCAGAGGTGGAAAGAGTAATAATTTAGTACTCAAGTAAAAGTACTGTTACTTCTGTGAAATTGTACTGAAGTACAAGTAATATATAAAAATGTAAAAGTAAAAAATAGCTCATTAAAAGTTTACTCAGAGTAAAAGCTACCGGCTTCTTTAACAGTGGTGGTGGGATGAGGGATTCTAGTGTAGTTCAAAAAAGACAAGCGGATATAAATCTCAAACTAGTTTTTAATTGAAGGAACACCTTTGCATAAGACAGCTGCTGCCTTTCTTGTGCTTGAAATCATAGTGGTCGCTTAAATATGCCCAGGGGTTTGCCTCATAAAAATTTGATGGCATTTCGCTTTTAGCTGGGTCTGCATCACTGGCGTCTGTTTTGTCGTCTCCATCAATCAATCAATCAATCAGTGCAGTGGTTTCCGGGGTGCAATTTTTTTTTTTCTTAATTTTCATTCATTAATTTTTTACTCTGGAGCGAATATGATTTAAAATGTAGCGAAGTACAATACTTCAAACAAAATGTACTTAAGTAAAATTACAGCTTTTAAAAACTACTTTAAAAAGTAGAAGTACGCAAAAAATTACTCAATTACAGTAACGTGAGTAATTTTGTTACTTTCCACCTCTGCTTGGTGCAGATTCTATTAATGTTGTGATTCTGTAAGTATCACGGTTTTCATAAATATCACAATCCGATATTGCGGGTTTTTTTTTTTTTTCCTTTTTTTGTTTTAAAGGCTCAAATTCTTTAAAAAAAGTTGTAATAGCTCAAATGTTTTATACTTTAGCTTTATTAAAAAACTGGATTAAACATGAGTAATTAAATGTTTTACATGATTATAGTATTAAAGCTTTCTCACTTAAAGAGCAGCATTTAAACAATACAAACTTCAAATACAAGAGTTAAACATTTAACTTAAAATGTAATTAATCAACAAGCTACATTTTTACTATGCAGCGCATATCTGTCATCAGTCATAATTATTATTTTTTAAAACAAACCTGGCAAATAATTCACTACTACTACTAGATGGAATGCCAGTGAGTAAATAGTTTAGAGTGTAACTCCTGAAGGATTATAAAGAAACTGACGTTTAACCCCCTCAGATGCCTTCAAAGTCTTGAGCATGTGTGGAGTGGGTGTAAGCACGCGGTCACGTGCTGTTTTTAACGCGCGTTTAACACTGCACCAGTGCGCTCGGCATTGAAACCGGTTATGCCCAGTGTGATCGGTCACGGCTGACGAAGTTCCCCCCCTCCCCCCCATCTCTTATGCTTTATATTATCCCAGATTCGACTCTTGGGCAGGGATGGCCTTGGCCCGGGCAAGTCGCATTCAGGACAAGCTGAACTCGAACGAGCTGAAGAGTGACGGCCCGGTGTGGAAGCACTCGCTCGCTGTGCTGACATGCTTTAAGCGGGCACTGGAGATCGACAGCTCCAACCTCAGCCTGTGGATCGAGTACGGCACCATGTCCTACGCCCTGCACTCTTTTGCCTCCAGACAGCTCAAGCAGTGGAAGAACGAGATGCCGCCGGATCTCACCAAATTGGTGTGTATAGCAACGAAGATCTATCGCCTCAAGAGTAATGATAAGAATGTATTTATGCTGTAGAATAACGACTGTGTGCAGATGGAGGAACGCAAGAATTCGATGCTGGAGACGGCATACAAGTGCTTCCAGAGTACGTCCACATGCGGAGTAGACTGTATCGAGGAAGAGTGGCTTATACACTACATGCTGGGCAAAATCTCTGCGAAACGCAAGTTACCGCCCAAAGAATATTTAAAGCTCTACAAACAGGTGGGTTTCTCATCTGCTTCTGTGCAACACAACAAGGAGGGTGAAGCAGATTTTAATAAATTATGTTCCTGGATATACAAAGGATACACACAGGCTTTTTCTTCTTCCTTGGATAAAGCTCTGTAGTATTTGTAAATGTAGTTTTTTTGTCTAGCAATATATCTTTTGCCTAACACATTTCCACAATCTATAATAATTAAAGATAGTTGTAAAAGACAGATTTCCATGTGATTGTGTATTAATCCAAGTTCTTTCTCTATTCCCTCCTTTTCAGTCTGCTCATTTTCTTCATGAGGAAGCTGCAAGGTATCCCCGAAAAATCCACTACCACAACCCACCTGATCTGGCCATGGAGGCGCTAGAAGTAAGTCAAGTCATCAAATTAAATATAAACACGTTTTTTTTCTTTCTTTCATTCATTCTTTCTTTCGTTCATTAATTTCTTTTAATGTTAAAGCACTTCAGTTTGCGTCTCTGATCTGTCCCCTCCCTCACAGCTGTTCTTCCGTACATCTGCCACTATTCTGAAACTGTTAGAGGAAGAGGATGACGAGGACGAGTCCGAGCAGAAGGGCCATCTGGACTACGAGCTCTTCTTTAACATGCTCACCGATGCTGCTATCGGCCCTTTCGCCCGCGGAGAAGAGAAGAGCTTGCCTAAAACAAGCGACAAGTACGTCAGCCTTGTTTATGTTCAGACACATTGATGTTGGAGATATTTTAATAGCCACATTGTACTACTGTACATCATACTCTTGACATTTATTAGACAGTCTGTCATGGCTTGGGAATGGATCAGTGTTTCAATCACAAGGAGGGTTTTTTCCCTAAATATCCAGCTCTAATTTGTTCAGACAAGTTGGAAGTAAAGTCTCTTGAGCTAAATCAAGCATTTTAGGCTGAGGTGAATCTTATTCAGTGTGTGGAATCGACCTGTTCCACCAACCAAGACATACACGCATGTTAAGACATCTAAACAATATAGTTGTTTATAATAATACTGATAAATAAATAAATAAAAAGTTTGAACATATACAAGCTGCTTGATTCAACCACTTGACAAAGTGCACGCGACAATGTTTTTCATAATTAAGCCTAAAATTATTAGCTTTTGTTAAAGAATATTTGTTAATATATATATTTTGTTATTGTAAAATATAGCAAATTTTGTTGATTTTTAGATGTAACAGTCCTACATTAAGCATAATGTTTAAAAAGTCACATGGATTTAATTAAACAAATTCCAGCAAATGCCTAAATAAACATTTGAAGTCAGACTTAAACATGCTAGCCTCCTCAACATTGATTCAAAGACTCAGTCCATATGCAATATGTATATAATATGTTCCTCAGGGAAAAACTCTCTTCTTTGAACGATGAAGACTCCCACTCCTCCTCAGCGGTGGCGGCGTTGACGGCGACAAACTCTACAGCAACAGCCGTGCCCATGACGACATCGTTGCCCGGCGTCGGTGCGGCAGGTGTGACTTCCCCCCCGTGCGTGGTCACTCCGCTCGACCACGATTACGCCAAACGTAAAAAGCTGCAGCAGAGGCAGGGGCAGCCGCAGGACGGTATAGTACACCTGGCCTGGAGTTCATACTCACTCACACACTCGCTCACCTGCGGGGGGGTCGGGGTGGGGGAGGGAGGGGCGGGCGGGGTGACCCTGATCACAGTTTTGACGGCTAACCCTCACTCCGGGGTTTGGCCGATGGGCTTGGGTTTATAACAGTGACTCCTCCCACCCCTGCTCTTACCATCCGCACGCTGAGGATCATGGGAACATGAGTGACAAAGTTGGCAGGGTCCAGATTGGTTTACTGAGGTGAAGGGAAGGGTGTTGTTCGAGGATAAATCGTTCACATGAGTGTCTGTCGCGATGGGAATCTGGTGTTGATAAAAAAAACCCAGTTAGTTCAGGAAACCTCGCAAAGTAAGCAGTGTGTCTTAGGTTGTCTGCAGCCTGTTCATCAAACAAGATTTGAGACGCAGCCTAAACTTTGCTGAACAAGTAAAAGGATCACAAACAACTTTCAGTAAACTTACCCCGATGCAATATGGGGTTCACCATGATGTACACAGTAAATTTTTTTTTTTGTTTGTTTTTTCTTTTTTTTTTCAACTTTTTTTTTTTTTTTGACTGAAAAAAAAAGCTAGATAACACAAAAAGAATAACATTTATTTAAAGGATCTTATTAATTTTAACCTGTATTTTTGTTTTCCTTGTCTTTGGGCTTTAAGTGTTAATGAAAAGTTCCATTAGCCCTTTGTTAAACAGGCGGTGCTGCTGAATCTGTGTCAGATGACAGGCTTGACCCAGTTACTCGCCTGATGTGAAATCAGTGAGCTTGTCTCCCTGGAAAGCTTTATTCAAGTTCTAGGCTGAAGAATAGATCTAACTCCGCTAGGAGCTCATCTGATTCAGTGATTGCTTTACTGTAATAGTTTTTATTAATGATTTGATTCTATCTTGATGTTAACTGGAAGATGCTCTTGTACCTGAGAGTGGCCTGGCCTCGTTTTTTTTTTTTTTTTTTCCAAGTGAAGTCTAGTGTGACTAGATTCTAGTGAGAAAGTGATAGGACTCTGAATCAGCATCTTGTTTTTTTTTTGTTTTTTTTTTAAGATACGTACTGCTAAACTGAGCCAAGGGGGGGGGGGTTGATTTTTGAGTGATTTTTAGGAATTTGCTCTGTAAAAGTATAGCCCCTGCAGCCATGTCACCATGCTCCCATGCTTTCCTGCAGCCTACTCGGGCTCCCTTCCTCCCTGCTGCCTACCTGCCTGCTCCCTCTCTGCCTGCCTCTGGTCTGCTTCACACCTGCTGCTTCTTAATCAATGCATGATGGGATGATGAATTTGTACTCCAGATTACAAAAAATGAAAAACTTCCCTAACATCCCACAATGCACTCTGCTCGGCTGTGTGTGCTAAATAACAACTGTTTGTTTGTTTGTTTTTCTTCTGTGGCTCACTTGCACTGGGAAGGAGGTTTAAAAAAAAAACTATATATACATGTAAATGTTTGGGTTCAGAAATGGTCGCCAATTGCTGGTGTAACTGTACTGGGCTCACCTCTATATTAATTATTCATAAGTAAATTGGCTTAAGTACTTCTGGTGTTGTAGCTGAAAATCTAAAAAAAAACTTTTTCTTCAGCCCTGTACAGGAATAAAACACGCCAGATCGCACACCTACCCTCAGGTAAAGCCAAAACTCTAAATGCTCCGAGATGAGATCCTGTTTTTTTTTTTCCTCCCTGTTTTCTAAAGCAATGGTCTCCTCCGCAGCAAACCTCTCTCACGACCACGATTACTGCAGGTCTGGGTGTGCACCTTCTTTACGAGCAGGACCTGCGTATGGTATAAACTACAGACACCTCCCTCCAGTCCAAAAGCCCTAACCAAACTTGGCTCTCTTTAGGGCTGTGGCAGAGAACCACTGTCTAGAGTTTTGCTTCCATCACAGCTAGTCACTCAACACCCAATCACTGCCTGGTTTAGCTGAAAAGCTTGCCAATGAATAGTGCACTTGATAAATATATACATTCTTTAAATGTTTTATAGGAATGGGAATTAGGGACGGTGATCTCACAATATATAGGTTCAGACTCGATTAAAATTACGACTGTATAAGTATCACAATTTTCTAAATATCCCGGTTAGAACCTACCCAATTTTGTTACAATTTTAAACCTTGAAAAAGTTTACAAAGTAATTACATTTAGTAATTACTTATAATTATTTATAACATTTGTTTTCTCACTTAAAAACCAAACGCAGCATTTAAAAAATACAAACTAACTAATATTACTAAATAATATGACATAATTATTACTTCCTGACTAACTTAACAAATAATTCACTCCTATTACACGGGATGAAAATGTTCTGAGTGTACCGTCTGTAGGATTATAAAGAAACGGTGATGTTTTACCTCCTCAGATACCTCCAAAAATGTTTTAAATCAACTCGACAGTGAGTGGGCGGGTTGAATGCAGACACGTTTACATCTGAGGTTAATCAGTGGCCAGTCACGGTCAATCAAACTAAAAAAACGGCCAATTCTGGTCGAATTACGCATTTCCGCAGATTCAAACGGACTGCGGTTTTACTTCTTCTACTTCAATCACGTAAGTAGCTCACATGTATTGTACAAAAAAATAGACACTGCAGTGCATCAGATACAAATATTTAAAATTGAATACAATATTTAAAATGAGAATACAATATTCTCAGTGTGTACGTGAATGTATGAAAAGTCTGGACTATTGTATGTGTGTGGGTGCAGGAGAAATGAGTCTGCATCACCGGTTTCAATGAATCAGTCCGGGAGCACCATGATAGAAAATGGCTGTCCTGTAAAGCTGTCCGATTAGTCAATAATCCTAATATTGGAAAATCCTCAAGAAAATAGAATTCACAGTCCAATATAATAGAAAACAGACAAAACGGCATCTGGGATTCCACTCAAGATTTAAAATCGCGCACACATTTATTTGGGAGATTCATTTCCTTAGGCGCGATTATGGTTTCTGCCCACATGGTGGCAGTGTGGATAAAGGGGAAAGATTTAGTCAAATAGATTGATAGGGTTTACTTTGTACATTTGTGTCAAAGGTGTACAAGTCTCACTTTAAAGGACTTAAGAACAAATCCGACTTACAAACGTGCTCCCGGAACGAAACTCGTTCGTAAGTCAGGGACTACCTGTATAAAACACATTGAATAGTGTATGTTGATTCTGGTGCTAATTTGTTACGTCAAAGACTCGGCGCAGCTAGTTGGTGATCTAATTTAAGTGAAAATAGACCAGCACGGTGGTGAAAGAAGTTTAAACTCAAAACCTCAGCTTATATTTTCATTAAATAATTCTTGGACTCAATTTGAGATCATTAAACCTGGCAGGCCTTTTGTAGTGTACTATTTGTTGGCTTTGGATTCAGTAGCTATCCTGTAATCACCTAAACCTGAACATTTTATTTATTTTTCATTACATTTGGATGAAATGAGAAGTGGGTTCTCTGCCACAGCTCGTCTGTCTGCCCTGATCAATAAACTACTAAACAATATTTTAGCATTCAGCAAGTGTATTCTGCTTCGCTGTACGACTGCAGTTGCTCTGTGTGTGTGTGTGTGTGTGTGTGTGTGTGTGTGTGTGTGTGTGTGTGTGTGTGTGTGTGTGTTTCACACTGTGAAATGAGACTGGAATACTGACTACTGTTTCACCAATCACTCGAAAGAAGAAGAAAAAAGTCGAAAACCCAGTCACTATGTAATTTCTTAATTAATTCTACAAAACTTGCCTTAGCTGCTGCTGTTAATGCAAGCACTTCAGCTCCATATGTTTTGCTGAAGCTCTGTTTTTTTTATTATTTTTTTTTTATTTGCTGTCGTTGTTGTCCTGCCCAATGCTGAGTGAGCCAGTACATTGGCATTCTAAAGTAAAATGTTTGCTGACAATTCGGTACCACTGCTGCCAACACATCCATCCTCCAGATCCAGTTTCTGACTTTCTCAGTTTCTCAGCATGCCAAAGAGCTTACCGTAACAATTTTCCTCTGAGGAAGATAAAATCGAGTTTTTAGCGGTAGTACTTCATGTGAGCGACCAAGAGACCAGCAAGCCTTCTGTTGTGCTTTGTGAATAATACACCGTGCTTTTGCTTTTTTCATGTAATAATAAAAAATAATAATAATTCCGGCTCGTAACACCAATCCTTGTATTTCAAAAAAATCACATGCAAACTTTTCATGAAGTTCTTATCGCTGATGATTGCAGCTTATCAGCATGGCTTTCTGGGACTCAGCCTAAACTTTGCTAAACAAGTAAAAGGATCAAAGCATCCTAAAAAATCTGCCCAAGTTTTTAATTTTGTTCAGACTTTTCTTTGTGTGTGAAATTTTTAGTGAAACTTTGGATTTCGGTGTTAAATTGTGGGTCCTGCAGTGGACCATATTTGATTTCTCTTTGATTGAACTGTAAAAGTAGACCTTACAGTCCATTTGTGTTTTTTTGTTTGTGTTTCTGTGTTTTCCATCATCAGAGCAAAGTCAGGACAGCGTGGTAGCGCTATCGGACTCCAGCTCCCTGCAGGACGTGTTCCTGGACCCCACCAGCTCACAGGACAGCACACACAAGATGGATTCTGTGAAATGTCAGGCTTTTACCGAAGACACAAACATGCTTATGAAAGACAAAGCAGTCTCGGTGGAAGTAACAGGTAGTGCTTTGTGCTTATATGGTGTTATATTTTATATATACAGTGTGTGTGTGTATATTGTGTGTGTGTATATATTGCTATGCAAATCCCAGTAGCGTACATTTAGGTTTTTTGTTTCCTTCTGAAAACTGGTCTGTCTTGTATTATATTTAACAGTATGTTCTCCTGTAATGTTATATATATTTATACATTTTTAATTTATAGATGAAAATCCTGAATGGTTTTGTACATAATTATGCAGACGTGATGAACATGTATAACAAAATTGGTACAGCATATAATATGGTGCCTAACACTTTTGCACAGTGTGTGTGCGTGTGTGTGTGTGTATATACACTCCTGAACAAAATTTTAAGACCAGGAAAAATATTACAAGTATTCTCACTTCACACTGGTGAATCATAACCAGGTTTTTAAGTACTTCTTCAAAATGCCAAAAGAAGTAACAAGAGTAAGAGACAAAAAAATTGAGAGTAGGCAATTTACTGAAAACTGCATTTAAACTCGAACAAACTGGACATCAGCTGATCAAAAGTTTAAGACCATAGCCTTTAAAAAAAAAATCTGTGCAAAAATTAGCCTTTTCTTTCATTGTCCTTCAGACAGTCACACTGTCACACAAATGCAAAAAGGCTTTTATGTTTTTGTACGTGGCAGAATTGCTGAGCCACTGGTGCCGAGGTTGGACGCAGTAAGACAGTCAATTTCTTAAAAGATCATGAGAGTTTTGGGACAGAAAAAAAATCAGGTGGTAAACACTACTCACTACTGAGTCCTTTTTACTTCTGTCGTCTGTATTTTTGGGTTATGGTCTTAAACTTTTGATCAGGTGATGAAGAGCCTGTTTAAATTTCAATAAATTGGCAATCTGTTTTTTTTTTTTTTTTTTTTTTTTACTTTTTGAAGCAGTTCTTACCAAGATGATTTGATTATGCAAGTATTCACACTCTGTACTGGTGGAATACATTCCCTGGTCATAAGATATTCTTCAGGACTGTATCACCCGCACACACAGCGTTTCCCACAGGTCTGAAATATACTTGCAGTGATAATGAACTGAATTTTATTTTATTTTAACCAAAAATGACAAGTGTTTTTATGGTTGTTTTTGGTTGTTTCTGTGACCTAATAATGATATTTGCTTGTAGTTGTAAATTTTTTATGACAGCAGAACAAATTACATGTTTTAAAAGTAATTATAACTTTGGTTCTACATGACCTATCAGAAAACTACGCACACCTCTGTCCAGGACTTCCGTACAAGTGGTTGTCTTTTTTTTGTTTGTTTTTTTAAATCGGCCCAGTGCTGTGTTGCCGCACGGATCCACGCTGGTTGAGTTTTAATACGTAATCCTCCTGTGTGCAGCTCGTTTCTTTTTCTCTTTTTCTTTTTTAGCATTCACTATGCAGTTGATCATCAATAATCGTGATAAAGCCCCTCATTAATGCGCTCTCTTCTGGTCCGTTCATATTTCTCAGAGGAGAAGCACATGGACGTCGGCTCCACCGCGCTCTCGCAGGAGTCCTCGGACACCACTCTGTTCATCACATCTCCCGAGATGTCCATCCCCAAACCCCCGGCTCCGGACACGCCCACCCACGCACCGACCTCCCTGATGCGCCCTGCCCCCCGCCGGCCCGAGCCGCCCGCGCCACCCGAGCTGCTGGAAGTGCCCAAGTGTTTGCCGACAGGCCGAGTAGAGCAGAGAAAGGTGCTGGTCGAGATGTGTGTCAGAGCTCTGTTCCTGTGCCTCAACCGCTTCCCCCAGCACTACAAGAGCCTGTACAGACTCGCCCACCTGTATGCCTGCAGCAGGACTCACAAGGTGAAACACAAACACACACCACAGTCACTAAAAAAAAATGGCCACAGTTCACTCACTCATACGAGCAGGCTGTATTAAAACCCACCACTGATGGTGCTAATAATGGATGTCTCACACAGAAATATCACTCTAACCCCGGATAGTAGCGGTAATGCCGTCTGGCTCGGTGAAGCCTCGAATAGTGTCGGCTACAGAACATTTCTTCTAGGATGCCTTCTCATGTTTTTTCAAGCCACACCCTGCTGTGTTTTTCACCTAGATGCGGTTTTGCACGATCACGCTGGGATTAAGCAATTTGTTTCCTGAGTGGTTTCGACCGAACTATAGTACTGAAGAAATGCCACCTTCTGTTGTGGATAGTTGCACGAAAAGGCAAACGAGAGAAAATAAACGATTATTTACTATAGAATTATCATGATTAATCTAGATCTAATCTACAGTCATATTAGTAGACCAATGATAGGTGTCTTATCATTTAAGGAGGTAGGGGATTACTTGGTGAACACTTGGTGAAGTTGCGTGCTGAAAAACCATAGCGATGTTTGTTTAATAGAGAAAGTAGTAGGAGCATTTTCCTATACACACTCAATGTGATGAGAAGTCACAGGGTTAAAAATTAAACAGCTTTGTGGCCATAAAAACTTGTTATTGAGACTAATCATAAAAGCAATTTGCTAGAGAGCATAAAGATTGGACTTTGATTGGAGATTGGAGTAATGGAAAAAGGTCATGTGGTCTGGGGGGGGCAGATTGACCCGATTCTAGTTCAGGGTAAGAAGGGAAGCACATGAAGCGATGCACCCATCATGCATAGTGTCCACTGTACAGGCCTCTGGAGGTGGTGTCATGGTCTGGTGTTATTCCAGTTGACGACCTGAATGTACTGAATGACCAGGTTATCACATCTATAGAGATTTTTTTCCTTCCCTGATGGTACAGGTATATTCCAGATTGTGATCTGTGGAATGAGGAATGGTTTTCACACATGAACTGGCCGCCACACTGTGTGCTGTAATCAAACCTAAACAAACTTAGTGTGTGTGACTTTTTCTTCCAGGCAGTGTATCACCTATCATATATTTATGTTTTCAAAGTTTTCAAAGATAAAGCTGTTTTTCAGCTTCACTAACACATCTCATACATCATCTCCGAGTTAAAAATGTCAAGGGAAAGTAAAGATATACTAGCTGGAGTCGAATGTTTTGATTCGTTATACAAGAAGTTCTCAGCTCACAGCTTTAGATGGATATATTTAGTTAAAGAGACCCAAAAGTCTAGCCATCTTCCACGTTTCTAGAGAATCTGTTATTTGTCCGCCCACCTTCACTAATCTGCATCAGCATGTCTACGTGTCGGGTAACATCACTGAACGCCAGATGATACTGGCCCTGATTTAGTATACTAAATATTATTATACGGTCCTGATGAGCATAACGTGCTGATTTGGAGTAAGGAGTGTGTGCATGTCTGCCATTTTTGGTGTCTGTGCCAGTTGGCATGAGTGGCGACATAAGCTAAACAGCATGAGTCTGCATCGACACCCATGTCCTTTTGCACTCCTTGCCAATGTGAGCACAGGATGTAACGCACGCTCTGCTGTTCAGCATGAGAGGAAGTCGCTGCAGATAGGGAAACCCCACGCTTTGCGATCGTTCTATGTGGTCACCTGAAGCACGGGACAAACTAGGGGCTTCCCCTCACTCTTATTTTTCATCTGCGGTTTGTCTAAATGTGGAACACGTTCCTCTCGTCTTCCACTTTTTGACCAGCAGGTTTGGTGGCTTTGCTTTAATTTGAGGGGCTTTTATGTGGTTGCAGGTTATAGCGATGTGTTGCCTAACCCACCCGATTCTTTTTTTTTTTTTTCTTTTTTTGGAGTATTCAGAATATTGTGTGAATATCTGTTTGCTTTCGAGAAAGCTGCAGCTTCATTGTCCCTTTCTAAAAGAGAAATCCGTCTCAGTGATTATTAAAGTATCCATGGCTGCTGGGTGCACGAGACGCGCAGATAGATAATTGCAGAAAAAGCTGTAATCAACTACACTGCTGTGAACACATACACGCAGCTCTGTCGGAGCTCTAAAGCCGTCCTGAACGACGATTATGGGAAGGCCTAACCTTGGTTAATATCTCTGTGCGCAGAATGTTGTGTAAGCTAACAGAGCTTGCAGCGGTGGTTTTTCTACTGACTTCCTGTTTAATTTTCTTTTTTTTTTTTCTTTTTTTTGCTGAAGCTGGTGCTATAAACTCAAAAAGCTGGTCAATTCTTTCTATGAATTACGCTATATGAATACCTTTTGGTGTAGGCGTATATACGCTAGTCGTTGAAATAACAGATATGTTAATCATTTAACTCTATCTTTTTTCTTTTCCTTTTTTTCCCCCCCTCATAGCAGCAGTTATGTTCCAGTCAGATTATTAGGAGCAATTAATTCAACCCTTAAAACTGTTCATCCTAACCATGGCTAATAATATATGAGTGAGAGAGAGAGAGAGAATATTTTATATAAAATAAAATTGGAAAGGAAAAAGGGGTGTTTATCCGGTTTAACTGTTTTTGTCTTCGTGTGGTTTGTGGTGCTGTGTGTGGGTGTGTATTCGAAACCTTTATCTATTGCACCAGAATATTTAAGCATCAGAAATCTGTAAGTGTGCTATATCTTCACATATTTTGTTAACCTCATCAACTAATGGGATTCGGGGGCGGGGTTAGCAGCACTGCCTTTTGCTGGTTGGTTTTGTGCATTACATCGCATAATAAGAGTCACCATATACTGTATATATATGTAAACAAGCATTAATTTGTGTGTGTGTTCAGTATGACAAAGAAATGCAATCAACACGCATGCCCTAACTAAGAGAATACATTTTGTGTCTCTACAGAACCTGCAGTCGGCAAGGGATGTGTTGCTAGGAAGCAGTGGCCCATGGCAACAACTGAAGCACATGCCTGCACAAGGACTTTTCTGCGAGAGAAACAAAACCAATTTGTTCAACGTAAGTAACAAGCACCCTAAAACCGTAAGCATTCTTCAGGCTGAGCAGCGATACGATGGCCAGTGTTTACAGCGCTTTTGCTGCGAGTTGTTTGTTTTTTGCTTCACCGTCTAATCGATGTTTTGAAAATGTTGCCTAGTATGCACTTGTAGTTACAGTAAAAACACAGAAGTTGAAGTCATTCATTTGACTTAGTATCTATTTATTTTGAATATAACTAATTATTTTAACATTTCACCATTTCAGGATTACATAATCTTGACTTAAATTCTAGATAAAGTCATGTTTCAGGTTACTGTATTATATTGTGACTTAGATTTTGGGATGTTGAATATTTTAACACTAATCTATTAAATGCCCTCATTTTGTGCGGGTTTGAGACCGACACTGCATCCAGTGTCTGGGGTTAGGGCGTTGGGTGAGAATCAAACCCGGGCCGAGAAACTTTCCACTGGCCCACCGTGTATAATGATGAGAAACTTACCATGTATAATAATGAGTGATTTTATTTAATTGCATTTAGCAATTAATGGTTTTGGAGTGGCTGTTTTAAATCATTTGAACTGAATGAAATTAAGGCTGCTTGAATGGGTAGGTTTATTGAAAAACAAGATACGTTTATGTACAGAGATAATGACTCAAAATAACTATATATTAAAATTAACACTTAAAAGTATTAAAAGTTCTTAAGTTGAAATAATGAGAGAGATCAAAATATTTTGAAATATCTTAAGATAATATTGCGCCTGTCCTGAAATAGATAGTTATTAAATTAAATTAAGAAAAAAAATTTTTTTAATGACCTCAGTTGACCAGAAGTGGGAATATTGAGATATTAAGTCAAAGTAATGACACAACTCGAGATAATGACATCCTGAAATGGCAAGTGAAAATACTGATATTCTATCTTGAAATAACTAGATGCTTAAAAATACTTCATAATACATTGAAATGTAATAGGAAAAAAATCTAAAGTAAAAAATAGTTAAATTAAGTCAAAATGCCAACATGCATTTGAAAATAAAATAAGAAAGAATATAGTAATTTTATATAATCCTCAAACAACAAGAGGTCAAGATAACTTGGATTGGGCTGTATTGAGTAAAGAAATCAACTAAAGAGATTTGAAATTACTGGGACTAGTTTCCTCAACACATTATCAAAACCTGGAAGGATGGTGCAGTCAACTTTTGTGGAAGAAATGTCATCAGAAAAAATCATGCATGGAGACTTCAAGTTATAAAAAAAAATCAGCAGTAAAAAAAAAAAGTATTAGAAATAGAGGGGAGGATCAATTCATTTATGAATCGTGATTTATCATCATAACGACTTCAAAATAGATGTTATAAATAATTTAAACATTTATAATGGACTAAGACTAACCACTAAGATTTAAGCACGCAAGAGGGAGAAAAACCATTGGCTCGGTAGTGATCATGTGATGCCCGGCGACAAAACAAGTAGTGAATGCTTGATGCATGATACTTGGTACTCGTAAATCAAGACTTGTTAGTTTAAAGTAAAAAAATTTTTTAATCTTTGCTCGTCTTGCAGAACACTTGCAACCTGAGGTTTCACTATAGGCTTGATCTGCCGTGACTGATCAGATTGGACATACCGGATTCTGTGGCGAGTGCACCAGCTTCTGAAAAATGCAACAGAAACGAGTTTTTATGGCGTTAGGTTATCAAAAGGATTTTTTTTCCCCCAAAACTTTGAGAGCCAATTAGTCTCAAGCCAACTCATTACAAAGTCTCAAAACACCGTGTGCGGTAATTAGACTTGAAATGTGCGTTAGACGCCGTGCACGCTTGCGCTCTCACAGCTGCTCAAGACTTTGGAGGCATTTGAGACGGTAAAACGTTGCTGTTTCTTGATAATCCTGCATATTCTAACCTGTTCACACATTGCTGTATGAGTGAATTATTTACTTATAATAAGAAATTTTATTTAAATAATTTGTCTAAAAATAATCATGGTGGATGACAGTGATGCATACTTTTTATTTCATTTTAAGTTAAATGTTAAATAAGTATGAAGTGACGGAATTAAATCTTAGTGTGTGTGTGTGTGATGTTTCTCAACATCCTCGGGCCCTTTATGTGAATGGCTGTGTTGCACTCGATGTTCTGGTGACTTTCTGTTGCATCCAATATTGCCTTTTTTTTTTGGTGGTTTGTGCTTTTCTGTGGGATTAGACAGGACAGCTGCTCACTCAGACATGTGTAAGTCTTGAGTGACCATGTTCCACCATCCTTTAATGGTGCATAGTTGATCATTGTTTTTCAAGTCACCTACTGCTGATATTAATAAAACATAATAAAAATTATCTGATCATAATAGACCATAGTATTAAGCAAGTACAACTTCGAATGAACGAATAACAACATAATTTTTTTTTCCCTCACTGTGCCGTTATTTATTTAAAAAAATTTAACCAAAAAAAGAAACGTGGGCAGAAACATGTGGGCTCTTAAGTACCCCCATGAGTCAATAGCTTGTAGATCCACCTTTAGCAGCAATAACTTTTAAGTAATCCATTTAAAAATGTAAAAAAAGGTACTAACGATTATTGAACATGACTATACAGTTCCAGTAAAAGGTTTAGACAGGCCTTCTCCTTCATTGGTTCTAAATTTTTCAACGTTAAAACTGAAGACATCCAAATGATGCAAAAAAAAAACATATGAAATATACAGTAAACAGAAAAGGTGTTAAAAGTATGGTTGTTCTCTCATCTCTCGAGGTAGTCACCTGGAACGGTTTTCAGTTCCTAGGAGTGCCTTGTCAAGAGTAAATTTGACAAGAAAAAAACTACCTTCTTAATGTCCTTTAGACCGTCTTTGTCTTCATTGTTACTTTAGGAAATGAAGGTCAGTCAGTCCAAAAAAATCCTAAGAAACTTGAAACGTATCCGCAAGAGCTACCTCTGCTGCAGAGGATAGGTTCATTAGAATGACCAGCCTCAGAAAGTGCAGATTTACAGCTCCTTAAGATAAGAGCATAAATTCTTCTCAAAATTCAAGCAACAAAGTCATTTCATCCCCCACTGTTCAGCAGAGACTGTGTGAGTCAGGCCTTCATAGTAGAATTGAGGCAAAGAAACCCTTACTTCAGAAAAGCAACAAGCAGAAGAAACTTGCTGGGGCCAAGAAACACAGTAATGAACATTAGATCAGTGGAAAACTATCCTTTGGTCTGATAAGTGCAAATTTGAGATTTTTGGTTCTAACGACCATGTCTTTGTTCGCCGTACTGAGGGTGAACTGACGGTTCCTGAATGTGTGGTTGTGCCATAGTGTGATGGTGCTTTACTGGTGACAATTGAGGGCTGACTGAACCAGCATGGCTGCCACAGCGGTTTTGCAGTAGCACGCCATCCCATCTGGTTTCCATTAGGTTAGTCAAGACATATTTGTCCAAGATGCTGAGTGATGGATTGCAGCATCAGATGATGACCCGGCCTCCACAATCACCCGATCCAACTGAGATGGTTTTGGATGAGTTGGACCAGTTAGTGAAGGAAAAGCAGCCAACAAGTACTCAACACCTCTGGGAACTGTTGGAAAACCATTCTAGAAGATTACCAGATAAATGCAGTGGACATGTTTTTTTGTTTTATCATAAAATAAATGTCTGATTTGACTTTGATATTGTGGTAAGGTTAAGAGAGAGAGAGATTGATGAAAGTCTGTTTCCTTCTGAAAAACTGGCTGGGTTTACAGACCTCACTCCTAGCTGACAGATGGCACTGCTGTGAGTTGAAGTGTGTGGGGTTTCAGTGTGTGTGTGTGTGTTTGTGTCTTTTAATCAAGTGTGTGTATTGCTTTGAGCAAGTACTCAGGCCTTGGCCTAAGCATTATACAGAGATGTTTTTGTTTTTTTTGGAGCCATGCGGGGGGGATAAGCCCTCGCTGGGTGGCGGAGCCGCGGCCGCCTGGCACCGCTAACCCGCTGCCCGTCGTGTCCACCTGTCCCACCTACGGACTAACCCTGTCTCCACCCTTATACCAGTCCTGTTTACTGTGAACGTTAGAGTTTATTATTACAGAAAACCTCCAAGCAGTGGAGGCTCTGTAAAGCGGAGCAATATACAGTATGTTAGAAAGGAATCTGTCGGCCTCCGAGTGGCGCAGTTGTAAAGTGCTCGCCCTGTCATCCGGAGATTGCGAGTAACCCTGTAACCTCTCGCAGCCGGAGGCCTAGAGAGAGCTGATTGGCCGAGCTCTCTCAGAGGGGAGGGATGAGAGGTACTTTGTGCTCCCACATTAATCACGGCTCTACAGCCAATCAGGGGCGTCTGTGAGCCCACACAAGCGGAAGGAGTGGATAGCGCTGTCCTCCGAGTGTGTTACGCCGCAAGCAGTTCGAAAAGGTGCGGTCGGCTGGCGATCCGTGGTTCGTAGGAAACACGTGATAGTCTTCGGCCCTCTCGACTGAGTGGTAGTAGTAGCCTTAATGTGGGAGCCCCCTAGTGATGGGGAGGAATTGGACACGACTAAATTAGGGTGAAAATCTGGGGAAAAATCAAAAGAAAAAAAAAGGAAGGAGTCTGTATTGAGCTTGTGAACGCTTTGTGATCGTCTAGTTAAGCGAGTCTCTGCTACACATAGTCGCTGTCCCTTTAAACAGGTAAGGGGGTGCCCTGTTCTGCTCCCTGGGATCTCCCCAGGCAAGTGATTTCAAGAATTCCCTCACGAGGGAAAACAGCGAGGGGAAGTCGGTGCAGCAGTGAAACAGTGTCGCAGGGCAAGTAAGATTTAATAATAATGAGTGACGGTGACGGGCGCTCCAGCACTGGGGCCTGTTTAACTCGCTCTGATGTCAACACATCTTCTGAGCATAGCAAAGAGAGGAGGACCACGGGTTTAACTGATTAAACTGTCATTCTCTCTGTCTCACTCATATATACACACACACACACACACACACACACGCATAGACACGCATGCTCTGGTTCTATAGCGCGTGCTAGTTACAGAGAGCGCTGTGTAGACAATGTGGGTCAGGCTGTCGCCGTTGCCTCGGTTCCTGACAACACTGGTCGGTTTGGACACACACAGCTCCTCAGGCTCGCACTCGCTCATATGCGCTTGCATATGCTTCCACCCACACACTCCCCCAGCGCGAGGCCACCCACCACACGCCACTTCTGCTGCCGTTTTGGCAAACCAAACCTAACCAAACTGGGATAGGAGAGTAGGAGATTGTGTCATGGCTGCCTGCCTGCCTCAACTCATTTACTCTGATTTCAATTAGTTACCAAAAACAACAACAAAAAAACTTTGTGTATTTGTCAAAGCAGTTGGTCTTGCTTAATTAATTTCCCACGTTAAAGCAGCTTTCAGGAATTCCGTCCTCCTTACTGGTGCTAGGTGGCGGTTGAACTTATTTATAGCTCAAGCTGGGCAGCGTGAATGGGAACATGATGAACAGTGTGATAATGAGGATCATGGGAAATAACTGATGTGAAATGTCTGCTTGTTCCAGATACAGAATCTACACGAGGAATAACTAACTTGTTGATTATTTTCTTGTCACGATACCAAAGAAACAAATATTTTTTTTTATTTGATTGATTAATAATGAAATGGCATTTCTCAGATATTATTTTATTAAGTTTGTGATCACTTGCAAAAAAAAATTTTAGTTTTTGTTGAGTGATTCTTATTTTCTACATTCTACAACAAAACCAGCCTCAGAAATCACCAATTAACCTTAAACAGCACCTCAGATTAGAGGCGTTATGAAGCTTTATAGATCATGAGCAGCAGATACATCTCAATATCAACTGTTCAAAGAAAATTAGTGCATATTTTGGACGCCTTCAGCATCGTTTTACTGTGTAGAAAGAAATAAAAATCAAGAACGAACATGGAGTTAGAAAGTGACCCCAAACCTTTGAGCAGTAGTGTGTTTATTGTTTGTTGTTATAAAAGCATTATTTAATTCCTGATATCAACTAATTTTCTCCATTTATTTATTTTTTTCTAATTCAAGTTTATGAATTAGAAAATACTTAAAAAAAAAAAAAAGACTGGAGACCCCGAAAGAAAACTTTTCCGAAAAACCACTACCTACATAAATGACGTCTTATCGTCACCCCGTCAAAAAAATTTTTTAACACTTTTTTTTTTTTTCCCTTGATCCGTCTAGCTGGGCAGTCACTGTACGAATGATCTGTTGCTATAGCAACAATAACAAATTCGAATTAGTGCACGAGTGCAAAACTCGCAGCCCGAACTCACTTGCACAAGAATATTTCATGTAAACATTTACCACTTTCCCTCAGGCATCCGTTGCCATCGCGAGCGCGTCGTAAACGAACAGCTTTCGTATCGTTTTCTCAGTAAAAGGAAACGTGTCGCAATTCGTGTCCGCGGTGGCGACGTTCACCTCACGTCTTGTGTAGAAACACACCGGGGTTTTCTTTTAACGCTGCGCTGTGTGGACTTGCTCGATTTATTTATTTATTTATTTTAAATCAACAGACCTTCTGTTTACTGATCTCAGCAAGGTTTAACACAGGTGTGTGTGTGTGTGTGTGTGTGTGTGTGTGTGTGTGTGTGTGTGTGTATGTATGCATTGTTACCAAGGTGGAACAACAGAGATAAGAGGAGAGAAAGAGGAAACAAGCTTATATTCTTGCTCTCTGTCCATGTCTCTCTCACTCACACACAAACACACACAAACACACACTTCCTCCTCCTCTTGCAGCCTGTTGCTTATTCTCTCCATCTCTGTGTGAGTCGCGTGTGTGGACGGACAGTGCTGGACTGGAGAATCAATCCTACTCTTTGGTTGGCCACTACTTTCAAAGGGGGCCGGCTCACGGCTTGTGTACAGAGAGGGAGAGAAAGAAAGTAGGAGGAGGGGGAGTAGTGAGAGAGAGAGAGAGAGAGAGAGAGGTAAAAGCAAAAGAAGGCAGCGATCAGAGAGAGAGAGAGAGAGAGCGAGTGTGCGTGGGCGTTTTGTTTTGCGATGGCAGCACGGCTCAGAGTCGACAGTGCGCGTGTCTGTCTAAGGCGCACTCATTCACCGATTCTCCTGCTTTTGGACGCGCGCAGCCCGTTGCCTTAAGCGCGCTGATCAGAGTGAACGCCTGGGAAGCTTGGAACGCTTGGAACCATTCAGAAAAGGATTGAAAAGGAATCACAGAGCGTTCGCAAAAACAGGACCGAGAGCAGAGTAGTCTCTCCTCGGTGATGGTGAGTTCTGCTGCGTTTCATTCCAACTCTTGGGTTTGTTTTTGCCTCGATCAAGTGGGGAGGTGCTTTTTGCATTAAAGGGATTCTCCAGGCTTTACCTCTGGATGTTGGATTACACCAGGGGAGGAGAGAGAGGGAGGAAAAGAGGGAGAGAGACTCCATGATTTAAGTATAGAATGTGTGAGGAAATGAGGAGAGATGCTTGTGTGTCTGTGTGTGTGTGCCGGGCTTCTCACGACGCGTGAGGACAGTTTTTTTAGCACTAGCACTCTTCTGTATCTCATCAAGGCGAAGGCAGCTGTGATGACCACAAATGGAGCGAAGGACTCCAAAACTGCATGAGTCAGAAAAGCCAGGAACCTTCTCCCTTCCCTGTGCCCCCCTCCTTTCTTCCCTCTCTCTCTCTCTCTCTCTCTCTCTCTCTCTCTGTTCTCCCTTTCACATTCCTGATTTTTTTAGTTTGTAATTAAACTTCTGTACTGTTAAAGAGCTGCATCTTTTTTTCCCCTCTCAACGTTCTACGAGTTCTCCAGTTTCATAATGCTGCATAAAAAAATAAAAAAAAATCTGTTTATTCCTTTAACAACAGAAACTATTATCTCGAGTGCATTGACATGTGCAGCTGCACCTGAATGTTCTCGACTTTGCTCACCTAACAAAGTCCATATCTCGCTTCTTTCTCACGCCCAAGAACTTATGATTGAAACTTTCATACCTCATTCACCAGCTCATCAATATCATCAGGTTGTACTTGTAACAAAGTGTCAGTCTCGTAAGCTGTAACTTCCTCAGTGGCCATGAGTTTACAGAGTGTGTTTGTAATGAGGAGTTTATTATTCCCGGCAGGCCTGGCTTACTTGGGAGGTAGTGGAGAGAGAGAGAGAGACAGTCTTCACTGCCCTGCTCTTAAGACCGTAATGATTTTTCTGTCACTAGATATTGATCTCATTAGAGACAGGCACGAGTGAGTGAGTTCCCCCCAGCACCCCCCGCCCCCCCCTCAGTGATAAGACGCATCAATTCATGTTTTTTTTTTAACTAGGTGTAATCATAACGACTCAATCTATTTGGTGGTTGAAAAGGAGGACCTCTGTGTTTTAACATTGGCGTACGATTCTATAAAAAGTTTCCACTCGAGTACACTAGAGGTGCAGTCTTGTTTTTTTCTCTTCAGTAAGAAAATGGCAAGAGAGAGAGACAGCCAGCCAGCCTCCCAGTCAAAATTTTGGACACGCCTTCTAATTTCACGGTCTTCCCTGATTATTTATAAATCAAATCTGAATGCGTCTAAAATATGCAATAATTTCCTTTGAATTGTTTATACTGAGATGTATATCTGCTACTTATGCTTTGTAAATCCTTCATAATGGCTCTAATCTGAGGTGCTGGTTGTTAATTGGTGATTTCTGAGGCTGGTGACTCTAAATGAACGTCTCCTCTGCAGCAGAGGTCAGTTTCCTGGAAAGGTCTTCATGAGAGACGGTTTCATCATGGTGCATGATGGGTTTTGCCCAATACTGTTCTTGCAAGAACTATTCCAGAAAAGCTGACCTTCATCGTCTTGAAATAACTATTACTTAGTTGCTTAATGCTGTATGTGTTAACTCATAGTTTTGAAAAAGAAAAATCCAGTATTGTTGAAGAATATAGGAAATAATAATCCAAATTTGTTTCCACACTTTTTACACTCCTTCGGTGTACTGCAGACACTGAAGGAAATAAAAAAAAAAAATTATAAATCTGTTGTGATTGACAGTCTCACAGGTGTTTTGAACTCTCTGATATTAACTGACTTCATAGAAGCCCTGTCCCTTCTCTGAAATTCATATTGGTGATCTCTTGTTTTGAAAAAAAAAATTTTAATAAATAATCACGCTCCCCTACTGCGAAAGTAAATGGAAGAAAGTTTTGAAATAAAATCCGTCAATGTACGTTCTGCTACCCAAATGAACCCCCCCCCCCCCCCCAACCCCCCCAGCCCGAGTGAAAGCCATAGCTCTTGCCAAATGTAGAGAAGGCAATTAAAGATGCCCTCTGGCTCGCTTCCTTTAAAGCTGCATCAGGTACATCCTTGTGGACGGAAACCCCGAGGAAGATATCTGACTCACCGGAGCAATAATAACTCGCTTGGAAGAAGAGCTGCTATCTGTGTCTATGGATGGAGGTGTCTAGACCGTAAATAAGGGAATAATCTCTGAACCTATTCATTGATCATTGACCAGATGAACCGATATAAAATACCTTGATCGCTTCATCAAGTGAGAGACCAAGACTCTCTTAGAGTTTCTAAGTGAGATTAGGTCGACCAATTCACACACAACCACTCATTAAAACGGCACGGTTCATTTTGTCCCATCTTCTTCTTTCTTCTATCTTTTGTTGTTGTTTTTCAGTCAGTTTGGTCAACCCTGAAATACCCTTTTTTTTTTTTTTTTTTTTTTTTTTTTTTTTTTAAACTTCCTAACAGCCCACGTGTGCTTGAATACTGAAACGACAAAACCAGCGATTCTCACATGTCCGTGATATCAGTGGACACCTAAATGCAGAGCCTGAACCCTGACGTTTTTTCCTCTTATCGGTTCAGTGTGTACCTTTATTGACAGCTTGGAGAGGAAGCAGTGATGCGGAGGATCTGGCAACCCTAACCAAGTGCGCAGCTGTGAAAGCCTTTCGCTTTGGTTACCTTTTTAGTGTGGTTGGAAACTCTTTTTCTTTTTTTTTTTTTTTCCTCCCTCACAAATTGCTGTGTACAGTGGGTTTTTTTTTTTTTTTTTTTTTTTTTTAGTTTATAACTGTAATTTTTAATGATTGCTGTTGATGATTGCTAGTAACCAGTTTTAGTGTCATCACAAAATTGACAAAACAAAAGAAACTTACAAATAGAGGGAAAAAATGACCAATCCAATGGAATAGAATAATGATGTATAAAGCTTGACCCTAAGAAATTGTGATTATAAAAATGTTGAAGCTACAGAGTTGTAAAACACAATAAAATAATGCACATGTTGCAAAATAAAACGAAGGTGCAACTGCAGTTTAAACATCGTACACTAAAATGTCAAAAAACAAAAGCAGAGGCTTTCTAGTTGCTACGTTTCAGCCACAGATATAAGATTATTGACGGTGTGGAGAATCAAAAATAAATTCTCAAGAATAAGTCTTTCAAGCGATCAGTATCATTACTTTCCATTGAGGCATTCAAGGACAGAGGAAGTCTCTAAATGTAGACTACACAAGCATGTCACATTATTCTCTACAAACACCTGAAAAGGGAAGAACCCTGGCAAAGTGAGTTTCTGGGGTTTTGAAACGTTTTTTTGTTTAGGAAATTCTTCTGCAGGAAATCCCGCGCTGTAAACGTCTTCGGTTTAATAACTTGACTCTAATATGCTGGTCCGAGCCAAGTTTAGCAATGTTGATTTTCAGGATGGACCAGTGTTTTTCCCTTCTCTCTCTCTTTTCTTTTTACATGGGTGTAACTTTATTTTGGCAACTGCTGAGAAAATGCAGGGTGGCAACATAAACAAGTACTGATTCATAGCTAGATGTGCATACATCATTTTATACTATGATCCTATGGTGGTATCAATTAAAGTGTCACCTTTGTTTCCCTCATTCGGGGAGGGGCATTAGTAGTAGATGAGTCAATCCACAAATGAATATGGAGAGATTGTAAGTTGCGTAGGTGCTTTGAGCTCTCTAATATTAACTTATGCACTGGAATCTCCGCCCCTTCTTCCATGGCGCATTCAGTGTTTTAGTTAGCGCACTTGTGCTGAATTACGCTTTCCCGCCTCCCGCATTATGCCCCAGTTTGTGTTTGGGGTTATTTAGATGAATTAACATTTATTAATGCTTCTGTGAGCTAATATTTAGGCAAGTAACATTTAGATAACAATTATTCCATGACAATATTGGAGATTTATAATATGAGAAGCCCTATTTGGAATGGATTAGTTTATTAGCTTTATCAGTTTGATAGTTTATAACATCCACACATTCAGACAGCAATACATTTGTTTCTAGGAGGATGTGCTGTATATTCTACGTAATCTACTTGTGGTCATGTAAGCACGCT
This sequence comes from Channallabes apus, assembly GCA_030522415.1. Classification (NCBI taxonomy): domain Eukaryota; kingdom Metazoa; phylum Chordata; class Actinopteri; order Siluriformes; family Clariidae; genus Channallabes; species Channallabes apus. Next base: position 38,534,480 of record CM060111.1, read on the forward strand.
CATTCATTCACAACATGGCGTCCAAGCGGCAGCATGAAGTCCAAAGTTTCCGGGAAAATTCACAATATGTTTCATATCTGGGTAAGGGTCGCTGATACGAGACTAAATACAATCATCGCTGTCCAGACCACAGTGGTAGGAGTTGTGTGCATATGCACGTAAAGCACCAGCTGCTTTAAAAACAAAACTGCCATTTTCTTCTTGCTAACGTCCCTGATAACATTCTTAGTACCAGTGGTACTATGTTTTCACTAAATCATGCACAAAATGCAAAAGAACCCACAAAATATAAAATTTTATTTGTATAGCGCTTTTAACAATTCACATTGTCGCAAAGCAGCTTTACACAATCAAAAGAATTATTTAAGTTTTTATGAGATGTGAACGTGTCTGAGTCCCGAACATTAATTGGAAGGCTATTCCATAACTTTGAGGCTTTGTAAGAAAAACCTCTGCAACCTGCTGTAGTTTTCATTATACGTGGTACTGACAAGCAGCCTGCATCGTTTGATCGAAGTAGGCGTGGCGGATCGTAAAACACAAGCAGTTCACTTAGATACTGCGGCGCGAGACCATTTAATGCTTTATACGTTAATAGTAGTATTTTAAAATCGATGATTAGAATCGATTTTAGAATTGAAAATTTCACAGGGAGCCAATAGTGTGTGGATAAGATAAGGGAGATGTGCTCGTATCTTCTGGTTCTAGTGAGGACTCTCGCTGCTGCATTCTGGGCTAACTGAAGCTTGTTTATGCACCCAGTTGAACAACCAGACAGTAAGGCCTTACAATAGTACAACCTAGAAACATGAACTACTGTAGTTTTTCTGCATCGTTTAGCGACAATATATTTCTTATCTTGGCAATATTTCTGAGGTGAAAGAATTATATCTTAGTGTGATTATAGATCCCAGGCTTTCATTTGAAGCAGCTGACCAGGGTCAAGGTCATGTTTCTTTTAATGTTTCTTTCAATGTTAATTTAAAGGATTTGGGAACATACCCACTGCAGGGTGAAAAGTTAATTATTTTCAACAGGAGTTCTGTCATTCCTGGTACTATCTGCTTAAGAAAATGTCGGTATAGGATCTAATACACAGATACAATAAAATGTCAACACGCTTCACCTGGCCAACGCAAACAAGTTTTAAACGGCTTCTGTTAGCCGGCGTTCGGTTAGGCTCAGATCGTTCGTTCGTATGCCGCAAATGCTTTGTGTGATTTCTTGCAAAATTTCAGTTCTTAAAGCGAAAATTCATGAGCCAGGACGTTTGACCTGTCAGATTAGAGCCGCTTTAAAGACTTACAGAGCATAACTAGCAGATACGTCTGAATATCAACTGTGTTCAAACGCCTTCAGTATTGTTTTACTGTGTAGAAAGAAATAAAAATCAGGGCAGACCATGGAATTAAGTCTGGCCAAACGGTGGACTTGTAGTGTGTGCATGTGTATACAGAATCAGACAAAAAATGTATACACACTTCAACGCTTGTTGAAAAGAAAAAGAAAAAAATATATATATATATTAATATAAAATGTATTATATATATGTTTATATATTGATGTATATGTTATTAGTATAATATACATCATACTATTTTTCTTTACACACACATGCACTGTTTCTGCCTTAGAAGTGTTTTGTAAAAAGGGGCTGCATTGTAAATGTACAGTGTTTTAACGCCCACCCAAACCAAAGTCCCAGTGGTACCACACGCACAAGCTTCCTCTTCAGAATAGGGCTGCACGATATTTGGAAAATATGCGATATTGTTGTTGAATATTGCGATAACGGTATTTCTTGCGATATAACATTTTCCTAGAGAAATGCATTTTTTATTACCTTTTTTTTATTTATTATTTATTTATATGTAATGATCATACTAAAATAAACAGGTAATAGATATTCGTCTGATGGAATTAAATCTAAGTCAGGCTAAAAAGAAACTATATGTCAAGGAAGTTGCAAATTTTTAGACTTCAAAACACTATGAATGACTTAAACCCCTCAGCAGATATTCTGACTTCTGGTTTGCTGTTACTATAAACCTGCCAACACAATATGAATTACTTTCAAACGTGACTTTTTATTTACATGTAACCATACACTCATCAATAGTGTCTTAAAACAAGAGCATCTTTTAAACTAAATATTCTCTTTGGCTTGCCTGTTTTTTTGTTTGGTTTTTTTAAAAAAAAAATATTATTAAACTAAAATTAAATAAAAAAATACTATTTGTATATATATATATATATATATGTATATATATATATATATATATATATATATATATATATATATATATATATATAACACACACACACACACACACACACACACACACGTGCGCTCCGCGACCGGCACTAGGACCCGGAAGTAATGTGGGCGCGAACCAGGAAGTACAAGAGGAGTAAACAAACCGCATAGAGCTTAGTCACTGAGTTCACGCATGTCGGTTCAGATTGTTTACTTTCTGATTCGAGTGTGTCTATAGGACGCAGGTTAAATGTGTGTTTTTCCCTTGCTCCCCTTCTGTGAGAGCCCTTAAACTAATTCGCGTGGTTATCCTGCCTACTCACTGGATATATCGTGCAGCCCTACTTCAGGGTTGCCAGATCTGCTGAGGGATCAAAAAAACATAAAGCCCACACATTCAAATCTAAATTAAATTCAGCCTGTCGTGGTCAGTCTGAACCATAATGCATTTTTTTTATAACAGAGGAAGATGATCAGTTTAAATAAATTTAAAAATGTTTAAATGGCTAATCTGATTGCACTATTTTACTCTATGTATGTACACGATGCTCGCTGACTGAGCAGTGGCGTATTGCTTGTTTTTTTTTTTTGTTTGTTTCCTCCCCAACATTTTCTTGAACTAAGGAGAATCTTAACAAGAACCATACCATCTCATCATACCACATGATGTGTACAATGCCTATAAATGGAGATTTTTACACTGACTGTCGTGACTGAGTTAAAGTCTTTTAAATAGAACGCTATTGAATACACCAGTAACCCTAGGACAAAACCCCCCTACATTAATCCACCTGCTTATAGGTAGCTGTTCAGGAAAATGAAACACTTTAATACGTGAGCACGAGAGTCAAGGGCACGCTTTTTATCCTTAGCCCAGGATTTCAGTCCCCTTACAAGAGATGCCGTTTTTCTTGTATATACTGTATTATCGCTTACAGAAACGGAACGTTTCATTGCTTTTCCCGTGCAACTAAATGATTCTTAGCTTGAACATTAATCCCAATCACAGTTCCTAAATAACCCATAACTGGGCCATCACACGTTTTGCACCAGAAAGTTATATAAAGCGTTTATATAACCGGCTAACATTCTGTGCCTCTGTCCCATTTAACACATAACCCAGTGCTGCCTGCTTTGACTTTCATCACCGACATCCTACAGCCTCTCTGTGATTGTACATGAAGAGCTTTATGGACGTATTTAGAGAACGTTCCGATCCTCCTCGTAGAGAAATGTGTCTGTGTGTGTGTGTGTGTGTATACACATGGATTTCTCACATGTGCGCAGTATGATGAAGGAAATATTACATCTTAACGCTTAAATAATAAATTGTAATGATGATTTTGTCAAAACTGCCAGAAGTGAAGACGGTTACATTTTATACTTTAAATCCTGATCAAAATAAAAGTAACAATAAAAAAAACGTCATATCGCACACTTCTGGCTTGAAGAAATGACGTTGTTATTGGTCCGATCACGTTTTAGCGTCTTCACTGAGATAGCAAAAAATAAAACAAGACAACACCCCCTCATTAATTTTCAGTGTTAGAAATTAAGTGTTTATAACGTAGCAGGGCGTCTCATATAGCGACAACAAGGTATGTGCATGTGTGTAGTGTGACTGATTTTGGACCTCAGCACCACAGTTGATGCGGGACATGGTGAGGACTTTGGCACGGCTCGAAGAAGTACATCTGTTTTGCTCTCAGGAAATCTCTCTACGGTCTGTCTTTCTCTCTCTTTCAAACTCCCTCTCTGTCTCTGTTTCTGTTCATCTCTTTTTTTTTTTTTTCTTTCTCTTTCTGTCTTGCTGTATCTCTCTCTCAGTATCTCCATGTTGATTTCCCTTGTTCTTTCGCTCTTTGTATTTGTGTCTTTGTTTTTGGCTCCCCATGTCTCTGCCACTTTCCTCTCTCCATCTCCTTCTCAGTGTTTCTCATTCTGTGCCTCTTCCTTTTTTATTTGTCTACATCTTCCTCTTCTTCTCTTTCTTTTTGCCTCTCATTCACATTCACTCATCTGTCTTTGTTTTCTCTTCTTCTCCATCCATCTTTCATTGTGTACCTCTCTGTCTCAACACCTAGGTCTCTCTCTTTTTTTTATTTTTTTTTATTTTATTTTTTTTATCCGTCCTCTCTTGTGACTTCATTCATCTGGACATACAGATACACACTTCAGAGTAAACACAGTAAACGAAACGTCTGCCAGGCATACGGGGCCAGTAATTACTTCTCATCATCAGCTTCCTGTTTAACCATAAACCCTCCATCCATCCATCCCTCCCTCCCTTCCTCCCTCCCAGTCATCTGTTCATTAACACGGTCGATGGGGGGAAACTCCGTTCTTTTTTTTTTTTTTTTTTTTTTCCCCCCCCCTCTTTTCCTTCGCCTAATCACACTACCTCTTTCTCTCACTGACGGAGATCTCGAGGTGTTACCCTGACCTCTTTATAGTACCTGTCGTATTGTGGAAGAGTGATGTATTAGCTGATTAACTGCTTGTGCGAGGTTGTGCAGGTTGTCTCTTGCCACAAGGATGTTGCACAAAATGACCTGATAGGAGAATGCAAATGCTCTCAAGGGGGGAAAAAGTCCATGTACTTTGCATGTGACATGACCGTACTGTAATGCGGTTCTATCTGGCGTGTGTGGGTTAGCGTATACTCTTCAAGCAGATTTTTTTTTTTTTTAATTTCCCCAGGTGGTTCGATTTGTTCAGATTTATGCCACACTGGAATTGGATCCTTGATCTAGCTTTGGCTCTGGAATTTCAACCCGAGTGAAAAGTCGCCATTAGTCAACTCTCTATAGCCGAGCGTAGTCGATAAACCCCAAACGTACCTGTGGATGTAGATGGGAACGCTTTTACAGAGAGGGAAACACTGAAGAGATGAGGAACGACTACTTGAGGTAGCAGAGCACAGAAAACTATAGCGAGAGGATGGATTGTAGGAGGGAGCTGCTGGGGGAAGGAAGGAAAAAAAAAAACATGTGGGCAGACTGCTGGCACTTTTCTCTCTCTTTCTCTCTCTCTGCATGGCCCGAACCCAACACATCAAAAGCTCATTCTGTCCAACCTCAGAACAGATGGCCTTACAACAATAATATTATGCCTACGCTCTTCTCCTCTACCTCTCATCTCTCTTATTCTTTTCTTTTGTCTCTCCCACTCTTCCATTTTACACTGCCTTCTGTTTTCTGACGTCCTAATAATCCCATATTTCCAGCGACTACCGAATGTCTTGCTTTGTTTAAAAAAAAAAAAAATCATGGGTTCTTTTCTCACATTTAATTGATCACATGACGTTTTTTTTTTTTTTCTTTCTCCTTCTTTCTGTTCTATTCTTTATCAATAACACCTTCTCGTTTTCTCTTCGTTTTTTTTTTTTTTCCAGGGCATCTGGCGTATCCCAGTAGATGAAATCGATCGCCCGGGTAGTTTTGCATCTCATATGAACAGATCCGTCGTGCTGCTGCTGGATGTTCTGTCTCATTTAAGGGATCACGACACCCTGCTGAAGATTTCCCTCATGCTCCACAGAAACCCTGACCAGGGAAAGTAAGCCTGGCTTTTATATGCTTCATGAACTTTATTTTTATATTTGTTTTGTAAACAGACAGCGATGAAAGGTGTTGTTTTAAGAAATGTCTGTCTTCTGTTACTCGTGGTACGAGTGGCACGTAGCTCTCGCACTTGTACATGCTTGTGTCTGAATTCTTTCCGTTTTTTTTTTTTTTTTAGGAAATATTTGCGGGATGTGGACCGGCAGGTCTTGGCAAAACGCGCCTTTTTCTTCACTGTGAAAGTGCTGGAGGACAATCTGGATAAACTCACTTCGGTATGACAGCCGGTCTGCTCTTCTTTTTCTTATCGTTAGCCTGTTAGCTCAGGTGGAATGCTCTTCATGCCGCTGTTACTGTGCATTCAGATTGTGTGTTGTGCACCGTGACTCACGCGTCGCACGAAGCAGGGTTCAGCGAGGTTCAGGAGGGTTTAGCCCTAACGATTAGCCTGTCCAAACTTCTCTTCATTCCTTTCATTTCATTTCGTTCTCTCATACAGGTGTCTGATCCTTCTCCTAAGCCTTCTACTTCCTCCATGGGTGAAATGACCACAGCCGACGTGTCCAGCCGGCCTCCCGCTACAGAGGACGCCAAACCCTCTCAGCCCGCTAAACCATGCCTTCCGGACTCGTCCTCGACGCCATGCATCGATATGACAAACACGGGACCTTCCCAGCCTATGGCTCCTCTCTCTCAACCTACTCTAGAACCAGGAAATCAGAACCAGGGCACATCAGCTCTCAGTTCTCAGCAGCCCAGAGACGGTATCTCCACCCCGGTGGAGCCGATGGAACTCGAACCTGGAACGTGGACGGGCACTCCGACACCAGGTCTCCCGCAGTCAACCACCGACGGCGTCGGCGTTTCGCACGAGCAAGGAACCCCGAGGTCTGCAGCCGAGGGGATGGAGAGACGCCTGGACAGCGCTCGGACTCCGGAGCTTTCTCTGGAAGAGCTGAGCATCAGTTCCAAACAGCAACTGATGCAAGTTCAGGCGAGCGCAGTCCAGAGAGGAGCTCAGGCTATGAGCGCAGCGCGGCCGAACAGGAAGAGGAAGCTGCTGGAGGATGTCGAGTCGGGCAAGACGCTCCTATTGGACGCGTACAGAGTGTGGCAGCAAGGGCAGAAGGTCATGGCCTTTGACCTGGGACGCATCGAGAAGATCATGTCGGAGACGTACATGCTAATCAAGCAGGTGAGTCGAATATACTCATTATAGAATAATATAAATATATTTACGTTCTATTTTAGGTTGAGCATGTAATTGTAACAAAAAGAGGGAACGTAAGATCAGCTTTTTTGTGCCATCACAGTTTTATAAGCTTAAGTTTTTTGTTTCTTTATTAACTCTTTACTAAATTTACCAGGAATATTTTCTTGTTACCATCACGATTTGGCTCCTGTCAGTCAAACTAGGTACAATCGATTTAAATGATCAATAAATGACTGCTTCCCCCTCCTCGCAGGCCAGTACTCGGGTTATTATTTCTCTGTACTCGGGTACACGTGCATATTTTAACCCTCCGATGCAGCAGGTGGCAGTATACATGTATTGGAGTTGTGAGCCACCATTAAACACACAGAGAAGGAGAAAACGAGGAAGTCATATCGATATTTCAGAGAAAATGTTGAGTCATGCTCCCGCGTGCGTGCCTTCCCACTTTATCAGCTTTGGCTTTGTAGATCAGAGGATGAGATGAGGTGTGTGCTATTGGGGGCACTGATTATGTCACATCCATTTTCAGGTACAGTTTAGTGATGTGAAGTTTGAATCATTTTAGTGACTCGGTTCTTTGGATTTCGTCATCAAAATGAACGAATCTTTTTTTGTCATTTAGTTCATTTATTTCTTTTGATCGGAAATAAAATAAAATGTTGCATTTTCAAGAAAAAGACCCCCAGTACATTTACATACATAAATATTGGCTATAGTTCCAGTAATTAAAATATAACAATGCATCTAAGGACACAACAGAATGAGTATCTCATCATCATATCTTCTAGTCTGAGTCGTTCGTTCTTTTGAATCTTTTGCACCGCATAGCATCTATGGGAGTCACGTGACAAAGGAACGAACGACTCGGGGTAGAAGAGTCATTGAGAGAGAATTGAGCGAGAGTTTCCTGTACATAACCTACGGAGGTGTTGCGGGGATTTGCGCATGCGCGCCCAGTAGAAAATTAACGAATCACTCTCCAAGACGACTCATTCTTAAAGAGTCACGTTAAAGATTCGTTCAAAAAGAATGAATCGTTCATGAACGACCCATCACTAGTACAGTTAGCTTCTGTTTCTGATTCAATCTGTGACCGGAGTACAGCGTGTCGTTCTCGAGTGCACGGTTTGGACAACACAAAAAGGGGGGGACCTGCTCAGTATTAGACAGGTGGTCCTGAAGTTATGGCTGATATATTGTCTATATTGCCATAAATATACATCAGCTATTCAAAGAGACTTAATTGTTCTTTAGCTCAAGAATTAAGAAAGCACATAGACTAAGTTTTATAGACTTAATCCCAAACATTTAAATTATTTTATCTTTAATTATCAGGTTTTTTTTTTCTTTTTCCAGACCGTCGAATCCTACTGTTTCTCTCTTTTTTTTCTTTTTTTTTTTTTCTTAAACGCTCTCCAACTTGTGTTTCTTTATTTTCCACGATGACTTGCAGTGTTTTTGCTGTCAGCATGAAATGTTGACAACGCGTCTCTATAATGGTGTAATGACGGGGAAATCCTCAGCCCTCCTCCGTCTGATGACTCAACATGAAAGCAATAAATGTTTTAGGGGAGATCCAAAAAAAAGCATAGCATCATTTGCTAGACCACGTGAGACAATAATGAAGAAGAAGAAATGTAGATGAAGAAGAAGAAACTCGAAGCATTTTTTTAGCCAGCAGAAATCAGGATATGATGGTGTTTGCATATACACAGTGACGTGCATAAGCATTTCCTCCGCTTGACCTTTTCTACAGTTTGTAATGGAAAATGGAGCTAACATGGGCACAATTGGGAAATGTCAGGAATTTGCACTGAGTCAGCCATAATACTGTGTATTATAAGTGTGAAGATAAATCGATACATATTGTAAAATTCTTTGCAAAACTAAATTCAGCCCTTGTTGGTGTGAAATCCCGAAGTTAAGCTCTGATGTCATTAAATTTCACCAGTGTGCAGATGACCTCAGGATAATGCTGCGTTCACATCACAAGCCACATTGCTCAATTCTGATTTTTTTTGTTTAGATCGTATTTGCATGTCATGATGGTTCACATTTGTAATGTGCTACTTCCGCGTTCTTTTCAATAGGGCTCAGTCAGTTCCGGTTTAAGTCAAAGTCAACTTTATTGTCAATTCTGCCACATGTACAGGACATACAGAGAAATGAAATTGCGTTACTCTCAGACCCTTGGTGGATAACAGATAACATTAAATACATAAAGTAGAATTTTAAAAATAAAAATAAATACAATTATACATATAGTATAAAAAAGAGAGTGCAAATGCAGACATACTGTACAGTGCATGGTACAGTATGATAAAGTGATGGAGAGCAGCCCTGTAACAGACTTATGAGGTAGACTAAGAGTAGTGTATATATAGATAACACATTGTAAATACTACCCTGTACTGTGTTCTGTAAATGTACAGTCACGCTGAACGTGTAGCTCTTGTAGATGTTTTTTCAGCTCCTCCACTTCATTAGAAAGTTCTTCTATTGTAGCACATGCCAGGTCTAATAATGAAGGCTCAGGAATGCTACAGTAATCATCATCCATCATTACATCTGTGGGTACGAGTTCGACAGGTACCATTTCAGCAGGACCGCGATGCTTTAACGGCGTAATCATTCCACGCTAAAAGCACGGGTACAGCGCCAGTTACGTACTTTTTTTCGTGCCTCTGGTGTTTGCGGTTCAATAATCTAATCACTGCTAAAATGTTTACTGCAAACCTTAGAATTGCTGGTATGACAAAAATCGTCTCGGCGTATGAAGTTCACAAGCCACCACCGTTTTCTAAGGTCCACATCTGAAGGAAAACTGTGAAAAATTAAAGTTCCGTTGAACTTCGCAGAAGATGTACACAGCGGAACACAACAGTGTACGTTTTATACTTTCTGCTGTCTCTGAAATCTATAAACACACTTTTTTTTCTGAACATTTCCTCCAAACTCCAACACAATGGCCGACAAACCGGAACTCAGCGAGCCTTATTACTTCAGAGCGGAAGTACGTCACGAGTCTGCGTGCAAGTAGTCCATTACAGTGATGTCAACCTTCTGTCTATTCATACACACTTCTTCAACGAAATTTCAGTTTCTCTATACTGCGCATAAAGTCTTCGATAAATAGCAGCACCAGGACACAAAAATACAAAAAAAAAAAAAAACTGTTTTGTTTTTAAATCACAAGCGGAGCGTTCATTTTTGCTCGCATCGCAGTTACAAATGAACTGATGAAACACATTCACACTTGCACAGCAGTGACTATAGCCTTGAACGGAAGCAGCCAACAGAAGTAACCAGAGTGCAGATAATTTTTGACTCACTGTATTAATTTTTTCTTTGTTTCTATTAAATATTACTCCTTCTACAAGATCGTATACGTACTTAAAAAAATCTGTCCTGAACTTTGGTTTGGAGCTCCTTAGTCTTCAAGATTTTTTTTGCATATCAAGTCAAGGTTTGATGGCATAAAATGACCCAAAGTTTTGAACCACCCATGGAGTGAAATTAAATCCGTAAAGAGCATAAAACAACCAAAACACTAGCTAGATGAGGCCATCTGACAAAAAAAAAAAAAAAAAGTTAGCAACGGTAGTCAGTGATGCAACAGGGTGATTCTCCTGTTGTGCCACCACCACCATGTTTCGCCAAGGAGATTGTGTTCCTGTTATGTAAACGTGAACTTGTCCATTATTGTTCATTACTTTGCTTTTTCTCTGGAATCCTGTTCATGTGTACTTATTGACTAATCCTACTGAAGATTATTAAAGCATAAGCCTGATAATCGCACAAACTCTGCTTCTTCAATTACACCAAGAAGAAAAACAAACTGCTTAAGTTTCCATTAAGGCTATATCATTACATCAAGAGGATAATGGCTTATCCTCTAGCGCACACGTGCAGTACAATATTCTACTAGTCCATTATCATCCTGTACCTCAGCCGCACTGAATCACCTCTCATTTCCCCTCTGGATGGTATAATTATATCTACCGCTGTTGTCTTTCTGTTACGCTGCGGCTTTCAGAGGTTGCAAGCAGTCTGCATGACGTTCTGCATGACGTTCTGCATATCGTGTGTTTGTTATTGTTTTTTTTTGCGGTCGAATCAGTGAGTATCTGTATTATCTAAGTAGTGTTAGGCCATGTCGAGAGCAGCTTCTCGTGCTCATCGTGTATCAGAATCCCGGTAGATTTAAAATGTTGGTTTGTATCTAATATTTACGTAGCTGTGAATTGACATGCATCAGGGGTTCACGCAGTGTAGAAACACGCCTGTGAAACCCAGCAAAGTATTTCCACAGCTCGCTTGATAATAGATTCTAAAAGAGAGCTGATATCTGTCTAGGAATGAAGGCTTTCCTTTCTTTACTGACACTAGCCAATTTAAAGCTTGAGGGTTTGTCACCAGGGGTCATTTATTAGGGGGGAAAAAAGCAGCCCAGTAATCCAGTACTAGCCTGTTATTTGTTGGGCCACAGTTTAAATTCCATCGTTTTCTGAGGCATGTTCTTGTGATTTTCTCCGATAGATTAATCAGGTTAGACAAATGATGACGATCTTTTCAGGATCAGAAGTATTCAGGTATGTGGAAACCCTAACAAACCTGAGCAAAAAGCAGTTCTGTAATATCGCTATAATTCAACAATGATGCTGTAATATCTTTGTAGCAGACTTGCTGATTCACCGTGCAGGATAAAATAATGATCATAAACCCATTTGTTTTCCTTAAATGGTTTTAAGTCAGACACTTTAATATTTCATTCAATCACCTTTATCTTTGATTACGGCCGGCACACAATATGCTGATATTTCACTATGAAAATGTTTTGGTGATTTCCAATAATGATTTTTTTTCCCCCTGTCCACATTTCACATGACAAAGTTGATGGTTCAGCACTATCTATCCTTCCAGGTTTCCACAATGTGTTGAAGTGTTCTTCACCCAGTCCTAATAATTTCAAATCTCCTCACTTGTTTTGTTTGCCTGATTCAGCCCAATAATTTGAAAAGTGTGAAAATGATTCCTCATGCTCTCAGAGCCACTGTTTTATGGAATACGCCTGTGCAATCAGGGACTAAAGACTGCATAGATGTGAAAACCTGGTCATTCAGATCGTCAGCTGACTTAATATTATTGCCACATAACGTTGCTAAGCCGAGACCTGAGCAACCTCAGATCATAACACTGCCTCCAAAGGCTTGTACAGTGGCCGCTATGCATGGTGGATGTATCGCTATGCGTTTCCCTTCACACCCATCACTCTGGTGTAGGGTCAATCTGAACTCATCAGACCACATGACCCTTTTCCATCGCTCCAAAGTCCAGTCTTTATGCTCCCTACCAAATTGAAGCCTTTTCTGATTCGTCTCAGTAACAAGTGGTTTTCTTTGGCCACGCATGTGTTTAGTCTCAATCCTTCTCATCATGTTGTGTGTGTACGGAAATGCCCTTACTTTCACTATTAAACATAGCTCTGGTTTTACTGTTGATTTAAAAAAAACATTTCTGAACACGTCTTCCACAAAGTTGACAGTTCAGCACAATTCCTCAAGGTTTATAATTAATAATTTATTAAATTGTTCTTAACCAAGTTCTAGTAATTTCGAATCTCCTTAGTTGCTTTCTTTGTTTGATTCCCTTCAGAAGTGGCGTCTTTCTTTCATCGTAATTCATTACGACAATACACCAGCAAACACTTTTAGTCTTGTCAGTTCCTTAGGTGACTATGAGACATTGGCTCTCTCATTTCCTCATGTGATGTGTAGATTTAGGAATATATGGGTGGGACAGACAGTTCTCTCTTGATCAGGCAGTTTTTTTTTTTTTTCATTTGCTACTAACTAAAGACATTTGAGTTTGAGATCAAAAGATTTTCATTTGCAGTTATATTCCAAGTCTTATACTGTAGCTTCTTTCAGTTTTGACAGGCTTCTCATCTCAGTCTCCTCTTCAGAAGGTCTGCTCAATTTGGTTAAGGTCTGGTGATTCACTTGAAGAGTCTAAAACCCTCCACTTCCCCCCTCTAATGAAGTCTGTTGTCGTGTTAGCAGTGTGTTTGGGGTCGTTGTCTCGCCTTGTGATGACGTTTCTCCCAATAAGCTTAGACCCATTTTTCTGTCAGTGATGCATCTGTTCAAGTCATTCTGCTGCTTCCAGCTTGAGTTACATCACCAATAAAGAGTAGTGAGCTCGTTCCAGAAGCCACTGGACATGACACAAACCTCCACCGTCATCTGATTTGATGATTTTGGATCCTGAGCAGATCCTGCCTTTCTCCACAATTTTTGGCATTGACTCACTTCCTGCAAGATGTCTTTTTTTTTTTTTTTTTTTACAGGACATTTCAGATTTTCTGAGCTTTCCTCCCATAGTCAGCTGTTTGGTCTTGATGTCGGTAAAACCTTTGGTGTTCAAATCGAGAAATGATTTAGATTGATATTAATTTGTATAAATGATTCATATGATCATGGCACACCTGGACAATAAGAAACCGGTATTGTTCCAATATTTTTGAGCACTTTAAAAATAGGGCTCAGTCACATGGTGCGGTTTCTTCAGGAGTTTGCTTTAGGACTTTATCAGTCTGTAAATGTGCATTACCCCGAAACCAAAAAAAAAAAAACAATTGTAACACTTACCGGACAAAGTGAGCGAGATCTGGATAAAATAAATAAAGTGGTTAAAAAGAGCATTGCGTTTCGGATCTTCGGCAGCCCCTGTGTTTTAGCAAACGCTGCTATCTCTCCCTCAGTAATTCTCCTATTAGCCTTTTTAGCTTAGTCAGAGGCATTAGGCCCATTATAGCCGGAGTGCTACCGAGAGCGCAGGGACGTGTGCCAACATGCTTGCATCCGTTTTGTCTATTCTCCCTCTATCTCTCTCTCCTCGCTCGCTCTCTTCCACCCACACACACACACACACACACACACACACACCGCTAAAGGAGAGAGCAGCACGCTCTCCCGGTAGCTGACATAAAACAGACACTAGGGACGCCCAGTCATGCCTCCCCACACCCCTCCTCCCCTTCTCCGTTACCATGGGCACGGGAGCTCCAATAAGAGGTCTTATTAGGTCAACAAACTCCGAAACTTTATCGGCCCACGTGTCGGAGAGTCGCAAGAGTGTCCATGGGATTTCCACGGTTCGAGCGTGTAATATTTCAGACAACAACCGTGATTAATATTAATAAAGCATAGCGCTAACACTGTAAACATTTGATTAGGGTACACACTCGAGCTGTGACTCAGGGTCTGTAATGAAATGCACTGGGTTAAAGTGGTCACTTCACATCTTATTCATTTGATTGCAGTCCTTCATTAGTGTAAGTGTCCCTCGACTACAAGCCTTCATCAGTTGATTACGAAAGAGGTTTTTTTTTTGTTTTGTTTTTTTTGACACCATCACATTGAAATGCACACTGTGCCTTGTTTCTTGAAAGTACCATTATTACAGGGAATACACTCTTTTTTATAGGGTGTTTAGGAGCGCCTATTCTATAAACCCTAATATTCTATAAATATTAGAAGACGTATATAAAGGCAGAAATGAAAGAGAAGTAAAAGTGAGTTTATAATCCAGATGTAACAAGCTGATTCAATTTGAAGCTCTGAAATATCGTAGTTGTCTCACAGACTGCGTTTGTCTGCAGGTGGACGAGGACGTGGCGTTGGACCAGGCCGTGAAGTTTTGCCAGGTTCAGATGGCAACATCAGCACAAAGACAGGTAACACACACACACACACACACACACACACACACATTAGAATGTGCCCGGAAATATCCTGCTGTGTGACTGTGTATTTGAGTGTGAGTTCCCCAGCGCAGCGCAAACCCTGGAATCAGTGAGCTGAGCTCCTCCTCCTCCTCCTCCTCCTCCTCCTCCTCCTCCTTTACTGAATTCCTCAGAGACGCTTTTCCCCTTCTTCCCTTAAGTGTCCTCATAGCAGCTCGTCTCCCTCCCTGGCTACACCTAGTCAGTCTGTCTCACTGTCTGTGTATTTGTCTTTCTGTCTGTCTGTTTCAGTTTCTTTTTATCAGTCTGTCTTTCCGTTTTTCTTAGTCATAAAAGGACTTAATTTTGTCCTCCTATGTCTGCCAGGTTTTTTTTTGTTTGTTTTTCTTTATTTATAGCAGTATTTTCTTCCTTCCTTCCTTCTTTTCCTTTTGTCTCTGTTTGCCTTTCTTCTTACTTTCTTTATTTCTTTATGTTTGTCTTTGCTTTCTCACTGTTCATCTGTCTATATTTTCTATGTACCTTTTTTGCACAGTTTTTTTCTTTTTTGTCTTTCTGTCCCTGTCTGTGTTTCTTTCTTTCCTTTTTCCATCCTTCTGTCTCTGGCTGTCTTTCTTTGTAACTGTCTCCTGCTGCTTGACTTCTGTGTATTAACTTTTCTGTATAGATTTCATTCTGTCTTTTCTTTCTAAGTGATCTTACTTCTGCCTGTCTGCCTGTTTGACATACTTTCTGATTTTTCTTTCTGTTTGTATATATCTTTCTATCTTTCTCTGCTTTTATTTGTCACTTTCCGTCTGTCTTATGTGATTATGTCTATATTTTGTCCTTTGCCTTTCTTTCTGTTGTACATCTTTTGCTTTGCTCTAATTATTTCCTCATCCTCATCACTATCTCTCTTCTTTATTTTCTGTCATTCGAGCTTCTTTGAGTGTCTCTGCTTTTCTCCCATTCTTTCATTCCCATTCTCTTTTCCTGCCCTCAGTGCTGTACTTTCATTATTGCTTCATTATCATGCTGCCGCCAGTTAAAACAGCTCCCAGGATGTCTCTGTATTTCTCTTTCTCAGAAGACTTGAGCTTCAGCTCCATGTCAGTTCTTGAGCACCTGCCTCGTGCTAGCCCCGTTAAAAGTTTCTCGCATTCGATTGCTCCGAAACTGCACCGCTATTTTGTGTGTGTGTGTGTGTGTGTGTGTGTGTGTGTGTTGTTAACGATGCTCATGCAAAACAGAGATTAATTACTGCTCGGGGTTGTTGCATTTCCTCTCGACTATAACAACACGTACTACTTGCCTTTTTTTTGTTCTGCGTGAGGAGCAGGAAGTTGAACAGGAAGTGTGACTGCCAGTGGGAAGCGTGGGCTTCGGAGGTGGTTTGACTGAAAGAGAGAGTCGAGTGGGTGTGCATGCGCGACGGAAAACAAGTTCTCTGTGACGTTCCAAAATATATTCCTCAAGCCTTCCAGAATATATTCTTCTACAGCGTTTCAGTCTTTTTAAGCGAATGATCAGAAGGTTGTGTGTTCAAATTCCAGCAATACCAACTTGCCAATGCTGCGTGCTTGAGCAGACTGTTTAATATATATTTATATATATATATATTAGGGCTGCAACAACTAATCGATAAAATCGATAATTATCGATAATGAAATTCGTTATCAACGAATGCAGTTATCGATTAGTTGGGCTGCTCACGTTATTGAGGAGCGCGACCACAAGATGCACAAATACACACACAGATACACAGTCGCTCGCGCAATGGAGTTTACACAAGCGTTTGCAGGACAAAGCGCGCGCCCCAAGTCCTCCAAAGTATGGAAGCAATTTACATTAAACACCTCTTATCGGGCGTTAAAATCGAGAGTTTTCTGCCGGTCGTAGTGTCCGGTGAGCGAGGATGAAGTGCCGAGGGTTTTCTACACATAGGAGTGAGTGAGAGAGTTCACACGGGCTTTGGTGACGTGAGTTTGTCCGGCTGCGCGGTTATACAGGGTAAAAAAAAAAACCGTTGCATGCAGCCTTTTCTTGGCGTTCAAACCCCAACAAACGCAAGGAAAACACTTCCAGTTCATTTTCTTCACGTTCATTTTACACTTCGGAGGACCGGATGTATCCCATAATCCTACACGCTATACACAGGGAAATGCGGGGAAAGGGCAAAATAAACAGAGTGAACCCAGTAGCGGCGAGTTTTTTCTCTCCCTACGTCGCCGTATTACGAGAATGTCTAGTATAGCAAAATGTCTATTTTTTATATATTTTATATTAATATTTTTTACTTTTTTATTGAGACAAAAAAAAAGGATAAAATACACACGAGAGGATCGAAATAAACCGTGTAAACCGTGAAAAGGATGTAGTAGACACTTCAATTAAAAATATCATAATCTAGAAGTCTATTCTTATTATTAATTTAACAGAATTAAAAATTGAGGTCATTCTTAATAACTGAATGTCAGTGTATTTTTTTTATATATGTGTGTATATATATATATACACACACACAGTATATACACACAGTCAACTTGCCATCTGCAATTACTGTTAAAAACAAAAATGTTGATTTACAAAAATAAGGTTTAAATGTCAAAATTAAAGATAATTAAACTCTATGTGGCTATTGCATTTTTTTAAGTTTACTTTTATACATAAATAGTACCCTGATTTATGGTTTTATATAGTTAAGCAAAACATCAAATTAAAGCGTCTAGCTTTTATCCAATTAATCGAGATTAATATATATATATATACAGTGGTGTGAAAAACTATTTGCCCCCTTCCTGATTTCTTATTCTTTTGCATGTTTGTCACACTTAAATGTTTCTGCTCATCAAAAACCGTTAACTATTAGTCAAAGATAACATAATTGAACACAAAATGCAGTTTTTAAATGAAAGTTTACATTATTAAGAGAGAAAAAAACCTCCAAATATATATGGCCCTGTGTGAAAAAGTGATTGCCCCCCTTGTTAAAAAATAACTTAACTGTGGTTTATCACACCTGAGTTCAATTTCTGTAGTCACCCCCAGGCCTGATTACTGCCACACCTGTTTCAATCAATAAATCACTTAAATAGGAGCTACCTGACACAGAGAAGTAGACCAAAAGCACCTCAAAAGCTAAACATCATGCCAAGATCCAAAGAAATTCAGGAACAAATGAGAACAAAAGTAATTGAGATCTATCAGTCTGGTAAAGGTTATAAAGCCATTTCTAAAGCTTTGGGACCCCAGCGAACCACAGTGAGAGCCATTATCCACAAATGGCAAAAACATGGAACAGTGGTGAACCTTCCCAGGAGTGGCCGAAATTACCCCAAGAGCGCAGAGACAACTCATCCGAGAGGCCAGAAAAGACCCCAGGACAACATCTAAAGAACTGCAGGCCTCACTTGCCTCAATTAAGGTCAGTGTTCTCGACTCTGCATGGCAGATTTCCAAGGCGCAAACCACTTTTAAGCAAAAAGAACATTAAGGCTCGTCTCAATTTTGCTAAAAAACATCTCAATGATTGCCAAGACTTTTGGGAAAATACCTTGTGGACCGACGAGACAAAAGTTTAACTTTTTGGAAGGTGCGTGTCCCGTTACATCTGGCGTAAAAAAGTAACACAGCATTTCAGAAAAAGAACATCATACCAACAGTAAAATATGGTGGTGGTAGTGTGATGGTCTGGGGTTGTTTTGCTGCTTCAGGACCTGGAAGGCTTGCTGTGATAGATGGAACCATGAATTCTACTGTCTACCAAAAAATCCTGAAGGAGAATGTCCGGCCATCTGTTCGTCAACTCAAGCTGAAGCGATCTTGGGTGCTGCAGTAGGACAATGACCCAAAACACACCAGCAAATCCACCTCTGAATGGCTGAAGGAAAACAAAATGAAGACTTTGGAGTGGCCTAGTCAAAGTCCTGACCTGAATCCTATTGAGATGTTGTGGCATGACCTTAAAAAGGCCAGTTATTAGGTTCAGGGGGCAATTACTTTTTCACACAGGGCCATGTAGGTTTGGATTTTTTTTCTCCCTAAATAATAAAACCCCTCATTTAAAAACTGCATTTTGTGTTTACTTGTGTTATCTTTGACTAATAGTTAAATGTGTTTGATGATCAGAAACATTTTGTGTGACGAACATGCAAAAGAATAAGAAATCAGGAGGGGGGCAAATAGTTTTTCACACCACTGTATATATTATGTGCAGATGGCAAGTTAACAGTGTTTTATTTATATATATATATTTATATATATATATATATATATATATATATATATATATATATATATATATATATATATATATATATATAAGCAAAACATCAAATTAAAGAAGCGTTTAGCTTTTATCCGATTAATCGAAACAATAATCGGCCAACTAATCGATTATCAAAATAATCGTTAGTTGCAGCCCTAATATATATATATATATATATATATATATATATACACACACATCTCAAAGAAACTAAAAAAACAAGAGCGGTGAAATAAGACTTCTCAAGAATTAAAACGCCTGATTTGTTCCGGTGCAGTAGAAATAATAATCGTGTCAGCTGACATCAACAGCTTTTAAAGCCTTTTTTAAATCCACATCTCCATAATAGCCTGGGGTCTAATGACTAGCTCACGAGCCGTCCTACTTCCGTTAGACGCTAGTTTTCTCTCTGCGCTGCACTGCTCTCTCCAGGCAAAGAACTTCTGTCTCTCTCTCTCAGGTACGGTGAGTTTTGCAGTGGGAGTCGGCGGAGCGGAGGAGGCTTTGTTTACTGTGTTTGTCACCGTTAAGCTTAATGTCATCGTGGACGCTTTGGGAGACATTCGTGAAGGGAGAATTGAAGGAAAAAAGTTGGTCGGTGAAGTTGAGGAGGCGATGGATTTAAATAACAGTTGAGAATCAGTATCCAAGTCCAAATGAAGATGTATGTTTTTGGACTAAATTTTAGGGTGTTTCACTCATTCCCTAACCGCAAATGTATATTTATACGATTATCAACAAAGCGGGCCGATGTGATCTAAAGACTTTGAGGACGCAACATTGCGGAGGGATTTATTTTTTTTATCTCATACGTCATACATTGGGTCAGCCGTGATAATGTCTTAAATTTACACTGAAAAATTATTAATAACTTCCTGCGTGGCCTTATATTGAGTAACATTATATTCAGTGACATGTTCAGTGACATCACATTGAATGACATCATAGCGTTACGCTTTTCTTCCAGGATCTGCGGCTGATCACACGTACACATCACAAATGTTAACACACACAAACATATCTCACACACTTACACACACACACACACACACACACACATCACTAATGTTAACACACAGACTCACACACCACACACACACAAACATGCACAAACGCATTTACTCGTCACACACAGACTGACACATCCATACGTCACACTCACACACACTAACCCACCCACACACACATACACACACACACACACACTAACACACTCAAGAAATATTTAGGGCCCACACCGATATCAGCCCTGTATATGTGACGGGTGCAAGTCAGAATGGTCAAATTATCGGCCAATAAAAGTACAAAAGCTTGCACAAATATAATGTATACAGTGAAACCTCGGATTACGAGTAACGGGGTTAACGAGTGTTCCGCATGACGAGCAAAGATTTTTAATACATTTTGGGGTCTCACACACACACTCTCTCTCTCTCTCTCTCTCTCTCTCTCTCTCTCTCTGTCACGCGCATTTAGAGTGTGTGTGTTTGTGAAGCAGAGAGTGGGTGCTTCTCACACACACACACATAAACACACACTCTGCTCCTCACAGAAACTCTGTTCTGTTGCAATTCTTTTCAAAGGTAACGTGCGGCTCATTTGTTTGTTTCACTTTACTGCGGTGATTCCGTCATTAAGTGCTCACGCGAGTGTCATTCGCAATGTTCCTTGCTAATTTTTCAGACAAAACAGTCTTTCCGTTAATGTGTGTTTGTGAAATTCAAATAAGAAAGGTTTACTGTGTAATAAGTTAAAAATCCATTTTCTCCCTCGGCCTCTCTTAATGCGTTTGCGCGCGTGTAATTTGACACCGAGCCGGTTCGTACACTATCGAGACGGGAGGGGCATCACACACATACACACACACACCCAGTAGACTTATCTGTCTGGATTTATTTTTACTTATTTTTTAAAGGTAAAGTACAGGTTAATTTGTTTTATTTGTGCAGGTTAATTTGTTTCTTTATATTTTGTATTAATTTTTATATATTAATTTTTTTTGGCTGTGGAACGAATAATTTGAGTTTCCATTATTTCATATGGGAAAATTTAATTTGGTTTGAGTGTTTTGGAATACGAGCCCGTTTCTGGAACGAATTATGCTCGTAATCCAAGGTTCCACTATACTTGAAATCATGATGGTAGGTCACTTAAATGCTTGAGGCCTCATTAAAAAATGTAGATTAGAATCAACAGCGATGTTTAATAGTGAAAGTAAGACCTTGTGAAGCGATGCACCAATCATACATAGTGTCCACTGTACGAGCCTCTGGAGACGGTGTTATGACCTGAGGTTGCTTCAGTTTCTCAGGTCTAGACTTAACGTTATGTGGCAGTAAAATGAAGTCAGCTGACGACCTGAATGTTCTGAATGACCAGGTTATCACATCTGTGGAGATTTTTCTTTCTTACTGGCACGTATTCAAGAACTCGCCTTGTGAAAGAGTGAATACTGGAGCATTTCACATTTTAAATTCTTTTTTTGTTGTTCCTGCCTTAGGCACAAAAAATAAATAAAAATAAACATCTAAATTTTTACATATCTTGCATAAATCCTAGAGCGTTTTTGAATACAAATGAATGTGTTTATGAAGGTCTTCCTTCAAATCAAAGTAAACTGTCATGAAATATGTAAGCTTGTCCTGTCGTGTGCTCATATTTGCAGGTCTTTGTTGTCCTTTAGAGATGTTTTGTTTATATGACACTGAATCATTACAGTTCGCCTACATACATGAGTATTAGTACATTACATCATTGTCAAGTTTCTGACCTGATAATGATTATGTAAGCATGAAAACACAGCCATGATGCCTCCACCTTTACAGTCTCCATAGTAACAGGCTGGCACAGGAGATGGGTATAGCATTGCTCCACATTCGTCTCTGTACCATGAACCAAATCGGATCATTCTAATGCAACGTCTCTGCTGTAAAGTTTTAGAGATTCAGCCTCATTTCAAATCTAGGTTCCTATAAATCACTTTCTCTGGCGTGTTAGTTTAGCTCCCGGGCCCTCTAGTGGCTAAACATGAGTAACACCACAGCTGTTGTGTTCCCTGCTGTTTTCTCTAATGCTTTGTGACTTCCATGTAAAAAAATAATAAAAATTTAAACTGACTGTAAATCTAAAACAAATCTGATTAAACATTTTTAGATTAGTGTTTGTATTTCAGCCAGTGTGTGTCGTTCCCATACTGGTTATCACTAAAGCTCATACTTCTGTTCTGTAGTCAGAGCGTGAAAAAACAGAACAAGAAAAAAGAAAAAAAAATCAAGCGCGTGGTCGTTTGATCGGCTATTGGCTGAGTTCAGCCTTGGTTACCAGGGCAACGACCGATGCTGTTGTTGTCGGGCTTGTTTGCGGTCCTCTAAAGACACACATTCTCCCTGTTACACATGCGCGCACACACGCACACAGCCTCAGGGGCCTGGTACTGATTCGCCTGCGTGCTGTTTGTTGAGGCAATGTGCTGGGACTCGATGAAGGAAAAGCACACAGGTAGGCCTCACGGTCAAAAGCTCTGATCGGTTGTTTTTGAGTGAAAAGTTTATATTCACTTCAGCAGGTTATTTTTGACAACATGGGCAGTTCGTGATCACCTTTAAGAAGTGGTTTAATCCGACAAGGTTATGGAAATAAAAGCGTCTGTCTTGTTTTTACATTATTTTAGATTATAACGTAATCATTAGAACATATGATGCATTCAGTTGATGACGGCGTTAGTAATGTCCGTCTTACAGGAGTTAATTTTCTACTGTAAAAGTCATTTATTTTATAGGTGAGCTTACATAATGTCGAAATGAAGTTTGTTTTTATGTTTGATTATTGTTTTAAAAAGCTTGAAGTAACACTTGATGCTGTGCTGCTGTAGGATAAACAATCAACAACACGGTCATGTGATGTGGTCTGAGGTGAAGCGGAGTTATTTTATTTGACTACACTGTAGTTGATTACTTTCTAACAGAACATCTTGAAGTGCTTCCACAGCACACATTTCCCATTATCGCTTAGGTTATAGCAGCTGTACCCTCATTACTATTTCATTCAGTAGTGAAGTGAAGCGTCCAGCATATTGTGTTAGACAAGTAAGAAGGTTAATACCAGCCTGTTGCAAATGAATCATCTTCTGACCAATCAGATTCGAGAACTCCGCAGCATTACTGATTTATGTTTTGAGTAATTTGCATGTTTTAATTTCTTTTGTTGATTTTTTTGATTTGCTAATGATTATAAATCTATGCAGCGTGAATGTGTTCACACTGAAGGCACAGATTTTTCCCCTCTCTCTCTCCCTCTCTCCCTCTCTCTCTCTCTCTCTCTCTCTCTCTCTCTCTCCCTCTCTCCCTCTCTCTCTCCCTCTCTCTCTCTCTCTCTCTCTCTCTGTTGATCTGATGATGCAAATCCTTTTCGATTGCTGTCTAAAGCCGACGATTATTCGTTTCTTGTGCTTTCCCAGAATTCCAGTGACACACCCATCACCCCTAAGGCCAGTAAAGACCACAGAGACATCTTCTTCCCTGCTTCCGTCTCCACGCCGTGTCTCCACACACACGCCCAAACGCTACCTGCTCAGGAGCATGAGACCAAGCTGAGCAAGAATCCACGGCCTCTTCACACACACTCGCACAGTCACACGGCCGGCACGCCCACGCAGATGTATTGCCCGCCTCAGGGCCAGCAGGACCAGGCACCGCCCCGGACGACACCCAGCCAGCCAATAGCAGGCATGGCGTTTTTACACCACACGGGTAAGAAAAAATAAATAAAAATAACATTATGAAGTTTTTCTACAATGCTCAGCTCCACCTCTTTTTATTTTTGTACTGAATGCATGGTTCAACTTTTGGTTAACTTCTAGAAGATGAGCAAGAACTAGTTCCACATTACCATGTCTTATTTCACACACTACCAGACACCCCCGCATACGCACACACACGTGAATAGTGCATACGTGCGTATGAGAGTGAGGAGAGTCTCCCTGAGAGAGCAGCCGTGGTCCTCTGAGCTCCACGCTCCGTTGCTATGGAAACGCAGTGGGATATTACATTAGGCGTTTGTAAGTATCCATGACACATGCTGCGTAGTACGTGTTCTCTCCGAGTATTTGTAAGTGTGCGTTTGCCAAGCTTACTCGAAATGAGACAGGAACACAAATAATTACAGCTGCTGTCATCATACGATTACATTTAAACAGGGTACAGTATGATCAGCGATTTAGTGTCACGCTGACACCCGAGTTTCTCACACTACTTATATTTATCACAACATATGTATATATCATAATAAAACACCTCAATTGGTTTTATTATTTCTTCCTTATTTAATATTCAAGCAGCCACTTATGATTAATATTTTGGTTCAGTAGCCTTTTAACGATGTTGTGTTATATGTTTTGCTACTACGGTGTCATGTTCCTCAGCCCAGGCATGCGGCGACGAAATCTTACGATAGTGCTAGTTGTACAGTAGAGACGGGATCCTGGGGTCCTAAAAAGCTCAGATCAATACAGTTTTCGAGGTTCGAATTTTGTGTTTACGTTAGGTTTCATATCTCTATATTCAAGTTATTTTAAGTCTATATAAAAAAAAATTAGCTGTTTAAAATTTCCATAGGATTTCAATAATATTTATTGTAAATTTTCAGTAACTACATTATACAAACATCAATCTTTAGTGAAACTTTATTTGCATGTTGCTGAGCTGTAAATGGATATGAAAGGACTCTGGTTGCTCTATCATACTGGGCTCTGGGTTCAGGTATTTTACCCGCCCTCACCTCGGACACCTGCCCTCAGCCGCCAACTTTTCCGAAAAGTTTGAGCCAGATTCTAAAATTATGGTCGTTGGACAAAGATTCAAAGAAAAATCACATTATGTGGAGTTTAATCATCCACAAAACAATGTATTATTATTTATATTCACTCACCTGATTAAGAGAGAATACAACTGAACACACACAGTGCAGTCAAGTAAAACTGGTGAAGGAAACTACTGGAAAAGAAGAAGAGCAAAAAATATCAAAAGTAATAATAAGTGAAGAAAGTGCTACATGATGAAAGTAGCTGTAAATACCGACATGTATTTCCCTCTTTGGATAATAAATACACCGTCACTGCCCTCACACACACTTTGATGCTCCAGTTGGTGAGTGACTTTGCTGAAGATTAGATTGTTGATCAGTACAGCAGTGTTATGACCCGTTCCAATTATTATTCCTACTTTTGCATGTGATTGTTGTGATGTGTATTATTTAATTTGAGTGATGCGTATAGCCACGCCCACCTTGGGGGACACTAGATTACCGGTATGTTAACTAATCTCATTATCAGAAAAGCCTCAGAGTCCACATAGAAACATTACTTGTTTTGTGGTCCTCCATTTAGTGTCCACCGATTTACTAGATGGTCCTTAAATGCAGTGTAGAAACAATGTATGACTGTTTGACAGTGATGTAATTATAAATGACTGTGTGTGTGTGTGTGTGTGTGTGTGTGTGTGTGTGTGTGTGTGTGTGTGTGTGTGTGTGTGTGTGCGCCAGTAGACAGAGAAGCCTCAGCCCCAGAAGGTCTGGCATACAGACAGCAGGAGTCTCATTTGTGTCAGCAGATGAAGATGGCCACAGTGTCCCAGATTCACAACACACAGGAGTGGAGCAGTCAGGAAGCTGCTACCTGCTCAACACACACCGACACTGGTAACTTGTGTATGTGTGTTTGCCGTTAGAATAACTGTATAGATTTTCATCTTTTATTTGTTTATAGACAAAAATGGACATGTAAGTGTTTTAAAACATTTCGACATGGAACATTTAGAAACAGGATGTAGCCACAATATTTATATGTAATAAAAAGCCGTTCTATTTCAAAACCACTTTGTGTTTTATACAGTACAATAATAACAGTGCTAGTCATAATCATTTCAACTTATTTCCTGTCATTTATTTATTTTTTCCCCTTTTTCTTTCCTTTCCGGTGCAGAAAGCGCTGATCAGTCGAAGCAGAGCGACGCAAGCCGGATCCGCTCCAGAATCCCCCCCAACATGCCCAAGCTGCTCATCCCCTCCACAGCCACCAAATTCCCCCCTGAGATCACAGTCACGCCTCCGACTCCGACGCTGCTCTCCCCCAAAGGCAGCATCTCCGAGGAGACCAAACTGAGGCTCAAGGTGAGTCCGTAACGTCACACAAGCGTAATAATGCTGCACAAACCCTCGGGTGCGCGGCCCGATAGGAATATAATCAGCAGCATGGTGGTGTGACGTGACGCAACAAGAAAAAGAATTACTGTTGAGCGTGAGTGTGTGGCTCCCCCCCCCCCCCTCTTCTGATTGCTTAAATTGGCAAAGCAATCCATTGTTCTTAATTAACGAATAATACAACATGCATTTTGTTTATTTATAGGTGCATTTCTCTCGTCTTCTCCACTCGAACTGTCGAGTCTGAATCCGTTTCTCACTTCCTGTCTGTCTGTGTTCCAGAATGTGATCTTGGCGTCTCAGTCGGCGGCTAACGTGAAGAAGGACACTCTGACTCAGCCGGTGCTGGAGGTACAGGAGACGTCCAGCCAGGAGTCGTCCCTCGAAAGCGAGACAGACGAAGAGGAAGATTGGATGGACATTTGAGTTCTTGATCCTTTTTTTTTTTTTTTTTTCCTTCCGTTTTCTCGTTTATTTGCTCGTTCTTTTTGTCTCGGACTCTATGAACTGTTTGCATCTGTGCACTTCGCCCCGTGCCGTCGTCCTGCAGCAGTATGCACGTTATTTCCGTAAAAGGGCTTTTTCCTCAGCGCTCGATGATGTCCTCTCGCTACACGCACACTGTGTTGTCTTTTTCTCCTCACTATTGGCGAGGGGTTTTTTTTTTATTAGATTTTTTTTGTTGCAGTGATGCAGCAAAGTTTGCGTGACCAGCTTTACCCCACCCGTCTGAGGCTTTAACAGCAGTGGTCCTATGCACACAGTCAGTTTAATGCAAGGCACTTATAATTACAGCAAAGGGAGCATTTGGTCAGAAAGTGTTTCCCTTTTTTTCCTTTTTGTTTTGACTTTTTAAATGAAGTGAGTTTACATCGAATAAGGTGCTTAAACTCATGACGTGAATATTTGCTCTGATGCTATCAAGCAAGCATGCAAGCACTAAAACCCTGCCAGAATTTTGTGTGAATATAAATATAAATGTATATTTTGTGTGTGGAGATTGTAGGGTGGATATTGTGTCACCCTCAATGAAGCTTATTGCGTTGATCATTGGCTGTCTTTCTTGTGTGACACGTCCAGTGCAAAAACAGCATGAGTTTACAGTTTCCTGTAGCGCTAATTACATATTTTTAAAAAGAATTTCTACACGTTTTTCACCAAAGTATATTTCTGACTGACAGTCTAATTATGTGTATCTTAAGTGTTCATAAAGTGAGCCACTTGATAGTCTTATTATGAAACACCCGTTTTTATAATTGGATTTTTTTTTTTTATATATATATATAAATCATGACAAAACATTTTTCTGATCAAATAAGCTCTTGTAATGACTGTACTCATGTTTGCGTTATGTGAAATCGTGTTCCGTCTCCAATGGCAAATTTCTTTTGTATTGAATCGTAGCTGGGAGTTTGAGTTTTAAGCACGCAGGTTTGAGTCCTGCCACCAGCACTAACCCTGAAGAGGTTTTTCATCTTCTGTACTTCATGCCGAGGTATCCGGTCAGTTCACTTCAAATCAACTTCTCATAATCAAGTGTCCAGCATCATATCAACGTCAGTGTCTCATCATCAGTAATACAGTATATATTTTAAACAAAGAAAGGGAGATTTTGTGTGTGTGTGTGTGTGTGTGTGTGTGTGTGTGTGTGTGTGTGTGTGTGTGTGTGTGTGTGTGTGTGTGGACTGATGAATTTGACTTTGAGACAGACTTTGCTATGATCCTGGACACGTGGCATTGGAAGCTGTAGAGCATTGCATGCATGTTTAAAGAGGAAATGTATATATTTTTTTTTGAAAAACACAAAGCACAAGATGTGTTGTGCTCAGCCTTCCCCTGCACATAACATCTGGACATCATATGGACCTCCTTCCTAAACAGCCGAATGTTGTGCTTTTGGATTTTTTTTTTTTATTATTATTATTATTATTATTATTATTATTATTATTATTAAACTGTAGTTTTTCTACAAATGGATGGATTCATTCCCTCCTGTATTTTTCTGGTTATTGAATAAAAATAATAGTTTTTGCAAAATAAAGAAAAAGCTTGTCAAGTGGAAAAAAAAAAAAAAAGTTGAATGTGAATGGACATTAAACACGTACATCAACCCAAACTACCTGGAAATGGATCATGTTTGGATATGTTTGTATTTCTCTCTACATTGTAAGAGTGTGGTTGTAGTTGGTTTTTTTTTGGGGGGGGGGGGGGTATGGCTCTGCTTGGGCTTGTATTGAGAATGTAAATTGGTGAAGGACGGACAGTACGGCACGGAGCTTGTCCTTTCTATGCTCACACTCGTTCTACCGAGGACTTTTTTTTTTTTTTTTTTTTTTACTTGCTGCATTAAAAATTGTCACAAAACCAAAAATAACACTTAATGACACTTTTAACCTTCCCTGATTTCTGTCCTTCTTTTTCTTCTACATTTTTTTATAAACTAGTCCAACCTGGAAGTGCCAAAAATGTGCAGCTGGCTACAAAAATGAGTCAATCCCCAAAGAGCACCATGTTAAAATGCCTTTTTACAACAGAAATAAAGCTGGTACTAAAAATAGTTTTGGTCTCCATAGTTAGATTTTCCATTTATGACAGCTGTACTAGTGTGACTTTTTATGTTCACTGATCAGTTAAAATTTATATTAAGCCATTCAGTTATTCATAATTAGAAGTGTGGCTGAGTTGACTGTCCACTGTGTTGTAAATTGTCTGCTATGCATCACCCTATAGCTAACCAACTAACTGGAATTGTTGTGGTTTAACTTGCAACAAGAAATGTAGGAGCTGACACGTAGTAGCATCTTAGTGTGACTACTAGATAGCTTAGCTAAGTGTCCATACCCTCTAATAACCCTATAATGTGTTATAAGACATTATAAAATGTGGCTGTGTTCAAAATTGAGCAATCACGTTCAAACTCATCTTAAATAGGTGTGAATACACACCTGCAATCTGCAAATAAAGGTCAGCTGTTCTACTAGGCTTTTTCTGACATCATCTTAGTCGCATCGTACAGCAAAGCCATGGTCTGCACAGAGCTTCCAAAGCATCAGAGAGATTTTATTGTTTAAAAAAAAAAACAATTACCAAGTGCTGGATGTCCCTCCAAAAATTAATGAAAAGATGAGAAGAAAACTGGTCAGGGAGGCTGCAAAGAGGCCTGGGGTAAGCTAAAGAAAAACATCCAAGCTCGGGCAATGTTTCAAAAACACATTTGAAGTCCCCCATAAGCATGTGAGGGAAAAAGTGTTATGTTCTGATGAAACCAAGGTTGAACTTTTTAGCCGTAATTCCAAAAGGCATGTTTGGCACAAAAACAACACTGCACATCACCAAAAGAGCACCATATCCACAGTGAAGCATGGTGGTGGCAGCATCATGCTTTGGGGCTGTTTTTCCTTCACCTGGAACTGGGGCCTTAGAAAAGGTGGAGGGAATTATGGACAGTTTCAAATAAGTCAATGTTGGTACAAAACCTTTAGATTTCTGCTAGAAAGCGTTTGGAATGGGCCAGCCAGACCCAGACCTGAATCCGATTGAAGATCTGCGGAGTAATCTGAAGAGGCCTGTGCACAGAGGATGCCCTTCCAATCTGATAGATTTGGTGCGTTTTTTCAAAGAAATATTAAGTCAAGATGTGCCTTGCTGGTGAGCTCGTACCCAAAAAGACTTTTTTTTTTTTTTTTAAGTTTTTAAAAGATCGTAGTTCATTTTTTTTCAATTGAGTAGTACAGGTTAAAAGGGCACACATTTTTATATTCAATGAATTTATATAAACATCAAAGTGTAGCTGTTGTGAAGTCATGTTTGAACTATGAAATCACATTTGGTGCTCAAAATGCTCAACATTAGCATCCAGACACACTTGATTTGGGCAAACTCCTGTATGAACAACATGTCCACATGCATTGCTCTACATGGTGCATCAATTTCTTCTCATTGTGAAGCCTTTGTACAAATTTACAATAACACTTCAATTACGTATGACGTTTTCTTAGAAGCAATACGTGTCTCCGCCATTTTCTTTGCCTCATTCGCAGTCACTCGACAGCATCAGCGATGGCGCGACTGCTGACATCTTTAGAGGAAACATAATACTGCCATAACTCAATTCAAGTTTTAAAAAGATCAAAGATAACAACTGTTCAAGCGTGTATACATTTGGCTGGATCAGAGGGATCAGATAGTTTATACATACAGAGGGTACGTTTAAGGAAGAGAAAGAAAAGTGCATTTTGAGCTCTCTCTCTCTCTCTCTCTCTCTTTCCTGTTGCTCTTCTTCAGCGTGCACATGCTGGCTGTTATCCTTTTGCCACTGGACCACCCCGTCTGCGTTAGGGAGGCAGTGTTAAAGGCAATGGCCAGCCGAGTGTGAAGCCCTCAGACCTGAGGCAGGACATTAGGGCCCATTAGCAACTCCCAGAGGATTCTTATGAAGTGCTGCCAATTTGTCGTTTGCTCTCTTTGGCAAGCACGCTACGATTTATATACACCCAAGGTCAAACGTGCAGCTCACAACCTAAAGGAACGACGTAATCTCTAGCACCGTGCTAGAATTGGCCTATTCAGTACTGATTATCACACGGTTTATAAACTCAAATCTCGACGGGTTCCTCGATAATGTTTTGAAATCATGCAAGAAGTCTTTATATCCCCGAGCACACTGTGTGCAAATTTCTGTGCCTTCAGATGCTGATTTGACTTGAGATTCCAGCAGACCATATGTCCAGACATAGGCAAGCTTTTCATTTCTGTTGATAGCTCGTACCTGAAGCCTGAAAGTGGCCAATTAGAGCATCAAAAGGGAGCGTTGCATGGCTAATGCTAGTGAAAGGTGTGAGATTTCTCGTCGGGACCTGGCAGGGGGGGTTTATGGATGGCTACAGCCGTCTGATCACGGCCCAGGAGTGCCTGTGTATTGGCAGCTGTTAAGCTATTGAGTACCGATGGTATCCAAATGGTGTACCTCGCTGTAAGTCTACCGAGTTGGCAAGAAAGAAATTTAATTCACATTTTTTAAATGTGCTTTTTTTTTGGGTCTCAGGTCATCTTTGGAGAATGCTTTTTTTTTAATGTATCTTAAGTGTTACAGGCCTTGTTTTATCTTGTTTTATGTGTTTATTAGAAACCATGATAGCACTTGAGGGATTATGTTAAAAGCTGTAACAAATTCTTAGAAAAAAAAAAAAAATCCAATAAGCAGCATGATGTCCATGCTTTGCTGACCTGAGATCAACTTTTCCTCACTTTTCCTTTTTTCTTTATTTTCTTTAATATTACTCATCTATAAGTAAACCAAAGTTCCTAAAGACCATAAGACAAACACTGAGCTGGACTTGGGTGTAGCGAGTCGACTCTGCGCTCGGTGTGGGGCTCGGCGGGACTCTCTTGATCTCTGTGGGGTCTTCAACAGGAAGCCGCTAGCAACGTTTATATATGACACCTCGGACAAGCTTACATTTCCTGTCGAGGCACGGCATGTGTTTTCAGCAACACATTAATGATATTTTAACCACATCAAAGAGCATATGCATAATTTTATGATGTGCTTCGCAACTCGACGAGGTTAGCCTGATGTCAGCTAGATGAAGGACTCAACTTTGACCTTTTAGAGTTTGATTCGAGATTCACAAAGATTTTAAATAGATTTCCAGATTTTTTTACATTTATAAACCCGACACACTCTTGTATGCATCGTCGTTATCTTTATATTCCGTTTTGGTCTTTCCGAAATTATATATATATTTTTCCAGCTCATGCTCTATAATTGTAGAATCGTGTGTAGTTTCTAACTAGACAAACACCTTGAAGGTGTTAATAAGCTACTTAACATGGTCGAGTGTTTGAATCATCGAGCCTGAGCTGCTAATACTGACAGCACTGCACACGCTTCAAGCCTTGTGCTACTTCAATACTGGGTTTTTTTTTCCCCCTGGAGTTAAACCTGATTTCTAACTTTCCTTCTTTTAGCTTCATCCATTAGCACATGTATCATGGTTGAAACGTACCGAACACACTAGTCAGGTTGATCTTATTTGGTGATGACTAATCCAAGTTGAAATGATCTTCAGAAAGCAGAAATGAAGAATATTTCTCCAGAGAAAGTACCTAGTGATGGCTAATTCCAACAACTAATTAAAGCCATTTAATTCAAAATGTACGTTCCACCATATTGACATTGTTGCAAAGCAGCTTCTACAGAAATCTAGGTGTAGATTAAAATTTGTTATGAACGACAGTGGCGACAGCGTCTAAGAAAAAAAAAATATTAAATACAAAACTAGACTACAAATGGAACCAGTCATCTTCAGTGCGACTGGAAATGAAACCTCTTCTACAGATAAGTGTGTGTTAAAATAAGGTTCATATTGTGAATGAGACTTTCTGAACCCAGCAGCAGTGACGATCCGCTGGGGCAAAGTTGAGACCAGCAGTTGGTTCAAGAGACTACTCTCTCTCTCTTTTTTTTTTTTTTTTTTTTAAGTAACAGCCAAAATTACAACGAGTGAGCTTCAACTACTGTTGTTTTTTTTTTTTTTAAACTTCTACTGGATTGATTGTTCAACACTTCTACACACCAGCGCTGAAGTGTGTGTGTCCACAGCGTGGAGTGGCGCCGACAACGCATCACGTGTCCTTATTACCAGCTTCTCTCAGGTGAAGCCATCACACCTTCATTACAGAGAAAGAAAGAAAGAATCCCTCTTTCTCTCTTATCCTTTAGAGGCCACTTCATGAAATCTGTCACAGAGGTGTGAGAGGATCTTTGGCCGTTCTCTAACACTCTGTATGGATGAGTTCGGGTTATAAGACCGATATGCATCCACTCAGCCTGGCCTGCATTCAATACTTTCGCAGCTCGGCCAGGCTTTCAACCCGCAAACACGCAACACTCCCTTTATGAGTCTCGTTTCGGCTGTAGGATCTTCACAAAGACGCTAAAATGCGTTTCCATCAGTGTCTGTATGCGCTATTGATTGAAACTGAGGGAAGCACTTAAGAAACCAGGTGTATGGCACTGAAATCCCTTAAGGGGCGTTGAAGCGACCAATGTTAGTACACTAAATTGACTGTAATAAACACTAAAAGGCTGATTTTTAGATTTAAGTTTCACTAAACCTAATCGAAACCTCCGCTGAGGCTTTTCAGCTAATATATAGTGAATTCTAGTTTCGTAAAACATTTAGATGTCATACGTGTAACCAAGTAAAAGGATATGATGTAACATTATGCTACAAACTAAAAAAAACAAGTTCCTTTGGAAGGTTTCAGGCTGTTGAACTTTTGTAGAAGATTATCTTGGAATCTTTTCTGAAAGAGGAACCTAACATAACACCAAACGTAGCACTTTAATATTAATAACCTAAAAGCTATAGCAGCAACCTTTGCTATAGACAAATGCTATATGAATTAATTTATTTAAAAATAAAAATGACATATTCCTATGTGAATAAAGACAGCATCTTAGACCTTACAGCACTGTGAATTGAAATTATTAAGTTAAATATTTTTTTTAATTACAACGTTGATAATATAACACCGACCAGACCAAGCAGCTTTAATAACTTTCCATTGTTGTTGTTATTGTTGTTGTTTTTTAATCTTATTCCTTTCTCTGTTCCACATCTCCAGTCATCATCATGTAACCTGGAGAAGAAAAAAAAAATCTGTTTTCTTTTTTCCACCTCTTATCTCCCTTCATCTGTCAACCTCATCACCGAGTGTAACGGTCCTAATGTAAGTGCTGTTGAAACGTACACCTCGCTCCATCAACATTTTACACGCCGCAGCCGCACTTTGGTGTTGAGAGATTCAAATCTTCAACTAATAATCTGCACTGTGTGCATCCATTACGTAAAACAAGAATCATTAACAAAATATATATCATTTCAAGGATGTTGTTGTGACTTATTTATTATAAAATAAATTTGTGATAAATTTCACATCTGTGAAATAAGGTTGGATCTTAAGCCATGGTTTTCAAAGTCAAGCGCAGACAAAAGAATTGTGATTTTTTAAAATAGATTTTCCAAAAAAATGCCACAACCCACCATAATTATTACATTTCATATTGAGTTGTTATGGTTTATAAGTCAGTTTGACCTGCCACTTCAGTTGAATCCAGTGATAATTTCAATAAAATTGTGGAAAATTAAGAAATTAAAAGCTCTATCGATTTAACAAATATCCCAAAAAAATTTTAATAAACTTTTATTCATTCATTCATTTTCTATACCGCTTAATCCTGTGTTCAGGGTCGCGGGGGACCTGGAGCCTATCCCAGGAGACTTCGGGCACTAGGCGGGGTACACCCTGGACAGGGTGCCAATCCATCGCAGGGCACACACACATACACACACTCACACACCCAATCACACACTACGGGCAATTTGGGAACGCCAATTATCCTAACCTGCATATCTTTGGATTGTGGGAGGAAACCGGAGTACCCGGAGGAAACCCACCAAGCACGGGGAGAACATGCAAACTCCATGCACACAGAGACGGGAATTGAGCCAGTAATAAACTTTTTAAAAGTGAAAATTAAGAATTTTTAAATAATGATGACCAATTGGAGTTTAGTCATTTAGACATATTGTTTTATAGATATAGATTTGAAAACATTTAAGAATTTATGATGTAAAGGATTCTTTTTGTTTGTGAGATTTAAAGATTTTAAAGAATTTAATGAAGAACCTTTTTTTTCTAATTGAAAGCTTTTCATATGATTGTAAAATCACAACCAAAAGGACTTGTATTTATTTATATTTTTTTAGTTTTTTTTTTTGTTGGTAAACCAATTAATCAATGTTTATCACATTTTAGGACTTCACAAGCAAGCAGAACACGCATGTGAAGGAGCTCCAGACTCCAGACTGACTGCAATGCTTATTTGCTCATTTGTGAATACAGCAGGTCAAGCACGCACATCAGGCCGCTTTCATTCGCAAATTAATATGAATAGTAAGCAATGCCCTCCAAAGATCATTCAGCCAGATAAACCCACATTGTGCTGTTTACCTGTTTGTTCTCTGTAACTGGAGACCCAATAGTGCTAACAGCCTGTGAAGTACCCGAGCCATACCCTCGAATTCGTCCACTGCCATTTCCTCCCTGAGCCATCGTCCACTCTGGCTCTATCTCTTCCCTAATTATTCTTTGAATTTCATTCAGCGTCATTTCATCCACCTCTCGTTTTTCTTAAATCAGTTTCTTCGAATCCATCTCAATGTGGTCTGTCTTTTTTATTCTTCCTCTCTCTCTCTTTGCATGAATAGAGAACTTAAACCCACATGAGGAATGTGCTAGTGCTCCTAATGAGATTAAGTACTGAAGCATTGTCATGTCTAGACACACTGAATACACAATACACAAACCAACCCACCCCACCTCCCACACCCACACACACACACACACACACACACACACACACACACACACACACACACACACACACCAATCCACTCCAAGCACACATACAGAACACAAGCTGGTCCTCAGGTGAGCTCACCTGCATGTTTGCCTCAGGGTCTGCTGTGTCATAACTCTATTAATGCTTTATGTTCCTTATAATGGATGTGATTTTTTTCACTCCAGCTTCAGCTACAGAGTGAATAAATGGCTTCGGTCAATGGTCTAAATTAAATAATTAAAGAAGCAAATATGACTTAGTATAAAAATTATCAACTAGAAAATATTAAGTAACGTTATTTTCCTTTAGACAGAGAAGCATTATTTCTTAAAAAAACATTTTACTCAAAAATAATTTAAAAAAGATTTCCTGACCATATCAAACAGTGTGAATTAAAAAAAAAAAAGCCCCTAAGAGACGGTGCAATTCCATACACTGGATTTGTAATATCAGCTAAATTACATACATGACAGCCAATACAGTGTATTCCTATTTGGATTCCCTCATTCGCTCACTATTTTCACTGCTGATATAATGACCATTTATCTGTTGCTCAGTTACAAACAAATAGATAAGTCTGTGTGAATTAACAAACAGGTTCCCAGTGTACACACACTTCTGTTTGTGTGAACGTGTAAATATGCCATTTAGACCGTATCTCAGCTATGCCCTCGCTCACTTTAACTAGCAGCATTAGCGAGATTTCATTGTTGACTTGTGCTCTAGGAAGCCCTGTGCATATTTGCTTAAAAGTCTTTTAGCAGTTCATAAAGATGGCCTGGTCCTCTTCCTGTTGGGACTCTATCAAGACACTGCTAAGTCTCTTTGATTTCACCCATCCTCCCATGACATCATGACATTGACTCTACCTTGGGTCACTTCAAAGGCTGAGTAAGGGGGCCCAAGCTCCGCCCACTCGCTGCATCCCCTTAAATCTACCCGGTGTCCTCAGCGCTTCTCAGAAAGGTGAAATCCCTCATCCTGTCTCTGGACTTAATTTGTTTGGTTGTGGATTTAACTGAAGCTTCAATGGACAGTCTGATGCTCTGACTGAAAGAAAAAGAGAAACGATTCCCACACTGAGTATTCCAGTGTTGATTTTTGTTGCAGAAGAAGAATCTTGAGAAATGCAATCTATCAGCGGTAAGTTCAAATATTAATAATTGTGTTTATTTTTAACCTTCTTTTAAAGATTATATAAAATACACTATCGTCCTTTCTGGATGCTACAAGGGCGTAATCACACACTGTCTCTTTCCTTTATGTCTTTCACTTAGACCTCAAACACAACTTCAGTATCCCACCGCCATCCGCAATGGCTGGAGCAACCGACTCCTTTCACCAAGGGAACATCAGGATAACGCTGGAGGACCCTGAGCTATGGAAATCCTTCCATGAGATTGGTACTGAGATGATCATAACCAAGCCTGGCAGGTAAAAACTCACTCAAGAAAATTTTCTTCTTAAATGGGTAGCACCTTTTAAGGTTATAGATATTCTCTAGTTTGAATGAGATACAAATGAAGACCAAAACGTATGTTTTGTGATTGCAGGAGAATGTTCCCACATTGTAAGATCCACATTTCTGGACTTGTGCCCTACGCAAAGTACATCCTCCTGGTGGACATTGTACCTGAAGATGGCTTCAGATACAAGGTAAGATCTAATAATTTGGCCTGTCCTGCCTCTTCTCAAGCTCCAATCAGTCTCACAATGTATTTATATCCTTATCTAAACTCTTGCTTGGTTTGTCTAGTATTTCACCAGATTATAAATTGTAGAGATGTGGGAATGGTATAAAGATTAATTAAAGAATGTCCTAGAATAAAATGACCATGTAAAAAGGTCTTGAACATTGAAGTGCTGAGAAAATGTGGAGACGTTAAATTAGGTATTGGGGCAGTTGGTGCTTGTCTGTGTGTCCAGAGTCTTCTCACCGTTGATTACACAACTCACACTCCACTTCAAAGGGCCCAAAGTCTTCCTGTTTTTACAGGAGCAACTGGGGGTCCCCCTCCCCAAACTCACACTCCTCCTCTACTCTTAGTTAGCCCTTCTGTCACTGGCCAGGCATTGCAGTGAATCGTTTTTGTTCAGTTAATTTTGCACTCATTTAAATTTACCTTTAAATGACTTTTCTTTGTCACTAACAAGTTTTCTTATTATTTCCAGTGGAATAAGGATAAGTGGGAGGTGGCGGGTAAGGCTGAGCCTCAGCCACCCTACAGGACCTACCTGCACCCAGACTCACCAGCCCCAGGGAGCCACTGGATGAAGCAGTCGGTCTCATTTCTCAAGCTCAAACTAACCAACAATGCCCTCGACCAACATGGACATGTAACTATCTTCTCTTTACAACAAATCCTTGCACCTTTTGTCCTGAGAAAGTTATGGATGGCATTTGTAACTTTTGCCTTTTTGAGACCAGTTAATTAAGCTGCTTCGCTGTAAAATTCAACATCATGTTGGGTGGTGATTAATGATATAATGTTCTCTGCGGTACAGATCATCCTGCATTCCATGCATCGCTACCATCCCCGCTTCCACGTCGTACAGGCTGATGATCTCTACAGTGTGCGCTGGAGTGTTTTCCCGACTTTCACATTTCCCGAGACCTCCTTCACGGCTGTCACGGCATACCAGAACACCAAGGTTAGTCTCTCAGGACACAGTAATATCAAGCATGTAGGAAGACAGCTCTTTTGAATGTGCCTCATGGTTTTGGCATTCTCTTGTGCAGATTACCAAGCTGAAAATCGACAACAATCCTTTTGCCAAGGGATTCAGAGATGAGGGCATGAATTCGAAAAGGTAAACAGAAACAGAACTATGGTGAATATCTTGCTTGTTTGTATGGTTTTTTTTTTTGGGGGGGGGAATGAATATTAAATTTTTTTTGTCTCCTTGTGTAGACGTGCAAACAGAGGTCCTGCAGATACCGAGCGGCTGGCCAAAAGATTGAACTCGATGGTCAGGGGCTCGGATCAAGACAGCCCACCAGGTATGATTTGGAGCCGTCAATACAATTTAGTAACCTTCTTAATGAACTCATTACGTAGGTCGTAGTACTCTGTGGATGCTTATGGGAAGTTTTGACACTTTTTTCTCAGATTTGCGTCGCTCTTCCTATGAGGGACTGGCAGAACCACAGCCTGGATGCAAGGAGGGAGTTAAAGCTGAGCCAAATTCTCCCTGGGGAGGATCATCTGATAGGGAAAACAACCAGAGTTTGGAAAGGGACTCCCCTCTGGGTTCTAATGCTCGAGACATGTACAGCTCTGAACAGCTTGTGCCAGGACCTGGAACATACCAACCTTACAGGTACCTACTGATAATTTATTTAAGAAGGCACTGTGTTATGACATGGGAAGATTTTTACTGAATGTTAATATTCATGTTCCTTTCTTAGGTTTCCTGATTACAACAAATCCCCTTCATCAAGCTCCTCTAGCATGAGCAGCACTGCTGGCCGCTCCAGCTATGAATCTCGAGTGCCCGACATAGCCACCGTGTCTGAGCAGGACAGCAAAACTACCAATCTGGTCGTCCCACAGTGTCCTCCCCCTGCCACAGCTGGTGTGCAGGACTACACTGGGGTGCTGAACGTTGCAGTTGCACAAACTAAGCCAGGCATGCTTGGGCATCACGCACTCTATGCACCCTACAGCGCTGATCAGCCCCTGAGCCAGTGGAGCGGAACGAGCTCGGCCCAGTACCCATCCCACCCGCACCACCATCACCACTTAGCAGCGGACTACGGGACCCAAGGTGTCCATCATGGCTACCACCATGCCAACATGGCCGACTGGAGCCAGTACCCGCTCTTCTCGTACTCCTGCTGGTGAGCAGATACGCAGGACATCGTGTGAACTCAAGGCTCGTTCAGCCTCTTTGCAGCCAAAGTGGAATGCACAAGAAGTTCGGAGAGGGAGAGATTTGACAAACATAAAGAAAATAGGGTGACGAAAAGCGTTTTTGCAACCGTGCTGTTTTTGTTTTGTTGCTTTTCTTCAAAATCTGAATGTTCATTTCAGTTTCTTCACTTCAAGACAAAGCCCGTGCTGACTGCATGATGGTCAAATGACCTAAAACAGATGTGCGTTCATGATCGTCGTGATTCCAGTTTCAAAAGTATTAGCTGTTGAGCTTTGAGCCTCTGGCTCAAAAAAGGACTGAATTTCTTTAAAAACAGCTGAAATACTTGTGTGTTTTATTTATTTAGCGAATGGTTGTTTATATTATTTTTGTATAGAAAAAAAGGTGTTTGCTGAAAATAGTACTGTAGAAACTGGACGTGTAGAAAAAAAGTAATTATAATGCAAAAGTCAGATGTTATGGCTTCTTGTCTGCACTGACAATTTTTTGTGCTCGTTAATGTACATATGAAGTGGCTTAGTTGATTATGTCCTTTTTTTAAAAGAAGGAAGTGGAGTAGACAGTCGAGTCAACAGGTAGAGCTGATGAGAGTAATTAGAATGTCTGTGTTACATCCTGAACTACCTACTCTGATCTGATGGATCAGAACATCAGCAACCAGCTTTCTATCCCTGCTGCTTCACTAA
The DNA here is from genome assembly GCA_030522415.1 of Channallabes apus. Taxonomy (NCBI): domain Eukaryota; kingdom Metazoa; phylum Chordata; class Actinopteri; order Siluriformes; family Clariidae; genus Channallabes; species Channallabes apus. Next base: position 38,574,680 of record CM060111.1, read on the forward strand.
TGCTTCCTTAGAAACTTCTCTTAGAAATTATGTCTTTTGGCTAGGAATTGGCATTATTGCTTGATATTTTGCAGAAGATTTGTTTGCACAAAAGCCACAGCACATTCACAATAAATATGGATATGAAAATTAAATTGAACTGTTTAAATGTTTGTCTTTTTTTGTCTATTTATATGATATAGTCATTGCGAAACGCTTTAAATCCTTTACATTTACAAAGTGAAAACACTTTTGCTAAACACACATCTCAAACAAAGTAATAAGGAATCTGATGCAACACATGATAACCTTTTTAGAGAACAGCATAACTGAAATAATAGTAGGTTTTCCTTTAGTTCTAAAATATACATTATTTTATGGTTGCCCCATGGTGTTGATTTGCTCTTTTTTTGTTTGTTTTTCTCATTTTCCCTTTCTTTTGTTGACACTAATGAGGCACCCAACCCACCCAGCTCCACACATTCTTACTGAGAGCTTTTCTCTGACATTGAAAGACTCCTAAGCAGCATGAAAATTGGGGGATGGCTTGCTCGTTTCAAATCTCAAAAGAGCAGACACTGATGGCTCCACCGTCCCAGACCTCAGGTGCTAATCACTGCCGTAAAGGGGGTGGCTTGGTGGAGGCGTATAATCTGGGTGTGAAACAGAGACGATTTTGATTGACCTGTCCACTGTCCATTAATTGAGACAGTATAAATGTGCTCATCATCAGACTGGCCAAGTTACTTTCCATATTTCTTGCATGCTTTGTGAAAAACTGTCTTTTTCGTCTTCTGACAATGATGAAAAGTTTTCATCAAATATCAAACTCAACATCCATTTATTCTGGTAATCAATTTTTAATCCTTGATTTAAAAAAGCATATGGATGGATTTTTTTTAATGTGTGCATCTATTCTTCGCTTTAACACTACAGCAGTAACACTTACACCGGGGTTTATACCAGCGATCGTCGACTTTCTGGCCCATAAAAATTAATAGCCATAGATTATGGCCCTTCAAGGGCTCACAAAAAATGCTCATGTGACCCGGGGAGGATTTGAGTTTTACAACCCTGATTTAGAGCAACTGTGACTATAAGCTCATTTAAAAGTAGACAAGTAATAAATCCCCATATTTCCTGTTGTGACTGTGTAAGAAGCAATGCTGTTTGTATAAATATATATGCTTATTTTACTTCCAACGTAGGAATTCCAAGTTTTTTTTTTCTCCAAGCTAGAAATAGAACTGAAATGAAAATAGAAGGGAAATATTTAGGTACTGTGGGCACTGTTTAACATATTGCTTGTGTTTAACATTTTAAAGCATAAAACATCCACAAAAGTTCTCTGGAATGTATTATAATACCGTAGGTTGTATACCTAAATTAATGCAATTTATCATAAAAGCATTGAGGTTTTTTGCTTCAAGCAGAATACAACACTCATTATGTTTACATGTTGTGTTAGAAAGAATCATTTTGTCAGTCTGATTAAAACTGGACTTAAGCTTTAGTCAGAAACAAAAATCAGCCTTGCTGTTGTGGGCATGTTCCACAATTCTTGCCCCAGACATTGACCATAGGAGTCTACAAAATGTATAAGGCTGGAAGAGCAATATGGTGGTGTATCTCATCTATACAAAAAGTGAAGTGAGAGCAATTGTGAACTATGTAAAGTTGCTCAAGTTTTCACTGCTCAACATGATACTAGTTTACGTAATACAAAACTAGTTTGCTGCTAGCTTACTTGCTTACTTGTTTCGGTCTATGATATAATAGATCAACCTCAGAACACAATACTAACAAGGTGAAAGGGAGCACATCACCACTTATAGAAGAGACAGATATACCTCCTTCAATAAATCGTTCTTCTTGCTGTGCGTGTATAAGGACAGCAATCTGATTAAATTGCCTAGTCGAGTTTCATTTGTTCAATGATGAAGCAGTGGAAAACCTTTGACCTGCATATCCAGAAAAACCCCGCAAAAGGCTGACAACCAAGTTACATTTGTCCAGATGTTCAGCCTATTAAGACTGTGAAATACGTTAGTCTATACAAGTTGTCTGTCCAAGGACTATGGTACACCAATCAACCATAACATTATGACCACCCTCCCAATATTCAGTTCCTGAAGGTGATGTGTTGGAAGCAGAAAAAATGGCCAAGCATAAGTATTTGACTGACTTTGACGAGGTGCACAAAGTGATGGCTGGGGGGCTGGATGAAAGCAACTCCAAAACTGCAGCTCTTGTAGGATGTTCCCAGTGGTTTTCCAAGGAATGAAAACCGATGAACTGGCGACAGGGTCATGGGTGGCCAAGGCGAAATGATGCACGTGGGGAGTGAAGGCTCGTCTGTGTAGTCTGAGCCAATAGAAGAGCTACTGTAGTTCTAACTGCTCAAAAAGGTTAATGCTGGTTCAGACATAAATGTGTTAGAACACACAGTGAATCAATGTTTTGGTGGCAAAAGGGTGACCTGCTCAATATTAGGTAGGTGGTCATCATGTTATGGCTGATATCTAATTTGGATCAAAATAAAGACGTTTTTCTCTATTAGTAGCTGATATACTGATATATACTAGATATACTGATTTTATATATATATATATATATATAATCAGCATATGTATGCTGAAACATTAAAATTTCCTTTCAATAGAACTGGATGCAAGAGACCCAGACTTGTTCCAGCTTTTCTTTCAATTCCGCTGTGCGCAATGTGCGGTCTTTTAAGAAATGGTTTACCATTTGCGATGGAATAGAACCATTTTAATAACCTGCCTAAAACTCTGATCACAATCACAATCTCACCCAAGTTTTTTCTGTTTTTTTAAACTCAACAGTCCTTCTTAGTACCCATCATCCAAAATCTGTTCATAACAGTCCAGTAAACAGCATATTGGGAGAAAAAAAACTCAGATGAATTGTACAGAGTGGTGAATGAGCTACAGCTTATTAATTGACAACAAGTTAAACAGGGAGTGTTTATATAACCTTCGGAATTAACGGCTCTTTAACGCTGTTCAGTTAATGCAGGGTTTCATAAAGCATCTAATTTCCTCTGGTACCGCTCTGTATTTGGTTGCATCCATCTTGCCCTCAATACTAATCAGTTCCCCAGTCCGTGCTGATGAAAGGCATCTCCACATCATGCAGCCACCACAACCATCTGTTTTGGTTTCTGCCAAACACAGCAGGATGAGCCAAAACCTGAAGTCTAAACACACTCATAATACAAGATTGTTCCATTTTAGTTTTAGTGTCTCACTGCTGATTAAATATCCTGTACTTCTAAGTCTCGTTTATTTTCACGAAGACAAACATGAATGTCAGATAACATCAAGTAAAAGTCACAGTTTTTCCCATCACTGTTGAATCCCTTGTTAGCATGGAACAGCCACTTTTAGTATTAACACTTTGAAACTGCATTAAAAATTATGCTGAAAGTAAAATTGTATGAAAATGCATAGAAAAAACACACTCATTGTTAAAAAAATATGTTCAAAAAGGAAAAGTAAGAGTTTATTTGAGCTCACTGGTAAACCCCGTTATATTATGAGGTCAGAGAGGCTTTAATGTGTCTGGAGGTGATAAGACAACTGTGTGTCCTGGTGATGTTCTGTCACTAGATAAATACAGTGGTGTGAAAGTCAGGGTGATAACAAGGAAGATCAGTGGAATTGTGTGAACTTGGAAGCGAAGTGAGTTCAACAAGAGGGCAAAGGGGATCATGGGAATATTGAGTTTTATGTGATTTAAAAAATCTATTGAATGTTTAAGATGGTAAAAAATTAAGATTGTTGAACATTGAACAAAATTATGGCCTCAACCATGAGGTTACCTATAAACTGTGAAAACCTTTGATGTGCGAATCCAATAAAAAACCTGCAGAAGGCTGACATTTGTCCAGATATTCAGCCTATTAAGACTGTAAAATAAGTTAGTGTATATAAGTTTTCTGTCCAAGGACTACATTACACCAATCAACCATACCATTATGACCACCCTTCTAATATTCAGTTCCTGAAGATGTGTTGGAAGCAGAAAAAATAGGCATTTGACTGACTTTGACAAGGGACACATTGTGATGGCTAGGGGAGTCAGAGCAACTCCAAAACTGCAGCTCTTGTAGGATGTTCCCAGTCTGCAATGGTGAGGACCTGCAGAAATGTGATCCAAGGGAGGAAAACCTCTTCAAGGAAAATATCCTTGAATGTTTAAGATGGTAAAACATTAACATGGTTAAAGCTGGTCCAGGAAATGATTCAAAGTTATGACATCTTCCAGATCTTTTACTAGGTTCTAAGGCAACAGTTTATACAGTGGCTTGCAAAAGTATTTGGCCCCCTTGAGCTTTTCCACATTTTGTCACATTACAGCCACAAACATGAATCAGTTTTATTGGAATTATTTATTGAAAGACCAAGACACTTAAGAAGTGGAACGAAAATCATACATGATTCCAAAAATTTTTTTGCAAATAAATGACTGAAAAGTGGGGTGTGCGTTATTATTCAGCCCCCTTTGGTCTGAGTGCAGTCAGTTGCCCATAGACATTGCCTGATGAGTGCTAATGACTAAATAGAGAGCACCTGTGTATAATCTAATGTCAGTACAAATACAGCTGCTCTGTGACGGCCTCAGATGTTGTCTAAGAGAATATTGGGAGCAACAACACCGTGACGTCCAAAGAACACACCAGACTGGTCAGGGATAAAGTTATTGAGAAATTTAAAGCAGGCTTAGGCTACAAAAAGATTTCCAAAGCCTTGAACATCCCACGGAGCCGCTGTTCAAGCGACCATTCAGAAATGGAAGGAGTATGGCACAACTGTAAACCTACCAAGACGAGGCCGTCCACCTAAACTCACAGGCCGAACAAGGAGAGCGCTGATCAGAAATGCAGCCAAGAGGCCCATGGTGACTCTGGACGAGCTGCAGAGATCTACAGCTCAGGTGGGGGAATCTGTCCATAGGACAACTATTAGTCGTGCACTGCACAAAGTTGGCCTTTATGGAAGAGTGACAAGAAGAAAGCCATTGTTAGAAAACCATAAGAAGTCCCGTTTGCAGTTTGCCACAAGCCATGTGGGGGACACAGCAAACATGTGGAAGAAGGTGCTCTGGTCAGATGAGACCAAAATGGAACTTTTTGGCCAAAATGCAAAACGCTATGTGTGGCGGAAAACTAACACTGCACATCACTCTGAACACACCATCCCCACTGTCAAATATGGTGGTGGCAGCATCATGCTCTGGGGTTGCTTCTCTTCAGCAGGGACAGGGAAGCTGGTCAGAGTTGATGGGAAGATGGATGGAGCCAAATACAGGCCAATCTTGGAAGAAAACCTCTTGGAGTCTGCAAAAGACTTGAGACTGGGGTGGAGGTTCACCTTCCAGCAGGACAACAACCCTAAACATAAAGCCAGGGCAACAATGGAACGGTTTAAAACAAAACATATCCATGTGTTAGAATGGCCCAATCAAAGTCCAGATCTAAATCCAATCGAGAATCTGTGGCAAGATCTGAAAACTGCTGTTCACAAACGCTGTCCATCTAATCTGACTGAGCTGAAGCTGTTTTTCAAAGAAGAATGGGCAACGATTTCAGTCTCTAGATGTGCAACGCTGGTAGAGACATACCCTAAAAGACTGGCAGCTGTAATTGCAGCAAAAGGTGGTTCTACAAAGTATTGACTCAGGGGGCTGAATAATTACGCACACCCCACTTTGCAGTTATTTATTTGTAAAAAATGTTTGGAATCATGTATGATTTTCGTTCCACTTCTCACGTGTACACAACTTTGTATTGGTCTTTCACGTGGAATTCCAATAAAATTGATTCATGTTTGTGGCTGTAATGTGACAAAATGTGGAAAAGTTCAAGGGGGCCGAATACTTTTGCAAGCCACTGTAGGTAACCTCATGGTTGAGGCCAGCATTGCTCTTTCTAAATGGTGTTGCTAACCCCAAGTGACAGACCAAGATAGGACAACAGTGCATACTGTAGGTCTAAATGTGTGTGAGTAAAAACTGTCAAATTGACATGTACTATAACTAGTTCTCTTGAAGTGGTATCTTATAAAGCATGTTTTAAGAGCAGGAGCCTTCTCAGGAACCTAGAAATTTGTGTATCCTTCCAGCAGGTGCTTCAAGAAAACTCTGCTCCGGGGTTGAAACTACTGTATTAGAGTACACCTTTCTATATTCACCGTAAACAACTGATCCATTAAGCGGTTTCATAGTAGCAACGCAAAATCGTTTTTATACTTGTTAAAGAACAATGCTGTTCTTGTTCAAGAAAGTTCATGAACGTTTTAGTTCCTCAGAAAGTTCAAGACCCTCAGCAGTGACCGAAGAAGACTTAAATAGCACATTTAAATTCCTGTTATTGACCAACAGCGAGTAGAAGCTGTGCTGTAACGTCACAAATTGGTCCAATCAAAGCTCCACAAAATGACTAAATGTCTTCAATGCCATTATGACAACTTCAAGCTTTCAGTAGACCAGCAAAGCAGAACAAGAGGAGTCGAGCTTGCTTTTACACAGGTGCCAATTTAAACATATTGCAGGAGTGTATTTTAGGCATGCTCTTAGTCACATGCTGCTCGTGGCAAAAAGGTGCGAAACTGATGGTAGGTTTTAAACAGCTACATTAATGTCGACAGCTTATTTCCACAACTGGGAAAAACAATAAAGAACAAGACAAATTCAGTCTCAATCACATTTGTGGTCAGTTACTGCGCTTTTGCAGTGTATTGAAACATCTACAAGTGGAAAAAATGTTCCAAGTGCATAAATGTACCTACTGAATATTCATCTTAGAATGATGTGGATGTTGATCATGAGAGTTTGGGGTTCCTTAGAATGCTTTAGTGGCTTTGCAGAAAAGCCAAGACTGCAGTTGGTCAGAGAAAACAATGGCCACCATTTCATCGACAAAATGGCCGTGTGAATACATTCCTCTTTGAAGCACATTTGCCAAGTGAATTCCAGACACACGTATACTTTTATGACCATCTCCTCCTTTTTTTGACCAACTGTATCTAAGCAGAAGGAGATTGAGATTGAGAAGGCAGGCCACACTGCAGCTACACAAGTCATGAAGACAGCAGGGGGCTTTTCAAGTGCAGAGTGGCCTCACCAGGGTTCTCTCAACTCTCCTGAGACACTCAGGCTCTAATGACCAGACTCTTGCTCCATGAACGTCAAACGCACGCAACCAAATGAGACTGCACTTGGACACATGGCTCTTCGGAAATTTGTGCTCTAATGAAAGAGGGGATGTCTTATAAGGTGTAATCACTCCCCAGACATCAGCAAAATCTTGGGTATAAAACGAAGTGCTAAGAGCTCCCCTGAGGAGAGTTACTCACACACATAAGTGGGATAATGGAGCTAAAGAGGTTTTTACACAGTACAATACTTCTACAGGGGTCCGTAGCATAAATGTCCTCAGTGGACCATGCGTTTAAACGGGTCAAGGAGAGGACGAGTGTGGTCGATGTCAGTCTCTTGTTTTAGGCCCACTATGTTTTTTTTTTTTTTTATGTGGAATTTGATGGCCAATAGCTAGTACCTGTAGAGCTTCCAGTTTAAAGTGGGAGTAGAAAGGGTGACTGGGAAGAATGGACCAGTAATGTGATTACTATTATTTATTTATTTTTTGCAGCTACAAATTTAATTAACATTAAGTGCATATTCAAGTGCGCAGATATGAAATCACAACGAATTATTTTACATATTTAGTCTAAAGAGGGTGAGACATGTTAAATATGGAAAACCTAAAGTACTGTACAAAAGTCTTGAGCCTCCCCTTATTGCTTCAGATCATATTCAATTAAATGAATGAATGTTCATTTAAAGAAATGAGAACAAATGTTTTACTGTCACAGGATAGCAAACTACCTAAAATTTAAAAAATGGGTTTTTTATGCACTAACCTCAGCAGCAGCCTCATTTCCCCCCTCATCTGTTCCAACCACTCAGCATTCAGCATCAGCAGTACACTAATCACCGGCCTGATCATATGCCATCATCTGCACCTATTTTTCACTGGTTTATGCCTTAAGTTCGATGTTTTTCATGGTTTAATGTAAAACTGTGTGGCATAATAAACAAAAAACATTCCTCCAACACTGCTCAGGTACGAGACCGGACTGAAAATGAGACACAAAAACTATATATATATATATATATATATATATATATATATATATATATATATATATATATATATATATATAAAATAAAAAAAAGAGAGCCAAATAGTCTTTTAAGAAACCTGGAGAACTATTCTTCAAGAGTACATATAAAAAAAAAATACAAGAAAGTCTGGCTCTTTGGAAGCAAAATCAAAAAAAGAAGAAAGACAAAAAAAGGGGCAGCTCAAGACTTTTGCACAGTAGGCTCCATTTTTATTGTATTTTTTATTTTTTTAATTATAAACAATTTATTCCATTGAATGATGTCAATTTAGAAAACAAAACAAAAGTTGTACATGACAATAATATCATACCTTCATTATGTCCAAAGTGCAAAGACAAAACAAGTTGTGTTTGTTATATATTTTTCCCCTCACCTTGGACATTTCTGCCCAGTAATGTGATGAATGAGGAGTAGAGCTGACGATATCAGCATTCCGCTTTCCTGCTGTTTTTAAACTGCACTTTTGTGAATATATTATGTGAAGAAATATTCAGTCAACCCTTGAGATAAAGGAGGAACATTTATGAATTCAGGGAAAATACGTCTTAGAATTAGATTGGCAAATGCTTGTCAACACACATTGTAAGATCCAAATTTTTAATTACTATTATTAATATACATAAACTGGATTGGCACGCTGTCCAGGGTGTACCCTGCCTCGTGCCCTGAGTCTCCTGGGATAGGCTCCAGGTTCCCGCGACCCTAAATACAGGATAAAGCGGTAGAGAATATGAATGAATGAATGAATATACATAAATGTATGCTTTTCTGAAACATGCATAACATATTGTTAATGCCGTAAGTACTTTTTCAGGGCTTTTCATTGCAGACTGCTTAAAAAAAAGAGCATCATCACAGAATTCATTAAGAACAACAGCCAAAATCTCTGGTTTGTTTATAATTTGAATATTTCTTGGTATTTTCAGTGTTTTTCATTTACAATCAGAAAACCTCCACCTTCTTCAGCTTCTCTGTCCAAACCCCTAGTCTATAACCTTTATATACATGCATAGTTAACTTACTTTTCATTCTCATAAGCCACATGAAACAATGCAAACTTTTAACACATTATCCAGATTATTCGCCTCTTAGACAAGTGACTTTTGTGGAAGGCAACAGTTTTTAAAGCTCAATTAAAAACACTTTTTTTATTTTTTGCGAATGAAGTCTCTGTGCAACCCCTCAGACTTGATTAGAAATCCAGTGAAGAAGGAAGGAGAAAGGCACGGTCAGGTCAAACAAACAAACAAAAACAAACCACATATACAGCAGTTAATAACGTTATAAAACATTCTCACAAAGTTACTGCCGGTGACGTTTCGGACACGGGCCAGAACGATACGTAATTACGCATCATAAGCTTGAGAGAGTCAGGAAACAAACGCGTCATGCTATTGAACCTGCATGCAGATCAGAAAAACCCCAGAAACGACTGAAATGCAGAGTGTTGGATCATAGGTAATGGTGTGCTTATTGCTCTAGAATGAATGGATATCACAAAATTGTGACATTGGAGACTCTTTTAAATAACAATAAGCTTAATAAACAACAAAATGTAAGATTACACAGGATTTTTGTGTGGAGCATCTGACGTACAAGTCCCTGTGTGAGCTGTTGTTAAAGACTTGATAACTTCCTAGAACAAGCACATTTCTGTAAACCTGTTTAAATTCAGAGCGGCTGTTACGGAAAATTAACACTTTCTGATCAATAAAAATGGAAAACTTTACAGTGCTGTTGTACAGGACTTGTTAATACTGGTACTGTGAGAATTGTTTTTTGAGAGTATTGCAATTCAGTACCTGCTTAAATCTGATTTCTGTTTGTTTGTCCGTGTTAACTATTTTTGTTAAAATTATAATCTAAATTATGTTGATTACAGCAGGTTTAATTGAAAGTCTGTTAGCAAACCTAAATGTGGAGTGCTCTGATTGTGCCGATAAGTATTACATGATGTGATGTGATTGACCCACCACCAAAGTATGTACACACCAGCATGTACTCACAGGACGGCTTGGTAAAAAACCAACAGGCTACATCTCACCGACACACAGGCATTAACCGATACACAGTGAGAGTACTGATCCTAAGACCTGCCTCAGCCGTCCTCGCTGGAGCGGTCCGAATCGTCCCAGTCCACTTCCGCCCATAATGCTTTGGCTCTACGTGTGGCGCTGCGAGCCTGCGGGAGTGTGTTTCTAGGCATCAGTGCCACGCAGGCAGACATGCCGGACACTCGGCTGTCCAGGGGGACGCCGCTCTCCCAGCAGTCCTGCTCGGGATCGTAGATATGCACATACTTCATGCGGCTGCCCTTGTCATGTGACCTGCCACCCAGCACGTAGATACGCCCGTCTAACACAGTCAGGCCGGGCTCGCCGTGTCCCGCCGGGAGAGGACACACTACAGACCAGGAATTTTCAGCCGGGTTATAGCACGCCACCTGCAGGAACGTGAAAGACATTACAGCCTCGAAACCCTTAAGGGCCCTCCCTTCAGTACATACACGTTTCTGCCGTACGGTAATTACATTTTATTATACATTTTTTACATATTTACACCCGTCTAATTACAGCAAACATTTTAGTATATCTCCTCAAAGGATACTATAGAAATGAAACGTGGATATATTTTAGAGTAGTCAATGTGCAGCTTGTATAACAGTGTAGATTTACAGTCCTGTGAAAAATAACTCAACATACAGTCATTATTGTCAAAATGGCCATCATAAAAAAGTGAGTGGACGCTAAGTGATAAAACAGCTGTATATCTTTAATGAACGAATGTCCCATTCATCATGCTCATGTGGTTGTCAGAGGACAAGTTTGTCTCCAGAACTGAACCCTGTGGGACATTCTCAAGCCGAAGGTGGCGGAGGAGTGGAAGAGGATCCCAGCAACGACATGTGCGGCTCTGGTGAATTCCAGGCCCAGGAGGATTAAGGCCGTGATAGATAACGATGGTGCTCACAATAAAATATAGACACTTTGGACACAGTTTTGACATGGTCACTTAAGGTTACTCATTTTCAGTGCCAGTTATATTAAATCCGTACTGCTATTGACTGCTCTAAAGTATGTCCCAGTTTCATTTCTACAGCATAGTCCCTTGAGAACATATAATAAAGTGGTTGCTAAAATGTTAGGAATGTACTCGATTTTGTGAGATACTGTATATTACCGTGTTTGCATTTTCTCCCTGTGATTGGTGGGTTTCCTCCGGGTACTCCGGTTTCCTCCCACAGTCCAAAGACATGTCAATTAGGATAATTGGCGTTCCCAAATTGCCCGTAGTGTGTGAATGAGTGTGTGTATGTGTGTGTGCCCTGCGATGGATTGGCACCCTGTCCAGGGTGTACCCCGCCTCGTACCCTAAGTCTCCTGGGATAGGCTCCAGGCCCCCCACGACCCTGAATACAGGATAAAACGGTATAGACGATGAGTTAGTGTAGTGACCTTTCTTTCCAACTTGCAATGCCTGTCAAAAGATTTTGAAATTTCTTATGTCTTATTATATCACTTATTACAGTATTACATACTTTGAACGCCACAAAATAGAAACAAAGTAACAAAGTAATGCTGGATCTCAGAAAAAAATTTAAAATGTGTATATTATGAAATAAATGCAATGACGATTTTAGACTTTGTGATTACATTTGATCTAGTTTGAACAATCTATTAAAAACGTAAACTAAACAAATGACCTCACTTCCTTTAATTCAACAGCACGAGGCTGTAACTCCTATAGCGTACTAGCCTTAAGGACATCTCGTCTGTAGCCGCAGCCGTCGTTGCTCCCGCCGATGACGTAAGCGCGCCCTCCGTGCACTGCCATCGCGTGCCACGCTCGCTCCACGGGGCCCTCAGCACACGCGCTCCACTGGTTGGCACGAGGGTCGTAGCAGTAGGTCTCCTTCAGGTAGGCCATCCCTCGTCGGCCACACGTGATGTAGATCTTCCCGTCGATCACTGCTCCGGCATGCGCGTACACCTGCAGGAATTAACATCTTACATCATCTTACATCATCGAGTAATACAGTAAATCTTCCACTGGGTTACACAATCACGTATGCAGCGGTAAACGACACGCAAGACAGCAAAACGTCACACGTGTGTACAGTATCTGCACCGCATCGGTGTCTACCTCACGCTTGAGAGGGGCCACATACTCCCAGGTGTTTGTCTGAGGATTATAGCGCTCCACACACTCCAGCTCGACGCTGTAGTCACGGCCTCCCATGGCGTAGATGCAGCCATCTGCCACACACACGCAGTGGTCAGCGTGCTGCTGCTGAAGAGGTTTGATATCACACCAGGAGTTGTGTCGGGGATCGTATCTAGTTAAGTAAGCCACACGCAGATACACAACACCGTCGACAAACACAAAGTGTTATTAAGAGCGAGTTTGGTTCAACAAACACACACCTATTTTTTCCAAATCACACTGACATGTTAGTGCAATCTTACTGAATGTTGATCTTCAGGGTTTCAAGAAGGATCGGATTATTGAAATCTGCAACAAGAACGAGAATCGATTTTTACTCGCTCACCTCCAGCACCGCGACTCAGCTCTGAACCCGCTCGTGTTGTTGTCTCCGCCCACCAGGTAAACGAAATTATTCAGCACCGCGATGCCCATGTTGGACATACGGGGTGCGCCGTCCGCCCCGAGGTTGCGCCACTCCGCCCAGGACGGGTGGAACACCTGGAAGCGTTCGTCGTTGTCGGCGAGCACGCCCGACGAGAACATGCCCCCGAACCCCAGGATGCAGTGGCAGTTTGAGCGCGGCTGGCTCAGCGGGCTCTGCATGACTGGCTGCCAAAGTCTGTTGCTGTGGTAGCGCAGGGCAAAGGAGACGGTGTTCTGTAGCTGGCTCGGCTGCAGGCGGTTATGGAGGCGCTGCAGGGCGGCTTGCTCCATCAGACAGAAACGCACGGCTTCCATCATGCACATGGGCTCCTAAAGACCAATTCAAAACCGCATGAGCGAACGATTGAAAACACCTTCTGTCTCAAAAAAATATAAACTAACTGTACACACGCAGCTCAGATGGATATCTGTATTCTGAGTGCGATTTGATGCGACACGTCTCACCTGCAGGGACACTTGGTCCTTCTCCACCTGTTCAGGGCTGTAGTAATAGTGCAGTGCTGCCTCGAACACCTCGTTCTCAGAGCTCACGTCCAGCTCATCGCTAGACAGCACATTCAGCACCTTCTTGGTCGGTAGCTGGCGGTACACGGGCGTGCGCGAGAAAGTCTGGATGTTCTTCAGGAGGTACGAGTGCACCTTCTCGCCGAGCTGCTCCAGTCCGTAAGCATCGGCGAGCTTCTCCACCTCCAGGATGTTATCGTTGTCCATCCAGGAGAAGAGGAACTCACAGCAGAAGCCAATCACGTCCTGGATCTGATGGAAAAGATAAACTCTGTGATTCTGCATAAGTTTAATGTCGATGCTCATCTTTTGCGACACTCTTCACATGAAATAAAAACAAAACTGTTTTGATTTCATGAAGCTTTTTTATTTTCATTTTAATACAGTTGGATTCACCGATTTGTGATTTGCAGTTTCACCTTGGATTATGTTTTAAATAACAGGTTTAAATGTACATGATGCAAAAAATGCTGCCAAAAACTATTCCAGCATGCCAGCGTTCATGCAGTTAACTCAATCATATTTTCAAAGTTCCATTAAAGTTTGGTGCAGAGAGGAGACAGAGGAGCATGTTGGGTGAAAGAAGGCTTTACCTGCAGGAGTGTCGCCGCACACAGCACTTCCTGCACCGTGTCCAGATCCAGCTCCAGCTCAGACGTGTAGATGAAGTCTAGCAGCTTGGTCATGGCGGTGTGTGTGACTCCATGAATGGGGATCTCGGTCTGCTGCATCTCCCGCAAACCCCCAGCAAACATGCCTCTGGAAGAGGAGGAAAATAATATATCAGGATACACAGGATGCAAAAAAATTCATTTTCGCTGTGTTCAAATGGACTAAGGCTATGTTTAGATGCAATGTTTTGTCCATTTGAGTCAAACCCCAATATGTTTTCCACCAAGCAGGTAAAAAACAAAACAACAACAAAAACCATACTGACCTGAAGTAATCACAAGAAGCAGCCAGGAGGATGCGGTGAGCTTCAACAGGCTTCCCTTCCACCAACAGAACCACATCGAACAATATTCCTTCTTCACGTAGAGCCAGAAGTCCTTCCATCAGGCCTTGTGAGTGTGTGCTGCTGCGGTACTTCTGCTTGACGCTCCTCTTAACTGGTCCTCCCTCAGCCGTGGCCAAGTCCATCTTGTCAGCCATCGCTTCACCACAAAACCCACTAGACGGCGTGCTGCTGATCACATCACCTTACTCTTCGGATGGTATGCAAGGCTTACTGTATATGCAACTGGAGGATGAAGTGGAAGATGATGTAAGTCATCTAACATTTTATAAGGTTTGTTTTAGAGTTGGGGAAAAACAGCATGGATAAACGCACAACACACAACAGACAGAACACCAATTAATCTAATCTGTGGGAGGAAAACGGAGAACCCCGAAGGAACCCTGCCACCTTTAAATGTGTGTCCGCACACAACTTGGCACAGGCATTTTTTAACGCTGGATGCCCTTCCTGACAACTCTTCCGGATTTGGGACAGGTGTTATGCACCACAATGCCCCCCCCCCCCCCCGCCACGGATTTCCATACATAATCTCTATCAAATATTATATTAGAACATAAATTCATAAATTCACGTGACAGCCGTCGAGACCATTTTAAATTCTCACACATAGGTTTGTCATGTAATACAAAAATGTTTACACTAAATAAATATTGTAAATAAACATGTTAATCATCATTTTAACATCTTTATATATGAAATATGACAAGATTTCAATGTATAATTACACAAAACAAATTTTATTATAAAATAAGCAATATAAGAAATATACATGCTGTCATCAATTAATCAATCATTCATACATTAATCCTCAGTACTTTTATCCTGGTTTCTGAACACTGGGTCTGAGGCATGAATACACCCTTGAAAGGGACATCATTCTATCACCGGACACTAACCATGCATTTATTCACCCACTCACACTCAGGGGTAGGTTCAAGTAAACAGTTGAGCTGCTAGCCTATTTTTGTTAACCTGAAGGAAACGAGAGAACCCAGAGGAATCCATATGGGTAAAGAGAGAACATACAGTACAGGACTTTAATTTAAGCTTAGGATCACAATGGGGACTCTGGAACACTACCTACAAGTGGAAGTGGTCGGGAAATTTGCAAAAATAGATCTCTCTGTTTTTATAGATGTCTTTTTATTATGCACGTTAGGAAATATCCATTAGATTGGTGTAGGGTTGTTTTGATTAAGTAAAAATAACTAATTGGATTCAGAATGAGGCACATAGCATGAAGAGTTATGCACAGCACCAGTTAACTTTTTAGAAGAATGGCATTTGTTTGTTTTTGCAAATAAATCCTTCAGAATAATCGTTGGTCTTTACGCTAACAATGATTAGGTTGTTGTGAATTTAGTTAATTGAAATATGATTAATAAATAAAATAATATTTATTTGTTCTCATTAACAGAGAGAGAGAGTTAGAGTGCTTTATCATTTCCGAAAAGAAAATGTAAAAACAGTTAGGTGAATTATAAGAATAATACAGTTATCAGATTTGAAGCAAGCGCTTTGAAGAGCGTAATTAAAAAAAAAAAAAAAGCATTAATTTATTTAATTTGAGTTGTTCATCATGTATAATAGAGCAGAAAGACATGTGAGGACATTTGAAATTGAAATCTCATTCATTCTTACAGGGAAATATAAGATTATATATATATATATATATATATATATATATATATATATATATATATATATAATCTGTGACAGGGGGGCATTATAGCACATAACGCTGGCACAGTAGGGGCTAGGGTTTGGGCATTGGGTCGCAATCAAACCAGGGCCTTCGACATAGCAGGTGAGAAACCTACCACTGAGCCACCAACGCCCAACTCCACCAGTGAATATTATAGATAATACATTTCATCCTTCTGTGATTAAATAATCGCACAGATCCATATCACAATTTAGATTTTAATGCGATTAATTGTGCAGCACCTGTCATTCTGCACATGTCTATACTCATGCATGAATTGCCCCAGTAGTTTGAAAAATAAAATAAATAAAATAATATAAATAAAATGTAGTTAATCCTGTAAGGAGAATACAGCAGCACCTCAAAGCTGCTAGGTTACTAAAGAAACTTCCTGCTTATCACAACCCAGGAGGAGTTCAGGCTGTGTCCCAATCCCCCTCACTTCCCTTATAGTGTAGAGCGCACTGTGGAGCCTGCTACCCCTGCCCTGTGTGTAGTGCACTTCACAAGTGTACAGAGGTATATGTGGAGACAGCAGGGTACACATAAACAAGGGGAAATAATCACAGCGCTGCTACGTCAACAACAACAACAATAATAATAATAATAATAATAATAATAATACATAGGCAAGGAGCACGCGCACAACGCCTGTCATTACTCAATACTGAAATGTTTATAACGGCTGCATATTTTATGTCATAGTGTCTCAATAACGTATGTGGAGTTTAAACATTTCTGTGGTATTTTTTTTTTTAATAAATCATATATGTATATATATTTTTTTCTAATTATCGATATACCAAAAACGTTACGGTTTCTTAGCGAATAATAAAATGACATTCCAGAAGAAATAAAGTTTAAAATAAATAAATACGGAAGAGGAAAAATTAAAACTGATACCTTGGATAAAATATTAGACATTTCGGAGTCTTCGGCGACAGCGCGTTTGCAGCTAAGCTAATTTTTACTTTCAGACTTCCGTGTGACGTCACGTACAAAAACAACCCTCACTTCCGGTATGGTGGGACGAGAAAAAAAAAAAAAAAACACAGCCACGCGCTTCTTGAACAAACCAAACTGTGATTGGTCAGATTGGGTCTGAAAGGTAACATTGTTATTTAATGTTACAATTAATCACATAATAATAATAATAATAATAATAATAATAATAAGTAGTTGTAGTACTAATAGAAATAAAGGAAGACTGCTCAATAATAGAAACTTATATAAATACGAGACTTATATTTGCAGAAATTCTCTGTTTAAGGAAAAATATATATAAGAAACTGATTATTTTGCCATGGTCTCTTATAGCTCTGGAAAAAAAATAAATAAATTTATATATATATATATATATATATATATATATATATATATATATATATATATATATATATATATATATATATACTCAGCCAAAAAAGAAACGCCCCTTTTTCAGGACTGTGTATTTCAACAATAATGTTGTAAAAATCCAAATAACTTTACAGATCTTCATTGTAAAGGGTTTAAACAATGTTTTCCATGCATGTTCAATTAACCATAGTCAATTAATTAACATGTACCTGTGGAATGGTCGTTAAGACCTTAACAGCTTACAGAAAGTCGGCATTTAAGGTCACAGTTGTAAAAACGCAGGACACTAAAGAGACTTGTCTACCGACTGTGAAAAACACCCAAAGAAAGATGCCCAGGGTCGCTGCTCATCTGCGTGAACGTGCATTAGGCATGCTGCAGGGAGGCATGAGGACTGCTGATGTGGCTATAGGGCAATAA
This sequence comes from Channallabes apus, assembly GCA_030522415.1. NCBI lineage: Eukaryota > Metazoa > Chordata > Actinopteri > Siluriformes > Clariidae > Channallabes > Channallabes apus. Next base: position 38,592,526 of record CM060111.1, read on the forward strand.
ATCGCCATGTCCGCACTGTGAGACGCCTAAGACGGCGCTACAGGGAGACAGGAAGGACAGCTGATCATCCTCGCAGTGGAAGACCACGTGTAACAACACCTGCACAGGATGGGTACATCCGAATATCACACCTGCGTGACAGGTACAGGATGGCCACAACAACTGCCCGAGTCACACCAGGAACACACAATCCCTCCATCTCACAGCAAGAACTGACAAATCTGGTCCAGTCCATGAGGAGGAGATGCACTGCAGTACTTCAAGCAGCTGGTGGCCACCAGATACTGACTGGTACTGACTGATTTTGAGCCTCCCTTCATTCAGGGACACATTGGGAAACATTTTTAGTTTATGTCTTATGGTGTCGACTCTTTTAGTGTTCATACAAATATTTACACATTAAGTTTACTGAAAGGAAAAACAGTTGAAAGTCAGAGGACGTTTCTTTTTTGCTGAGTATATATATATATATATATATATATATATATATATACACACACCCACACACACTCACCTAAAGGATTATTAGGAACACCATACAAATACGGTGTTTGACCCCCTTTCGCCTTCAGAACTGCCTTAATTCTACGTGGCATTGATTCAACAAGGTGCTGAAAGCATTCTTTAGAAATGTTGGCCCATATTGATAGGAGAGCATCTCGCAGGTGATGGAGATTTGTGGGATGCACATCCAGGGCACGAAGCTCCCGTTCCACCACATCCCAAAGATGCTCTATTGGGTTGAGATCTGGTGACTGTGGGGGTCATTTTAGTACAGTGAACTCATTGTCATGTTCAAGAAACCAATTTGAAGTGATTGGAGCTTTGTGACATGGTGCATTATCTTGCTGGAAGTAGCCATCAGAGGATGGGTACATGGTGGTCATAAAGGGATGGACATGGTCAGAAACAATGCTCAGGTAGGCCGTGGCATTTAAACGATGCCCAATTGGCACTAAGGGGCCTAAAGTGTGCCAAGAAAACATCCCCCACACCATTACACCACCAGCCTGCACAGTGGTAACAAGGCATGATGGATCCATGTTCTCATTCTGTTTACGCCAAATTCTGACTCTACCATTTGAACGTCTCAACAGAAATCGAGACTCATCAGACCAGGCAACATTTTTCCAGTCTTCAACTGTTCGATTTTGGTGAACTCGTGCAAATTGTTGCCTCTTTTTCCTATTTGTAGTGGAGCTGAGTGGTACCCGGTGGGGTCTTCTGCTGTTGTAGCCCATCCGCCTCAAGGTTGAGCGTGTTGTGGCTTCACAAATGCTTTGCTGCATACCTCGGTTGTAACGAGTGCTTATTTCAGTCAAAGTTGCTCTTCTATCAGCTTGAATCAGTCGACCCATTCTCCTCTGACCTCTAGCATCAACAAGGCATTTTCGCCCACAGGACTGCCGCATACTGGAGGTTTTTCCCTTTTCACACCATTCTTTGTAAACCCTAGAAATGGTTGTGTGTGAAAATCCCAGAAACTGAGCAGATTGTGAAATACTCAGACCGGCCCGTCTGGCACCAACAACCATGCCACGCTCAAAATTGCTTAAATCACCTTTCTTTCCCATTCTGACATTCAGTTTGGAGTTCAGGAGATTGTCTCGACCAGGACCACACCCCTAAATGCATTGAAGCAACTGCCATGTGATTGGTTGATTAGATAATTGCATTAATGAGAAATTGAACAGGTGTTCCTAATAATCGAGTATATATATATAATGTGTGTATAAGCTCCAGGCTACAGAATTTGTCAAAACCGTATTCAATAAAATTTAGAAGTTCCCAAGATTAAATTTTTAAAAAATATTTATTTCAAATATTTATAAAATATTAATTTTGCTCTCTCTCTCTCTCTCTTTAAATATACTCTGCTTATCCTGTAACTTGGAGGTTATTCACAGGGCTTGGGGCAGTAGAGTTGCCAATCCATCACAAGGCACTAGCTTGCATGCCCTCAGACTCTTTGAAGAGCGTAATAAAAAAAAAACATTAATTTATTTAATTTGAGTTGTTTATCATGTATAATAGAGCAGAAAGACATGTGAGGACATTTGAAATTTTATTCTCATTCATGCTTACAGGTCCTTACATTGTTATCAAATTTAATTGTAATTAAAATTAAAGGTAAGTTTTATTGTTAAAACTTGTGATTTGTGATTATTACCCATTGTTTTCTTGAGTATTTGCTTATTTGTTTGTTTGTTGGATAGTGTAAATGGCAAACGTATTTCTCCTATTTTGTCCAGCAGAGGTCACTCTTTACATTTTTTTCCCCTAAACAGATTTTAAGTGCATTCCTGATCCACAGCCTTCTCTACACCTACACAGCATGAAGCAACATACATAATAGTATAATTTGTCAGCATATCTGATGGATAAATAATATAAATTCTGTGTTTTTTTTTGTTGTTATTTACAGATAGAGCGTTCACAAATGCAATGATTAAAGGTGCATTTTTGACAGATGAACAGATTGTCATGATGAATGCTTTAGCAAAAATGTGCAGAACACATTCTAGTGCAAGAAGACAGTTTTTTAATATTATAAAAACTAATCAGATTTAATAAACTGCTGAAAAAAAAACACAGTAAACATTATTTGGCACATTTACAGAAAACACATTAGTTTTAATTACTTTCGTTTAAAAATTTTTTTTTAGGTCATTAAACACACATTGGTAGCATAAGAAAACATTTCAAGAACTCATCTGAATAAATTGCTTTGATTGAATCCTGGAAGAGACCAAGTCCAAGCACAAGGGTCCATGCTGGTGTTTTTCCTTCTCATTTTCACATAAGATGCCATCCTGTTTTAGTATTTCTCCTGCATTTAGATTGTTCTTAAAACCATTTCAAGCAGTTGATGTGATTATTGGTTCTACACAGCCACTCCGTGGGCTTTTATTACCCCATAACTAATGGGCCATGGTGCTCCTATCAGCCCAGTGCCTCCTCAGAGCAGTTATAAAAGCTGACATATGTACCAGCTTATGACAGGTCGGAAATCAATAAGGACCACATCGAGAGCGGTGTTTGCTACAAAAAGAGGCGGAGGAGGGAAAAGAAGAGAAAAAAAAAACCCACTCACACACATCTCTAGAGGTTTGTGCTGAACCTTAAATGGCTCTCTTATAGCTGCTGGCTGTATAAAGTGAGCAATCTTTTGTTATCTGTGTTTATTGCTTCAAGCTGAATGCACAGAAAAATCATGTCTTCTTCAGTTTGTTTAGAAGAAACGTCGACCCTGAACGACCTGCTCTTAATCTGTGTAATTGACCTGTGATCTTCAGTGACATCCAAGATTTATTTTGTAATGAAGATCTGAGTGCACTCTTTTTTTTTTTTTTCTTCATATAAATTCAATTGAATCTTGTATATTTTCGCAGTATTTCCCACTCTGCCAAATGAATCCCTGCTGCTAACGGTGCCACAGGGTTCAGCCCTCGGGTCATCACTATTTAACGAGGACGAGGCGGCAGAAGACCTTTTGTTTTTATTGTTCTTTGTCTTTTGGCTTCTTTGCCACAGGGGACCATTTGATACGTCCTTATGCATCCCTCCCATTTTATCCGGGTTTGGGACCGGCTCTGCATCCAGTGGCTGTGGTTTGGGCATTTGGTGGGAATCGAACCCACTTCTTACGCATTCCAAGATGACAAATCTACCACTAAGCCACCAATGACCGCAAAGTCTAATATTAAACATCATCGTAACTTTATGAACAGTGTCCTCTCAGGACATCAGCATAGGACACAGCGTCAAAGTTCTCTCAGTCATAACATAACAAAAAACCAACCAACACATTAACACTAAACTCTAAACACCTTGCACATGTTTCAATATAAATAACAATAAATATTTTATGTAAGAGTAAGTTTGCCTCAAAATAATTAATTAATATTATGTGATATGAAGCTTTATAAAGCGTTGAAGTGTTCTAATCAATGATGTTGAAGTTATTTCAAATAACTGCAGCCGTACAACAGTGTTCAAGTCAAACCGGGATTTTTTGATTGTGCAGAATTGAAAATAAATACCCCCTTTATTTCACTATACAGTATAATCCTTTACTGCACTAATGCATTATTTGCATTATAATGAAAGTTTTTCTCAGGAGCCATGATCGGACCGCCTGCTTCACATCTGCAACTCTGACCTCGCAAACATGTGGAAATGGCTTGGATCGACTTCTATTGCAGATAAATGTTTAATTAACACCTGGGCCCAGATTCACGAAGCTTCTTAGAATTCTCTCAGAGAGCTCCTATCTTAGCCTAAAAAGTCCTAGCTGGGAGTCTTACACTAAAAGTGAGTTAGAAAACTTCTTAGAGCAACTCTTAGTAAGGAAAGTACAAAAAACGTTTATCTTACTGAGGAGGTGTGGTCGACCCCGTTGGTAGGAGTCGACCAGCAATTCAAGGATTGTGATTAATTGATAAAAAAAAAATCTGTAAAGGTCTTAAAATGGGCTCTTTGTGAAAACAGAATATATGATAATTGGTTAATATATGTTAATAGAAGTTGTATAATCATGAACACAGGCTACTTTTATAGGCTAAATATCTTAAAGATTATTAAAAACAGTCAAATGTTGAAAAGTGCAACCAATTTCCACACAGTAGTTATTATATTTATTATAGTTATTACAATTATTTATCGTATTGATTTTAGTACAGAAGAGCAGTGTTTACTTTTATCTTCACGTTCAGTGTTAACAATTTTCTCTTAGAAAAACTCTTAACAATTTTTACCTTAGGAGCTGTTTTTAGGGCTAAGATGTTTTGTGAATCATTTTTATTTGAACTAAGATTTAGTCTTAAATGTAAGGGGAAATTCTAAGAAAATGTCACAATTCTAAGAATTTTCTTAGAATTTCATCACTAGGAGCAACTTTTAGGCTTAAGAAGCTTTGTGAACACGGGCCCTGGAGTACGGATGAAGTTTAACGAGAATGGTTTGCGTTCATTCAGCAGGTTGCTCTGGCTCAATTTCACTCAATCACCACCTTCTTTATTAGAAATATAGAAATCAATTAGGCTTTATAGGACCCTGATCACTTCCTTTCTACGTAACACTTCCCCAGTAGCGTGGTCAATGTGCTGTGTGTAAATTGCTGTTTTTTAGTGGAGAATTACGTATTTCGACCCATTTTTTATCCTAATAATGTCCAAACGTTTTTTTTTTGTTTTTTTTTTGTGATCATTATAAATCCGTGCTGGTGTACATGATTATAGGCTTTGATAGCAAATGATTTCCGCCTAGCCGTAAATATAGTCTAATCATTTATCCATCCATATTTTTTTCTCTCTCCTCTGTATACTGTCAAATTACCCTTTTTAAAGGAGAGTGATGTCAACAGATTGCACAAAGTCCCCGGTACGCTGTGTAATGAGTTATTGCAAAGATAAGCATTGCGTTATTCCGCGCCACGTTAATGACCCAAGAGCTCATTGAATTAGCTCCATCCATGGAGACTGTCCTCATAAAAGCACAGGATGAAAAGAAATAAAAAAAAACCCCTTTTAAGCAGGTTAGGCAGCCGCGTCAGGAGACTGTTGTGTTTTTGTTCATGTTGTTAATGAAAGACATGACATCACGCTGGATAACTGGTTGTTTGAAGATGCCGAACTATTTTCCTGCTGGTGTTCATCATCTGTTCAATATTAACCCGACGTCCAGGCTTATGACCACCTTGTGGATCTTAACCTTCATTTTCGTAGCATGCAGAAGACCTTGTTCTTGAATTTTGGCTTTTTGGTTTATTCCACAGCTTTGATTAAACGGTTGCAACAACACCGCAGACACAAGCCTTCCTCATGCTGTCTGTCTGTTCTGCCCATTGTTTGTTGATTCATTCCAGCATACTGACATTCCAGGAAAGTAGCTAGTATGCTACAGAGCAAAAAAATTATAATAATAATTTTTTTTAAAATGTATATATATATATATATATATATATACACATGTTCTCCCCGTGCTTGGTGGGTTTCCTCCGGGTACTCCGGTTTCCTCCCACAGTCCAAAGACATGCAGATTAGGCAAACTGTTCCTATGTGTGTGTGCCTTGTGATAGATTGGCACCCCGTCCAGTGTGTACCCCAGCTTGTGTCTGTACCCTGTATACAAGATAAGCGGTATAGATGATGAGTGAGTGATGAAAAAGTGAAACAATTCCCGAAACCCTATTTTTATGCTTTATAATTCCTTTGAAAGTTTTTCAAGATTCCATAAATGAATCTAATCAGAAATCTAATCGGTTTGTCAGCGAGCAACAGGATACAAGTGCAGCTCTAATGATTAAAATGTAATAATTAAAGCAAGCAAAACAAACACATGAGTCAAAATCAGAATCGATGAACAGATAAAGAAACAACATGAATCAGGACAAAATAATCAGGATAAAAAACAAGAATCTAAGGCATGGTATTGACTGCATGGTTTGAGAGACACTGCATCATGGGGCAGGGTTCAAACCCCAGCAGCACCAAGCTGCCCCTGTCGGGCCCTTGACACCTGCTTTAATGAATTAAGGTGTATGGTGCAAATGTAAATGAGTGTATAGTACAGTATGTAGCTGGAGTGTGTGTGTTTGTACAAGAGAGAGACTGCGTAGAGTCCAGGTGTACACACTCTATAATCAGGTGAATTGGAATGTGTGTGCTACTATAGGAATTGACGTCTTTGGCGGCCATATTTGTAGGCCACCAATGTAACTAGGCTTCAATACACAATGCAGTTGCTCTAATCAATGACAAACTGATCACAGTATTGATATGATATTGCTAAGCCACAGTGTGAATGGTGTGTGTGTGTGTTTGTTCATAAGTCAGCATACTGTAGTTCAGGGCACTGAGCTCCAGCTGGTACCTTTCATCTTCCACTGGCGGGAAGTCTGACACCTCTGTTTTTTATTATGACCTCAGATTAATTTCTGTGTTTCTGTGGCTCATAAATTCCTCCAATGCCCTTGGTGCACCCACATATCCAACACCTTTTATGTGCTTCTGAAGGGACTGGCAGAAAACACAGACAAAAGTCCCTTTTCACGTGCAATTAGGTTATAAATTCCTCTTTCACGTTAAGCCGCTTTCGATTCACGTGCTCTTGCTCCTCCGAACAGCCCGCACTCCTGTAATACATCACGAACGGGGACGTAATTGGTTTTAGATGGAGCTGGGTGATTACTTGTTCCAGACACTCCGGCAGCTTCGTTCAAAAGCTCAGGTTAGATTGAGCAAACATGGAGAGCTTTTGGTTTTGTCTCCTGTGATGAAACAATTGTGCATTATTTTGTTGTTAGAGATTTTTTTTTTATTGCCATTATATTGTATTCAGTTTGTTGTTGATGGATAAAATCAATACCCAACATACAGGTATCTTCAGATGCTGTTTGCAAGATGCTGTATGTTTTCTTATTCTGTAGGGATTCACATGTTAGAATCTAAAAGCAGAATCAGGAGGTAAATTATTCATTCATTCCTAAAATGCAATGTTTATGTTCTGATATTGGGTAAAATTTCTATTTACTGTATATACAGTATATACAGGGCGGCGCGGTGGTGTAGTGGTTAGCACTGTCGCCTTGCACCTCCAGGGTCTGGGTTCGATTCCCCGGCCAGGCTCGATTCCCGTCTCTGTGTGCATGGAGTTTGCATGTTCTCCCCGTGCTTGGTGGGTTTCCTCCGGGTACTCCGGTTTCCTCCCACAGTCCAAAGATATGCAGGTTAGGCTAATTGTGTGTGTATGTGTGTGTGCTCTGCGATGGATTGGCACCCTGTCCAGGGTGTACCCCGCCTAGTGCCTAGAAGTCTCCTGGGATAGGCTCCAGGTCCCCCGCGACCCTGAACACAGGATTAAGCGGTATAGAAGATGAATGAATGAATGAATGAATGAACAGTATATATGAATACAAATTAAATCAAAAGAATCAAACACAATCAAAAGAATTATTTAAGTTTGTATGGAATGTGAATGAATCAAAATGTTCAGATAGTCCCTGGTGAGCAAGCTGAGGGCGACACAATGTCTAATGTGAATGTATATTTACTGTAGAGTGCAAGCAGGGACTCCGGCAGGACTAACTATGACAGCATAACTAAAAGGGAGAGCCAGAAGGAAACACAAACATGAGGGCTCCCTGAGATGTAAAGCAAACAATCACCTCACCATCAACAAACCTGAGTGATCAAATGAGAGTGAGGAAGACAGCATCTAAACATACCAGTTCACCATAATACTCTACGTCCATGAGTCCCCCAGATCTGCTCCTTTACCTTATGGCAAATCTATTTATAAAATGCTTGGTTAAATAAATAGGTTTTTAGCCTAGACTTAAACACTGAGACTGTGTCTGAGTCCCGAACACTATTTGGAAGACTATTCCATAATTTTGGGGCTTTGTAAGAAAAAGCTCTGCCCCCAGCTGTAGTTTTCATAATACGCGGTACTGATAAGCAGCCTGCATCCTTTGATCGAAGTAGGCGTGGCGGATCGTAAGACACTAGCAGTTCGCTCAGATACTGCGGCGCGAGACCATTTAATGCTTTATATGTCAAGAGTAGTATTTTAAAATCAATGCGAATCTTTACAATTCATACATTGGAGGACCTGAAACCAATCTGTATGTCTGGCTGTACGTCTGTATGTCTGTCTAGCCAGATGATGTCACAGCATCACGCAAAACTGTCTGGACAGAATTCAATAAAACTTTGCCAGTCCTTTGGTATTTGCCTGAAGTTAAACCTTTCATAAATGAAATCAAAATGTTAACGAGAGGTGAAGTTATGAGCAGTTATGTGCCAGATTATAAATTACAAGTTTTGACAGCGTGCTGCATGTTCACCCAACTGTGGGCGCGTCTTAAATCGACAGAATTTAATAAAACTTTTTTTTTCTCCAGATTTTATCCCTAATTTAGTCGTGTCCAATTCCCTCCCATCACTAGGGGGCTCCCACATTAAGGCTACTTACTATCATTCAGCCAGGAGGGCCGAGGGTTGTCACATGTTTCCTCCGATACACGCGACACCAGCCCGACCTCTTTTTCTTTTTAACTGCTCGCTCACGCACTGTTGGGGGCGTCGTAACACACTCGGAGGACAGCGCTGCCCGCTCCCTCTGCGTGCCCGAGCTCACAGACGCCCCTGATTGGCTGTAGAGCCGTGATTAATGTGGGAGCACTAAGTACATCTCATCCCTCCCCTCTGAGAGAGCTCGGCCAATCAGCTCTCTCTAGACCTCCGGCTGTGAGAGGGAACAGCATCACCCGGGAACCGAACTCGCGATCTCCGGATGATGGGGCGAGCACTTTACCACTGCGCCACTCGGAGGTTTAGTGAAACTTTTGCAGTACTTGGATATCTGCCTAAAGTTTCACCTGCACCAGAAATGAAATCAAAATGTTGAGTAAAAGTGATGTTAATGTGCCAAATGGTTATGTGTTGGATTTAATAATCTACTTTAAAATATGCTACTAATAAGCTACTGGTTTAATGTAAACACTTGAAGCAACAGATATTAATTAGAAAAAGCTAAACTGAAATAACATGCTGAAGTGGTATAAGGGTATTTTAACGTGCTGTGGTGTAGTGGTTAGCACTGTCGCTTTGCACCTCGAGGGTCTGGGTTCGATTCCCCGGCCAGGCTCGATTCCCGTCTCTGTGTGCATGGAGTTTGCATGTTCTCCCCGTGCTTGGTGGGTTTCCTCCGGGTACTCCGGTTTCCTCCCACAGTCCAAAGATATGCAGGTTAGGCTAATTGGCGTTCCCAAATTGCCCGTAGTGTGAGTGTGTATATGTGTGTGTGCCCTGCGATGGATTGGCACCCTGTCCAGGGTGTACCCCGCCTCGTGCCCGAAGTCTCCTGGGATAGGCTCCAGGTCCCCCGCGACCCTGAACACAGGATTAAGCGGTATAGAAGATGAATGAATGAATGAAAAATTTCTCATCTGTGATTCGCTCTCCATTTACCGAACAGGGAGTATTTTTTGGCTGATAATGAAAAAAGTACAATTACAAGGCGTAAGATACTCAACCTTACATAATGTCATTTCCTTCTATTAATAAGTTAAACAGAGAGTTCTGCCATACAGAGAGACAGACAGACTCTTCACCCCTCACTGACATGTACGTACACTAGCATAGATTAAACTCCTGAAGCAGATTCTAAATATGATGATTGTTCCTGGGATGAACCCTGGTTGTTGTTCAGTAATGTAATGTTACCGTCTGCATTCTGCATGAGTTGTGTTAATGTGTCAGTGAATGGCTAAATGACTCAAAGGACTATCTAAATGAATATCTTTCTCCACAGATGTAATTTACACCACCTTGAATGAATCCGGTCCACAATGGTAGAGAGCAACAGGAGCATTAAACAATAGCACTTCTTTATCGGTATGTGCACATTGTTATGACTGACAAAAGCATGTCTATCTGAACCCGGAAAAAAAAAAGCAGCAGGTGAACCAGATGTCTCATGATGGCTTCCATTAAAAGGAGAATGAGACAAATTATGGGACAGCAGCATTAATTAGCTCATTATCAACGTTGACAATCATGCTGGTCCAGGAGGTGGACAGTTTCCATGACAACTGTTCCATCTGCCCGCAAGCTAAACCACGGGCTGACCTGAGAAGGGAGTGTGTCGATGGCCTTGGGCCTGAAGACCTCATCTGTCACTCCACTGATTATTTTGAGTTGGCGAAACGGCGCGCTATAATAAGTGCTATCTTACCCGACATTCACGCCTAGTTTTTATTTTATCTCTCGTTCACAGTTGAAGAGGCTGGAGCCCTTGAGGGCATCCAGATAAATCCGGATCTATATTAAAATCCCCACAAGTGCTTTGATCTGTTCATTTCTATTCATAAAAGAGGTGGAAATTATGAAAAGGATCCAGAGTTGGACTGGAAGAAAGGAATAGTGGTAAGGAAATTTCCTATCATTATCTAGCCAGAGTTTGAAAGTAATAAAATTGTTTCCAGCCAAGCTCTTATGAGTTTGGCTGAAAAATAATTTTATGTTTCATGCAAAATGAGGTTCATAATAATTTATCCTTTGAAAAAAAAAGAAAAAAAATATATATATACGTATATAGTGCTTTTAACAATGGTCATTGTCTCAAAGCAGCTTCACAAAATTAAAACCTGTCGGTCGCAGCAGGGGTGAAAGTATGTCTGTACAGTCCGCCATACTGAGCACCTTCCAGCCTAAAACTGGTCACAGAAGCACTTTCAGCAAAAAAACACATCTGATAACTTTGTCATCTTAAACACTCCATCCGTCCATCTACAAACCTCATGTAGTCCATGAGTAATGGAGGCCAATGGTGTTGCTGATGCTGTATTTATTCCTTTTTTTTTTTTTTTTTTTTTTTACAAATGAGTGGATTCACATGCTACTTCCAATTTGGGAACACCAAGTGACCTAACCTGCATGTCTTTGAACTGTGGCAGGTAACTAGAGTATCAGGAGGAAACCCACCAAGCATAGGGAGAAATGCAAACTCCATACACATAGACCCTGAGGCAGGAATCGAACCCAGACCCTGTACAGTAGGTGCAAGGTGACAGTGCTAACCACTAAGCCATAATGCTGCCAAACTGCACTTAAATATACTTAATGACTACACTTAATAATTACAAACTACACTTAATAATTGCTTCGGAATTGTTGTTACAAAATGTCTCCGAAGTATCATGTACTTTGATTTATGGTTACAAAGCGAACTAGCTCCTACACTGTAAGGAATGTCCGTAATTTCAACAGTAAAATACCGTATAAATGCTACAGAATAAAACCATATTTCACAAGGCTTGGGATAACCGTAGGATTTACAGTGAAAAAACTGTAATTAGTTTTACATAGTAAGACCTTAAATTTTACAGTTAAAAACATATGAAAATATGGTTTATTGCAGTAAAATTAAAAAAGTTATGGATGTAACATAAACTCTCAGAGAAGTTATTTGTTACTAATATACTGAAGCATCAGTTTATATTTTATTAAACCTTTGTAAATAGAGTTTAAAAATCTGAAAAATATCTGCCCTGTAAAAAATAAACTGTTAATTTTACAGAAAGAAAAACGTAATTTTGCCAGAAATTTACCGTAAACATTATTGGTTGTACGTGATTGCACTCATTATACTGTATATTTTAAGGATGTTAATAGTTTTTTCTACGATTTATAGCCGTCTATTTAACCAAGGACTTTAAAGTTGTGAATGGTATTCGGCCCTTTGATCACTGTGGCAAGGACAGCCGCTAGCACGCGCCACTTTGCTGCCACCACCGCTCACCAGCCTGTGCCCGCATGCCAGCAGGGCACTGCCCACCAGACCTGCACGTGCACACCTTTCCTTCCCTTTTTTCCCTTCCTCCCTCCTTTAACCTTTTCCTTCCCTAATTAAAATGACCCCTTTTCCCTAAGACCTCACCTCATGCCATTGTTTGTTGTTGCCCCCTTTGTGCCAAACCCATTACAAAATACATGAACATATTTAACACCCCAATGCAGTGTGCACTTAAAAACCACAATGCAGGAGATAGGACATAAACAACATTTTCACATGTGTGTGATCAAGTTATTTTTATGTGTAAAGTTGTAATAAAAGCCCTTCTATAAAATTATATGCTTAGCTTGTCTGCCCAAAACGCTTAAATATGTCCACCCTGACACTTGTATATTTGATTTAGAGAATTTAAATATTGTTTTGCTGTCTTTATTAAAAAATACATGGGGCCATGCTGATGTCCAAGTCTTGAATAAATTTTGATGGGTTTTGATAATTTTATATAGGTTTCATTCATTCATTCATCTTCTATACCGCTTAATCCTGTGTTCAGGGTCGCGGGGGACCTGGAGCCTATCCCAGGAGACTTCGGGCACTAGGCGGGGTACACCCTGGACAGGGTGCCAATCCTTGATATAGGTTTGTATTCATCAATTAGTACAAAAGTACTCTTAATAGTTTCTTAACAGTAACATCCGAATGCTTAGCAATGTAACTTCTATCTCTTTTAGCTCCCAGCTAGTGTGAAAAAATCATGCGGTCACAGACAGAATGAATTCATTGTGGTTATTCATAATAAAAAAATAGTCCGACAGCAATTGTGTAGCAAGCATGGTAGTGTAGTGGTTAGCACTGTCGCCTTCCACCACCAGGGTCTGGGTTCGAGTCCCATCTCTGTGTGCATGGAGTTTGTATGTTATCCCTGTGCTTGGTGGGTTTCCTCCGTGTACTCGCTCCCCCTCCTCCTATATACAGGATAAAGCTGTATAGACGATGAGTGAGTGAGTTCTGAGCTGTAAAAAAAGATGGAAATAAACCGTTATTATTACAACATAAATCTTTAAATTAGACAGTTCTGAGCTTTAAAAAACATGGTTATAATCCGTATTAGTTACAATGTAAACCCTGGACGGGAATAAACTGTTTTTATAACAACATAAATATGTTAATTAGACAGTTATAAACCGTAAAATAACTGAAAATCTGTAAAATATACAGTATAATGAGTGCAATCCCCCCATTTTTTTTTAAAACAGTGCAATAAAGGTGCTACCGTATTTTTTACAGTAGAATTCTGGTAACCACAGCTGTCGTTTTTTTCCGGTAAAATTTACAATACATTTTTTACACTGTACCACAAAGCTGGATTCCAAATTGCTCTCCAATGTCTGATCAAGGGCACTACTTAGCATGTATGTCCACAACCTCCATAGTTTATTCTCCTTATCTTTTGGCTACATAGTACCAGTAAGAATTTAAATCTTCTTCCACCCCTGTAATTTACATGAACCAGCTCCACTAGTCGCGGTTAGTTAGTTCCGCGAGTCACAGAAGGATATGAATGGAAATAACAAGTTAAATAAAGAAACAAATCATAATCTGTTGATAATAAATGGTGCTTGCATGACGTGTCATAGGCACGACGAGATCTTAAAGTAATTCAAGTATTTAAAGCCATCTATGAAAACTATCAAATAGACATTGTGATTTGATGTTTCAGTACAAACTCATAACACAGTACAAATATAATTAGATGATCCTTTACATTAGCATTTGCACAGAGTGTAATTACTGTCTCACTGATCACTGCGAGTCATGTTTCTCTGATCCATCCCAATTCATCATCTTCCCACACTAGGTCTTCACTGATAACTGTCCTTCCCATAACCACTATCTCACATTTATATTTGTCTTTCAGACTCATTATGCCTCCTATCGATTTACGGAGATATTCATTGCAGAGAGACACTATCTCATGGCCTCATGTTTACTGCACTAAAGAGGTCACCAATTTCACACAGTGATGCGTAATATTTTGCACCTAAATTAATAAAGGTGTTTTATAGTACTGTGCAAAAGGCTTGAGCCAGCCCTCATCTCTTCAAATGTTGTATCCAGAGAGCCAGACCTTATTGCATTTGCTACGGTAATCCTGAAGAATAGTTCTCCAAGCTTCCTGCGGGACCTTTTTTTGTCTCCTATTTTCAGTCCAGTCCCTGAACCTGAACATTCAGAGGAATGTTTTTTTTTTTGTTTGCTAAGTCACACAGTGACCTATGAATCATTCAAGAATAAAACCCTATCTAACTTAAGGCACGAACCAGTGAGAAACAGGTGCAGATGATCAGACCGGTGAATAGTATACTTTAGTGATGCTGAGTGGTTGGAACAGACGAGAGGGGACATGCAGTTCCTGCTGAGGTTGTTATATGAACAACCAATTTTTTTTAAGGTATCTTTAGGCATTTTGTACTTTCTTTCATTTAATCTACCTTGTTTAATTGAATTTAATATGAAGAAATGAGAGGTTGCTCAAGACTTTATATTATTGTGTAAGCTCTGAGACCTATTTTAACTTCTTAAAGTAAAAGTAAAATAGGGCACCTTTTAATTATTTTCTAAATTCTATTGCACAGTTATTGTCATGTACTGTAGACAAAATATATACACACTACCGTTCAAAAGTTCTAACTCCATGATGGTTCCTGATTTTTATTTCTTTCTACATTGTAAAGTTTTGCTGAAGGCGTCCAAAAACTGCATGAATCTCCTTTGAACAGTTGATATTGAGATGTTTCTGCTACTTCTGCTCTGTAAAGACTTCATAACGCCTCTAATCTGAGCTGCTGTTAATTGGTCATTTTTCAGGCTGATAACTCTAAATGAACTTCTGGTCTGCAGCAGAGGTAGGTTTTGGTCTCGTCCTCCTGGGACGGCCTTCATGAGAGACAGTTTCATTATGGTGCTGGACGGATTTTGCAAATGCACTTGACAATACTGTTCTTGCAAGAACTATTACAGAAAGGCCGACCTCTGTGTCTTAAAATAACAACTAACTGTTGTTTTTCTTGTTGTTACGTAATTACCTAATTCCATATGTGTTATTTTATAGTTTTGAAATCCACAGTATTGTTGTAGAATGTAGAAAATAAAGCAATAAACAAAAACACAGAAATTTGCAAGTGACCCCAAACTTTTGAACGGTAGTGTATATGTGTCTGTTCCTTGAAGATAAAAAGAATATTCTGAACTAAACATATACCATTAAATCCACTATATGAAAAAGTGACACCAGACCAAATGTACCTCTCAACATGATCCTACCATCACCATGCTTCACTGTCAATGCCAAGCCAATGAAGTCCAATCAGTGTCAGTGTAAATGAGCTCAGCTGAGCCTCGCCCTTCCAGGGAACCATGGTAACAGGCAACAGGTTGGGGGCAGGTTTTCCTTTTATGAGGTCACATTGGGGGGGGGTGGGGGGGGATTCTAACTGGCTTGTTGAAGCCCTGGCCAATACAAAAATTTAAAAATAACAAAAAGCAAGGAATATATATTTTGCCAACATCTCGTCATTATGGGCTATTTTAGTTCCATGTTGGGCATTGGTGGCTCAGCCATGCGGACGGCCCGGGTTCAACTAATGCACAAACCTGATCCACTCACATAAAATAAAATTTCATAAAATAGGAGGGTTGTACACAGTATTATATGTTACACATTGAACTAAAATACATATTTGTAAAACCATGTCGCTATCATAATGCATTAAACTATGTCATAAATGTGAAAAATTACCATATGAAAATAAGTCATGTGTAAAAAAAAAAAACTGCATGTGACTGGAAATACATGCAGAAATAATAGGATAAATACCTTAATAAGGATGAACATAATTTTTGTTTATGTAAGACAAGTAAAAAACAATCAGAGTTTAAATTAAATGAATCATTTGTAAAAGGCCACTTTTGAAGAGAAATTTATTATGAAAAAAAACGTGAAAATGAAAGAAATGTGAAAAATTTATGTAAAAAAATGTAAAAAGAAATAAACGGTGTAAAAATGAATCAGGTATAAAAGATTTGTGAGGAGAAAAACAACACATGCACTACAAAATATATGCAGCAGAATGTGATGTGTGTCTAAAACACAAAAAAACATGATGTTTTTGTGAATCTTTTCTGATTTTGACTGGAATTGCAATTTTATATTCCTACACAAAATGAAGCAGTTGAGTGAGTTTAGAAGGGAACTGGATCATTTTTGTGTGTGACTTTTCCACACTTTTTTTTTATCATACTTGATGACCAAGTGACCCTGACACAAGTGATTTAGTTTCTGCTTCTCGTCCAACACCACCGTGTGATCGATTTTCAGCAGCTGAATAAAAGAGGGGAAAAACCTATACGGAGCAGTTGGTAGGAGCTGATATTTGTCAGGTCCATTTTATACCAAGACTTTAAAAGTCGTGCTTTCATGACGACTGACCAAGTATGTTACTTTTGCTTTGTTTTATAAAGACTGCTATCTGCCTTCTATTAAGCTCTGCATTATTACTTAAAGCACTAATCACCAGTATTACCAGTTGTGTGTATGACTGGACTGGGTTGAAGGCAGAATGTGTTTCTCTTAGGCGTATATATGAAAATGATGAGCTTCCCAACGAAGGCTTGATAAAAGTGCCAGAGGCAGCGATGAAATGATCATCTCCACCCACAGAAAAGCTCTGATATTAAGATAATGGGCATGCAGTGGGTAGTGCATGCTTTACTTTGATGCTGAAAAAGCTACACAAAGGTCGAGTAGTTCAGCTGTGTGTTCCAGCCGATTTAAAGACAACAGAAGAACATTACAAAGTAAAATACAGATCTTTCTGCATCTCCCAAATGATCATTAGTTGTAATGGAAAACTGTGCTCCTAATTCTGAGATACACATCCAAGATGCATGGTAACTTGGATTAGTTTTTGCTTGCTATGAATTTGCAAATATTTCATAGAGGGAGAAAAAACGTTGCAAATTGGAACTAAAATGTCATTGGTCTTTCAGCTGCTCCCATCAGGGGTCACCAGAGGTTTTACACTGTCCTGACGCAACCCTCCTATTTTATTCAGTGAGTGGCTCGGGTTTGTGCATTAGTTGGGAACTAAACCCGGGCCGTCCGCATGGCTGAGCCACCAATGCCCAACATGGAACTAAAATGGGTTGGGATTAATTGGGATTGTATGTCATGAATCTGCACAGAATAGCCCATAATGACCATAGATAGTGTGGCGTGGGCGGGGCGGCGGCTGACGACCGTCATGCTTTGCAGGGGTTTTCTCTGTGTCTACCATGAGAGAGAAGGGTGTTTGGGTTAGTGGCTTCGGCCAAGTTGGGTGCATGTATGTGTGTGTGCTTGACCTGTGTATGTGTGTTTGTGCTGAGAGTAATAAACTACTCCCCAGCCATTTGCATTGGGGAGCAAGTAAGCTCACTCGTACTCCAAGATCCCTGCAAGCGTCGAAAAATGCTTCATTGGTGTCAGAAGTGGGATGGAGAGTTTCGAGTTGGAGTGAACGGCGGAGGACCTGCGTAAGATTCAGGAGGGCCGCCGAGTTGCAGCACAACTCCGGAAGAAGAAGCATCTCCCGGACGGAACCAGTGCCAGCAAGGCGGCACGACGAAAGCGGAGCGGCGAGATGAGGATCCCGGCACCGGATCTCGGAGCGGAGCCCAACGTTGACGCTGCGCAAGTGCCGGAGCAAGCTACAGCTCTGTGCCGGCAATGTGCGCTGCAGCTGCGCCTTCCCTCCTACAACGGCGCCATCAAACCCTACGCGTTCTTCGCCCAAGTGGAGATAGCCGCCGACTGCGCAGGCTGGTCTCCGGCAGAAACGGCTGTAAGGGTAGCACTCTCGCTGAAGGGCGACGCGCTGCGGGCATTGGAAGATCTCCGGGCCGATGAGCGGACGGACTGGTCATCGGCTCCGAGAAGCGCTTCACCTCCGGTTCGGCGCCGGAGCTGGCGGTCCGCGAGCAGCGCGCGTCTGAGCCACTGGGCACGTTCGCCATGGACTTAAGAGGCCTGGCGCGCCGGGGCTATCCAGAGTGCGAGCCCAATAAACAGGAAGAGCTAGCGTATCGTGCTTTTCTTCGAGGGCTCCGACCGCCGCGGCTCCGTGAGCACATCAGGTTAGCAGCACCAGCTTCCCTCACCGAGGCGCTGAACCCATAACTGCGGTGCATCACGGCGAAAGAGCCGAGCGACCGCCCGCAGATCGGCGGCACTCGGTAGGTGAATCTAGCCGGGGACAGGGCTACCCGTCATGGCTAGACAACGGAATAGTCTCTGGGGTTTCGCGGCGATGCCGAGGCAACGTTCCTAGGCCTGAGGGACAGCGTACCTCAGCAGCCGTCGAACGAGCGCCGGTGGTCGTGCCAGGTGAACATCCGGGCAGCAAAGCAAAGCGTCGTCGGTACTGCGAGCGAGGTGAAGAGCGCGTGTGCCGAGTTACTCCCTCGCCGAGAGCATCGCCCGCAGTCGTTTCACCTGCGCCGCCGCTGGTCAGTGAACGCTTTGTCCGCTACACGGCAAAGAAGGGCCCCACCCAACGCTTGCGGGCACCGCTGCAGGACTTTCGGGTGGGGGCACCTGTGGAGCGTGTGGGCGTGGACACTCACAGCCAGGGGCGAGGCTTTGCTGCTGGTGAGCAGGTGTGGGTGTGTTCCGGAAGGAAGAGAGGGCGTTCACCCAAGCTCATGTCTCACTGGGTGGGCCCCTGTACGGTACTCGCTTTCATCTACCAGGTGCGGTTGGCGGGGCGGGCGCGAGTGTTGCTCCACCGAGACCGTCTTGCGCCTTGCCAGCCGCACGCCGTCGAGACATCGAACTCTGCGGAGGCTGGACCGCCCCCGGGACAATGTGCACTACAACAGGACCCCGTGAATGCCGACCGCCTTCACGCCTCCAAGACTGAGAGTCATGGTGACCGGGGACGGTCACAGCTCGGGTGGGGGCAGTGTGGCGTGGGCGGGGCGGCGGCTGACGACCGTCATGCTTTGCGGGGGTTTTCTCTGTGTCTACCATGAGAAAGAAGGGTGTTTGGGTTAGTGGTTTCGGCCAAGTTGGGTGCGTGTCTGTGTGTGCTTGACCTGTGTATGTGTGTTTGTGCTGAGAGTAATAAACTACTCCCCAGCCATTTGCATTGGGGAGCAAGTAAGCTCACTCGTACTCCAAGATCCCTGCTAGCGTCGAAAAACGCTACAATATATATACTGACTAGATGTCGCCTTGGGCCTCTAAGCATACGTCAACATCGCCGCCATCTTGTGTCTGGGGGAAGCCGCGTCTTATGATAGAACATAGATTAATTAATTATTTTACTTATATGATATAAGTAAAATAATTAATTAATCTATGTTCTATCATAAATATGTGATATATCATATAGAATACAATACTTAGACACACCTACATAACTAATTAATTTGTTCTAAACAATTGCACAAAACAATTACAAGGATGCTGATAGTGATATGAAAAAAAAACATGAATAATATAAAATACTACTAAATTGACATGTTGCCACATGCATGCTTCTAATACAATGTAAATCGTGATGCTTTATTTCTGAATAGATCCTGCACTTTTAGCCCCGTCGAGATAAAACTAAATAACAGACAGTATAGACAATAATTTGGTTTTGACGGTGTAGCTCCGTCTTTATGGTAGTGATCTATTCATTCTGACGGTAAATGTTATAAGCAAAAAAAAAAAACCTTTATGGTTATTGCATAGTAAACCGTGGTGCAGTCGGTCCGCAGAAATGGGGGCAATTATACAGTGTTTCATCACAAGACATGAGAGGATGTATTATACAATTGGCAAACAAAATGCCAAACAGCTAATGAGAACTTTAATGAAGCAGCAAAATGTATGTATTATATGTTCGGGAATTATTTTTTACAGATGAGTGAAGGCAGTATATTCAAACAAAAACATGGCAGATCTATCAGAGCATGCATGACAAATGATTGCATTACTGATCACGGAGCATGAACTGTCAATAGAAAGAAAGTCACTTTATTATAATGGACTTTTTATGCTTTAATTCAAGTCCTGATTAATGTTATAGCCCGGTCTGTTTCACATATTGTATACTTATAGGTTTTCTCATTTAATTGCTAATTAGCTCAGTCTGTAGCAATGAACTAAACTATAATATATATATACACAGTGGTGTGAAAAACTATTTGCCCCCCTCCTGATTTCTTATTCTTTTGCATGTTCGTCACACAAAATGTTTCTGATCATCAAACACATTTAACTATTAGTCAAAGATAACACAAGTAAACACAAAATGCAGTTTTTAAATGAGGGGTTTTATTATTTAGGGAGAAAAAAAATCCAAACCTACATGGCCCTGTGTGAAAAAGTAAGTGCCCCCTGAACCTAATAACTGGTTGGGCCACCCTTAGCAGCAATAACTGCAATCAAGCGTTTGCGATAACTTGCAACGAGTCTTTTACAGCGCTCTGGAGGAATTTTGGCCCACTCATCTTTGCAGAATTGTTGTAATTCAGCTTTATTTGAGGGTTTTCTAGCATGAACCGCCTTTTTAAGGTCATGCCACAACATCTCAATAGGATTCAGGTCAGGACTTTGACTAGGCCACTCCAAAGTCTTCATTTTGTTTTTCTTCAGCCATTCAGAGGTGGGTTTGCTGGTGTGTTTTGGGTCATTGTACTGCTGTAGCACCCAAGATCGCTTCAGCTTGAGTTGACGAACAGATGGCCGGACATTCTCCTTCAGGATTTTTTGGTAGACAGTAGAATTCATGGTTCCACCTATCACAGCAAGCCTTCCAGGTCCTGAAGCAGCAAAACAACCCCAGACCATCACACTACCGCCACCATATTTTACTGTTGGTATGATGTTCTTTTTCTGAAATGCTGTGTTACTTTTACGCCAGATGTAATGGGACACGCACCTTCCAAAAAGTTAAACTTTTGTCTCGTCCACAAGGTATTTTCCCAAAAGTCTTGGCAATCATTGAGATGTTTTTTAGCAAAATTGAGACGAGCCTTAACGTTCTTTTTGCTTAAAAGTGGTTTGCGCCTTGGAAATCTGCCATGCAGGCCGTTTTTGCCCAGTCTCTTTCTTATGGTGGAGTCGTGAACACTGACCTTAATTGAGGCAAGTGAGGCCTGCAGTTCTTTAGATGTTGTCCTGGGGTCTTTTGTGGCCTCTCGGATGAGTTGTCTCTGCGCTCTTGGGGTAATTTTGGTCGGCCGGCCGCTCCTGGGAAGGTTCACCATTGTTCCATGTTTTTGCCATTTGTGGATAATGGCTCTCACTGTGGTTCTCTGAAGTCCCAAAGCTTTAGAAATGGCTTTATAACCTTTACCAGACTGATAGATCTCAATTACTTTTGTTCTCATTTGTTCCTGAATTTCTTTGGATCTTGGCATGATGTCTAGCTTTTGAAGTGCTTTTGGTCTACTTCTCTGTGTCAGGTAGCTCCTATTTAAGTGATTTCTTGATTGAAACAGGTGTGGCAGTAATCAGGCCTGGGGGTGACTACAGAAATTGAACTCAGGTGTGATAAACCACCGTTAAGTTATTTTTTAACAAGGGGGGCAATCATTTTTTCACACAGGGCCATGTAGATTTAGATTTTTTTTTCTCCCTTAATAACGTAAACCTTCACTTAAAAACTGCATTTTGTGTTCAATTATGTTATCTTTGACTAATAGTTAACGGTTTTTGATGAGCAGAAACATTTAAGTGTGACAAACATGCAAAAGAATAAGAAATCAGGAAGGGGGCAAATAGTTTTTCACAACACTGTATATATATATATATATATATATATATATATATATATATATATATATATATATGTGTGCGCCTGTATACAGCTTAAATATAAATAGCCGATTTCGCACATCTTTATTCCAATCACAGTCGCACGATTTTGCTTCTCTGGCACTGATGCTGTCGCATTTGTTCTCTTTCCACCACATTGCTTCATCTGTTTTTTTTATTTTTCCTATTTGAAAAACACATCACTGTGAAGCAGAGGACTGAGATTTGATCGTGGGAGCCGTGGGTCTCTCTCTGTAAAGGCCTGGGTTCTGAAGCAGAACACAAGAGCAGAGAGAGGACTGTAGTAAATACCAGGATTATCCTTTAGAGAGACCATCAAGTCTCCTGACCACAGACAGAAATATCACACAGAGTAGCCTTTTAGAATGACTATGAAATAAAGCTTTATATTATATAATCTGTGTCGTCTGTATCTGTTGCCTGTTACTGCTGCACATATCCTTGTCTGTATTCAGATTTAAACCCAAAGTTTTTTTTCCACCCTTTTAAATTAATCATGAGCCACCATGCCTCCGGGAACACTTAACGCTGGAAAAAACACTCAAGAGAACAAAAATAAAAACCCTCAGTGGGATAAATTTCAGTAGTGTCACCATGATCTATAAATTGTGGCTCTGGCATTTCCTCTACCATCTATCATTTTACAGGGTGTCCCAAAGTGTCTTCCAAAATTGTCATATTTAGACGTCAAAGGCATTTTTCAAGACTTTGACAAAAGATAAACATATTGATAACGTTCTCATGGCTGGATAAAGGAGCTCACAGATATCATTTAACTACAGGAATGCATTTCAAGTACAATACCATACATAACACCAGATAACCAGGTAACACCTATAATGAGTTTATAATGAGTGGGATTTTATAATGAGTTTATAATGAGTGGGATTTTATAATGAGTTTATAATGAGTGGGAGAGATGATGCAGTGTGTGTGAGTTTTCACAATGACAATCATATAGAGTGTGGACAAACTCTATAAAGTAATAATAAAGTTAAAAAAATAATTTCATCTTTGTGTATGCAGACTTCAGAATTGTTTATGATTATGTGGCGGCGTGGTGCGGTGCAACCTTCTCTACTGTATATTGGGAAACCAAATTCCCCTTAACTGAATTACCGATTACGCCACCCAGGATTGGTTACCCGGGAAAAATGTAGGACACAGGTTCAAATCTCTCATTGACACAGGGACATGGATGCAAAAATATACAAATCTTTATTCATGCAAATATTAAAAATTACCAACATCAATATCATTTAAAATCAAAAACTAAAACATCCCAGACCAAGAGAACACACAACAAAAAGAAAGCAGAGCTGGGAAATTAACCAAAGAAGGACAGGCTAGAGATAGAAAAGAAAATTTTGTAAAAGAAAACAAAAATGTAGCTGCAGCACACCCTCCAAACTAGGAGGACAAATAACTAATCAGCCAGGACGATTATCAAAACACTGGCCACATACACCTAGCACATGCACAGCAGCATACACAGAGCAAAAGATAAAAGAAGCCCCGCCCCCAAAGCAGCAGCACCAGCAAAGCAATGAACTGCAGGAAGGCAAAGCAGCAAGCAAAAACAGCAAAAGAAATAACCGTCACCAGCAAAACAATAACATGCTAGACGGAAACAAAGCAACAAAATAAAACAGTCACAAAAACAAAAACAATAAAACTCTAGGCTGGAACAAAGCAGTCTGTTAAAACAATCCACCGGAGCAAAACAGCAGTGCTGAAGCTGCCCATCAAGCTGTAAGCACTGCACAGTGAAGAAAAGCACCCTCACCAGCCGATCAGTTTACCGCGCGATGCAGACCACATCCGTCTGGCAGCCAATCCAATTATACGACAGCATTCATCTCTCGCCGTGCACGCGCACAAACGGTGCGGCTCTTTTAGAAAGGGTAAATATACATGAATGGCAACAAGCTGCTTCTCCACTGCCTCGGACGCAATGAAGATCTAAGAAATCGCCGGCTCACGCACACCGGGACCAGACGACACACTTCCGGAAGCGCAACCTAGGGGTGAATTAGCGCCACACCTGGCTGTTCTTGCTGCACCTTTTTATACTCTCCCCACTACACCCAATAATCAATCTCAGGTGCATAACCTGAAATGTAGAAGGAAGTGCAAAACTCCGTCTCACCACAATCTACCCTCCCCTTTTTCATCATCGACCCGATGATGAACTCAAAATGTCAAACCTATTTCCAAGGTCGAAAAAGAGTTATGGAATCAGACACCACGTGGCTAAAAGATAAACCACCTACTGCACGGGGAAGATGATGGGGATTCGGATGTCGCCCAGCTGTTACTCGCCCTGTACGTCGCAATGAAGTCTCGCCCCCTCCACACTCCTGTGCTGGCCCCAAGGGAGAGATGGATATGGGCGATGGTTCTATCTGAGCATCAGCTACCACATTACTGGGTTCAATAGGCCCAGGAAACACATTGACTTTGGGTTGAATACTCACCGCCAACCCTTCCTCAGGGATCACATCCACGGAGTCTAGCTCTTCCTCCGGGGACACCCCAGAGAGTCCCACAAGCCCCTCTGCGGACACCCCTTCAGGGGAATCCCTTCGGATGCGGCTTTTAAGTATCGACCGGTGCACCGTCTTGACCTTGCTCAAGTCGTCCACTGGAGCAATTGAGTAAACTGAACCCCCTTTGGGTGGTACCCGCACTACTTGGTACACAACCGGGCTCCAAAGATCCTGAATCTTATGACGACCCCTCCCACTATGATCCCGAAGATACACCAATTGGCCTTCTACCAGAGGTACATCCTGGACCTGTTGGTCATATTTTGACTTCCGTCTCTCAGCCATGATCTTTAACCGATTTCGCGCCCCTTCAAATGCCACCTGTAACCTACTCTGGTGCTCTAATACCCACTCATGCACACTACCCGGAGTCGGCTCTTGTACTCTTCCCAAAAGAAAGTCAACTGGCAGTCGTGGTTCCTGACCAAACATTAAAAAATGTGGTGACTCGCCCGTGGATTGATGGGGGGTGGTATTATAGCAGAAGAGGACCTGAGGCAATCATGCCACCCAGTCTCTCTTCCGAGAAGCTGGTAACACCCGCAGTAGATTGTGCAGAGTTCGGTTAAAACGCTCACACTGGCCATTCCTGGTCGGATGGTACGGTGTTGTGCGAGACTTTTGTATCATGCACAGATCACAAAGCTGATGGATGAGTGATGATTCAAAATTCCGCCCCTGATCCGAATGGAGACGACTTGGCACACCAAACTTGTAGAACCACTCGGTAATCAAAACTTGCGCCACGGTAGCAGCCCGCTGATCCCGTGTGGGCACAGCAAGGGTATATTTACTAAAAACATCAGTCAGCACCAACACATTCTCAAACCCTGAACTAGACGGCTCCAACAACGTGAAGTCAACAGCCAAAATTTCATTCAGCCTAGAGGCCAACAGATGGCCCATAAAACCTTTAGCAGGGGGCCGTGTGTCTTTACTAGACTGACACCGCTCACACTCCCGACACCAACCTGCAATATCAGCTGACATACCTGGCCAATAACACCGCTGACGCACCAATTCTGCAGTGCGCTCTACACCCTGATGTCCGTGATCCTGGTGCAATTGAGAGAGAATCTCTAATTTTAGTATTGCAGGCAATAGTAACTGTAGAGCTTCCTCCCCACCGTTGGGAGAATAGACTCTACGATAGAGTACACCATCCTGCTCTACCAACCGTTCCCATTGACGCAACAAAGTCAGGGCCATGGCGGACATCTGCTGCCGCTCCTCTGGCCTAGGACGAGTCCTACGCCTCCAAAAGGGCAAAACCTCAGATAGGATGGGATCTGCCTCCTGCAAAGAACCGACATCACCCAATAAATGACCAGGGAAAGTGGTAATCATCGCCTGCTTTACCTCCACCGATGCTGCTTCCAAGACCTGCTGCAATGGCTTAGGCACCACGCTCCCTGGAAGTAATCCACCCAGCACCCCACTCTCCGGGGGATTCTGTCGAGAAAGAGCATCAGCATTCCTATTACTTTTCCCAGACCGATAACGAATGTCAAAATCGAACACCGCAAGCTGTGCAGCCCAACGCTGTTCTGTAGCCCCAAGCTTCGCTGTAAACAAATGACTAAGAGGATTGTTATCTGTAAACACCACACATCGACTTCCCAAAAGGTACTCCCTAAATTTTTCAGTCATCGCCCACTTTAGCGCCAAGAACTCCAATTTCATAGAGCTATAATTCGATGAGTTACGCTCAGTAGGTCGCAAACCACGACTGGCATACGCAACAGGTCTCACCTTCCCTTCTTGCTTCTGAGAAAGGACCGCTCCCAGTCCCCCATAACTGGCATCTACTTCCAAAATAAATGGAATAGAAAAATCTGCATACGCCAATACCGGCGCAGTGGTAAGCCTTACCTTTAACTCCTCGAAACTTGTTTGACACTCCTCACTCCAAGCCTCCGCAAATTTCAACCCTGCACGTTTCTTCGGCAGGACCTTAGTTCCAGAAAACTCTGCTACTATCCTATGCAGAGGGGCTGCAAGTTTAGCAAATCCCTCCACAAAACGTCGATAGTAACTGGCAAACCCCAAAAAGGAACGCAACTCTGTAGCATTGGATGGGCGACGCCATTGGGATACCACCTGGACCTTACCTGGGTCAGTTGCCACCCCCTCAGCAGAGATCACATGGCCCAAATACTTCACCTGAGGCTGGAAGAAAACACACTTCTCCAGTTTGGCCTTAAGACCCTCCCTCTCCAGTCGACTCAACACTACCTCCAAACGCCCCAGGTGCTGCTCGACAGAAGAAGAAAACACAATGATGTCATCCAAATATAACAGGAGTGATTGACACTTCTGGTCTCCAAACAGACGTTCCATCAGCCTCTGAAATGTACTAGGGGCGTTGCAAAGCCCAAATGGCATCCTATTCCACTCGAACAGCCCAAACGGGGTGCAAAAGGCAGTCTTGTGTCGATCCTCCTCCGCAACAGGAACTTGATTATAGCCACTAGCCAAATCCAGTGTAGAAAACCAACGAGCGCCAGTCAACCTATCTAACGACTCCTCAATGCGTGGCAGGGGAAACGCATCCTTCCTAGTCTTGGAGTTTAACTGACGATAGTCCACACACATGCGCAGACTACCATCCTTCTTTTTGACCAGCACTATTGGAGAAGCATAGGGGCTACAACTATCCCTAATGACCTGGGTCTCGAGTAACTGGTTGATGTGTGCCCTTACAACCTCATACTCAGAGGGAGGTATCCGCCGGTATCGTTGTCGAATGGGGGTGTCGTCAAGAAGAGGAATATTATGAGAGAGCAGATCAGTACACCCGACATCACCCTCGAAAGCAGAAAATACCGATTGATAATTTAATAGCAGGGTCCTAACCTTCCTCTGCTCATCACTTGACAGGCCTGCCAAATCTAAAGCCTCAATCTGCTCCTGTACAGATGAAACCTCCACTTGAGACGTAATGGAACAAACAGTCCCGGAGCATGGCCTGACCTCAGAAACGCCTGGGGGCAAGCTAACCACATCCACGCTCGACAATGTGCCAATGACTCGCCGGGGAAATAAAAGAGCCTCAGTGGTACCTACATTAATAACTGGTATGTACACAGTTCCCCTAATCACCTTAACCAAAGCTGGAGAAATCAACAGCCCCACGGGGAGCCCAACATCAGGGGGCTCAAGAAATGCGACCTCCCTAGAAAAGGAGTCAGAACAAGTGGCCGCTGCAAACTTCATCACACCCCCAGGAATGCGAGTGGCTCGAGAACCACGCACCTTCACCTTTCCTATCCTTTCACCAGTAGGCTGAACACTTACCTGATGACAATACTGCAAAGCCTGAAACACGGATTTAGGAGCACCGGACACAGGTGAAGAATGAAATAAGGAAAGCCCATACTGTCCAAAAAGCTCCTGGTAGCATCGGCTCAACACATTCATGCCCAAAACACCAGGGGCCTGAGCACAGACACCACCAGGAGGGTCCCGGACCACTAATACACCACATTTCGGAACCATTCGACCGCACAGTTCAACATCCAACTCAATATAGCCCAAATAAGGAATAGACAATCCATTGGCCGCCTTAAGCTGAAGCCAATGACAAGACCGTAGATGCTCCTGGCCCCATGGCTCAAAGTGTTCCCGAAAGCAACTTTCAGTAATAGTGGACACCATAGACCCGGTATCCACTAGACATGATACAGGTACGCCACTCATGGTCACAACCAAATGTGGGCATGATGACATTAAAGTCGACACGGGGCCAACACTACCCAACGAGTCTGAGCCGCCATTTCCCCCAACCGAATTGTGACTCAGCAATTCGGCGGGAATTAGTTTTCCGACGATGCACCAGAACGAGACTGTCTACTATTCCCCACCTCACGTGTATTACTTGGGGATTGCAGAGAAGAGGGAGAACCGCGCTCATAATTGCACTCTCTAGCAAAATGGCCAGGTTTTTGACACTTCCTACAGATCACTGAGGTGCTACGAAAGGGCCGGGACCGCAGGGGCTGATCCTGCATTCTGGTTATACTTTGGGTAAGCTGAGCTAACTGTTGCTGCTGTAGTTTGAACATCTCTCTAAGCTCACACAGTTCCGATTGCTGAGACGGATGATCCTCTCTCACACGCGCACCACTTTGGACCCCATATTGAAACCCATGTGCTACGGGCACCGAATGGCTACGACCCCTTGCCCCTCCTGGTGTGCCCTCACGCTCCCACCTAATAGCTTCACCACGAACGTCTAGTAATGTAGCAGAAGGTTGGCGACGAACAAATTGTTTTAACTCACGACGAAGGGTGCAATCTAAGACATGCTCAACGAATTGATCGCGCAACACCACTTCGGAGTTTAACATCGCACCGGGCGACTGTTGCCTAACCCTTTCCAAAAGAGCCCTTAAAGCAAGAGAGAATTCCAACAAGGTCTCCCCATCCTGCTGCTTTCGAGAAAAGAAGGCTTCTTGCAACGCAATATATGACTGCGAACACCCATAGACGTCCTGCAAAGCCGCAATAACTCTAACCGGATCCTCCCGTTCCTCTCTCGACCGATATTTAATCTCTTCCCGTGCTTCTCCCTCTAGATGATTAAACAAAAAGATGGATTGGTCTACCACTGACAGATGACGGGCCTGCATACACGACTGTACTTCTTCAACCCACTCATTAATCCCGATCCCGGATCGACCATTAAATTTTGGGCACTGCCTATCCCTCTGTATAAAAACCAAACGCTCGGCTAAAACAGGGCCAGCACCCACAGGTGGGGCGACAGATGGAGCTACCGATGGACCAGGTAAGTCAGATGCATTAATGGGACTGGGCGAACCAACCCCCTCTCTCTCCTGTCTCAATTTTAAATTATCCGCTCTTAGCTGAGCTACCAGCTCCCTCAATTCCTGCAGCTCCTCCTCCATAATACAAAAAAAAAACAGAGGAGACTCCCCAAAAGATCTTACCACTGGAAAAAGGTCCCTCCTAAGAGAAAAGAAAAAGAGTTCACCCACTAACCAGCACTACTGTTTTGCTCCAGTCAACCAAGAAACGAAAAGAAAAATAACGACATCCACATCCCTAGTCATAAATTGAGAGATCCTGCCGATTACGCCAGATTGTGGCGGCGTGGTGCGGTGCAACCTTCTCTACTGTATATTGGGAAACCAAATTCCCCTTAACTGAATTACCGATTACGCCACCCAGGATTGGTTACCCGGGAAAAATGTAGGACACAGGTTCAAATCTCTCATTGACACAGGGACATGGATGCAAAAATATACAAATCTTTATTCATGCAAATATTAAAAATTACCAACATCAATATCATTTAAAATCAAAAACTAAAATATCCCAGACCAAGAGAACACACAACAAAAAGAAAGCAGAGCTGGGAAATTAACCAAAGAAGGACAGGCTAGAGATAGGGCTTCACTCTTGCCCAGTCCTACATGATCACACGTGCACCAAACCACTCACTAGGAAAAAGTTAATACCACTCCACACTGTGTAAACATAAGCGCATCACTCTATAAGCTGCTAGCCTGCCCTCTGTAGATTTCCAGCTCCTAAAGAAAAAAAAAGGAAATACAAATAAATACACTGATTAATTACAAAAAAAAAAGAAATAAATAAAACAAAAGTAATATATAAAAGAAAACAAAAATGTAGCTGCAGCACACCCTCCAAACTAGGAGGACAAATAACTAATCAGCCAGGACGATTATCAAAACACTGGCCACATACACCTAGCACATGCACAGCAGCATACACAGAGCAAAAGATAAAAGAAGCCCCGCCCACAAAAAAGCAGCAGCACCAGCAAAGCAATGAACTGCAGGAAGGCAAAGCAGCAAGCAAAAACAGCAAAAGAAATAACCGTCACCAGCAAAACAATAACATGCTAGACGGAAACAAAGCAACAAAATAAAACAGTCACAAAAACAAAAACAATAAAACTCTAGGCTGGAACAAAGCAGTCTGTTAAAACAATCCACCGGAGCAAAACAGCAGTGCTGAAGCTGCCCATCAAGCTGTAAGCACTGCACAGTGAAGAAAAGCACCCTCACCAGCCGATCAGTTTACCGCGCGATGCAGACCACATCCGTCTGGCAGCCAATCCAATTATACGACAGCATTCATCTCTCGCCGTGCACGCGCACAAACGGTGCGGCTCTTTTAGAAAGGGTAAATATACATGAATGGCAACAAGCTGCTTCTCCACTGCCTCGGACGCAATGAAGATCTAAGAAATCGCCGGCTCACGCACACCGGGACCAGACGACACACTTTCGGAAGCGCAACCTAGGGGTGAATTAGCGCCACACCTGGCTGTTCTTGCGGCACCTTTTTATACTCTCCCCACTACACCCAATAATCAATCTCAGGTGCATAACCTGAAATGTAGAAGGAAGTGCAAAACTCCGTCTCACCACAATCAGTTAGAATTAATTTTTTTTAATGTTGCAGATTGTTTTTTTTTTGTTTTGTTTTTTAATCTTGCAAGTATTACAAATTTGTTTGATATTTTCTAACAATTTTAGTTTGTTCTATCTATCTATCAATCAAAATATAAACAAACTTTAGCCTAATGTAACCCCCCACACCCATCCTGACTGGGTTGAGTTGAATAAGTCAAAACTCATACAACTCAAAACTCAACCTTAACCCATAATAAATAAATTCATTAGATAGCTACTCAAATGTTACATACTGTCACACACACCCGCGTTGCAACCGGCACAAGGACCTGGAAGTAGCCAGGTCGCAAAAGCAGGAAGCATAAAAGGAGACAAGGGTTAGTTCACTGACAGAATGACTGAGTCCCGCGCGGTGAACCCAGCGGATCATGCACGCCTTTGCGACGTGGTGGAGCGGCACGCTGTTCTAATCGATAAGCTTAGCGCGGAGATTGCGGCTCTACGCCAAGGCGTCCGTGACATAGCTGTCCTGCGCCGCGAGGTCGCGGAGCTGAAGCAGGAGAACGCGGAGCTCCGCGCAGCTGTCGATGGCGCGGCTAGCCGGGCCCCCGTCATCGTGGCTGCGGCGCCGCACCAACCCTCCCCCGGATCTCCAGAGCCCGCCGTGTTTGACACGGGAGCCGGGGAACCGATGCAACTATGGCGCACCTCCTTGTCCGCTGCAGAACGGGCACGAAGATTTCGGGAGAGACTCTGTGCTTTTTGTGGGTCAGATGCACACCATCGAGACATCTGCCCCCTCCGTCCGGGAAACGCCCAGGCCCGGTGAGGCACGAGGGAAGCTCACCGGGCCACCTTCAGATCTCTCCCGTTACCACCAACATCTCCCGTCTCGCGGTACAAGTACACCTCCAGTTTGGCCACAGATGAGTCGGAAGTACTGCGTTCATCAATTCCGGTGCCGCAGGAAATTTCATTGACTCCAATTACGCCAAGCAACTGGGGATGAAACTCGAGGCGTTGTCCCAGCCGGTTTGGATCACCTCAGTCGACGGTCGCCCCCTATTATCCAGTCCCGTCACCACACAAACCCAACCCGTCACCCTGATCATAAATGAACACCAGGAGCGGATCCAGTTCCACCTCACCACCATCTCGTCACCACCCATCATCCTCGGACACCCCTGGTTACTTCAACATGACCCACTCATATCCTGGACCCAAAACCGTATCCTCCAGTGGGGGCCGACCTGCTCCGAACTTTGCTTCCAAGCACCGGCTGGGACGTGTTCTAGGGAGTCCGAGGCCCCCGATGTCGACACCAACGCCATTCCCACCATCTACCGGGACCTGGCTGAAGTGTTCTGTAAGAGACGCGCCACCCACCTTCCACCACATCGCCCTTACGACCTGGCGATTGACCTTCAGCCAGGCTCCGTGCCTCCCCACGGCCATCTCTACTCCCTCTCCGCCACCGAGACGCAGGCTATGGAGGAATATGTGACCAACACCGTCCGCCAGGGTACCATCAGGCCATCTTCATCACCTGCCGCCACGGGGTTTTTCTTTGTAAAAAAGGAAGGAGGCGAACTTCGCCCGTGTGTCGATTAATAATATAACCATACCATACCATACCACTTTATTTCTAAAGCACTTTAAAACAACAACAAAGCTGACCAAAGTGCTGTACAAAAGTCAACATTTAGGCCATAAAACAGCAGGGTAAATCGATAATATAAAATAAAAAATAAAAAAAAAATTAAAATCCAAATGATGGTAACAAGAAAAAGAAGCAACTAAGAACATAGCGAACCAAATAACATACTTCTAATAATAATAGTCATAAAAAAATAATGATAATAAAAGTAGCAGCAAGAAATAAAACACAAAACATCTCAATAAAATACTTCACACTGGGTTGAAGGCCAGAGAGTAGAAATGAGTTTTTAAACGAGATTTAAAAACAGCCACTGAGGGAGCTTGTCGAATGAGTAAGGGTAACTCATTCCATAGTTGAGGAGCAGCTACTGAAAAGGCTCAATCACCTCGAAGTTTGCATCGGGTTTTTGGAATTTGGAGAAGCAGCTTGTCAGTAGACCTGAGGGAGCGAGATGGAACATATGGGTGCAGCAATTCCACCAGATAGGCAGGGGCAAGACCATTTAAACACTTAAATACAAATAAAAGAATTTTAATACGGATCCGAAAATACACTGGAAGCCAGTGAAGGGAAGCCAAGATTGGGGTAATATGCTCCTGTCTGCCTATACCAGTTAAAAAACGAGCTGTGGCATTTTGCACCAACTGTAGGCGAGCCATAGTGGTATGGTTGATTCCGAAGAATAAAGCATTACAATAGTCAAGACGAGAGGTTATAAAAGCATGGACCACCAATTCCAGATTCCGCCTTGACAATATAGGCTTAATCTTTGCTACTCACCTCAAATGGAAAAAACTGGATTTTACAACAGCCTTTACTTGCGTATCCATTTTTAGAGTAGGATCCATTTTAATACCCAAATTTGTAATCATGGTTTTCTCAAATGGGGCCAAGGAGGAGAGGTCAAAGCGAGGAGATTTGCGGGAGCCATTGGGTCTAAACAACATAACTTCAGTCTTTTCCTCATTGACATTCAAGAAATTAAACGCCAACCATCTTTTAACATCAACAAGGCAGTCCAGAAGAAGCTTGACAGAACATGGGTGGTCACTAACAGATGGTAAAATAAGGGACCTGATGTGTTTAACCTTATCCATAAAATAGTGAAGAAATTCATCACAGGTTTCCATAGAAGCCTTCAGAGGGACAGGTTCATGAGCATTAAGAACAGAGTTCAATGTGTTAAAAAGAACATGCGTGTCATGAGAATTAGAAACAATAAGATCAGAAAATTTTTTTTTAGCGGCATTCACATTCCTCTTAACATTTCCAATGACACCTGTAACCTGTCCTTTTTCCACCTCCGTTCAGCTCTCCGGCATTCCCTTCTAGCAGCACAGGTGACATCATTTAGCCATGGCTCTGATCTAGCCTTTGATCGTCTGATTTTTAAGGGAGCTGCCGAATCCAATGCGATTTGACAGGCAGAATCAAACTGAAATATTAGCTCCTCAGTGCTGAGCGACGCTGAGAATTGTAAATCCCAGTCACAAGTGAAAATTGCAGAAAAATGAGTGGCGGAGGTGGGATTAAAGACACGGCAGTGATGAACCGAATCACACGATTTAGCAGATTGAGAGAAAGGTACAAAATCAAATAAAACAGGCATATGGTCTGAAAACACAGCATCCCCAATTTCCACATTGAGGACAGATAAGCCACGAGACAGTACAAGATCCAATGTGTGCCCACATTTCTGAGTGGGACCATTGACAGACTGAATACAGTTAAAAGAGTCCACTAAATCTAAAAAGTCCTTTACCAGAGGCTTGTCAGGACAGCACACATGAATATTAAAATCCCCAACAATTACCACTTGATCATATCTTGCCATAAACTCAGCCAAGAAATCAGCAAAGTCACTTAAGAAGTCCTTATTGTACTTTGGCGGCCGGTAGGCCACAGCACACAGCAGCGCAGGAGACTGGGCAAGCTCAAAAAGGCTTATTTCAAAGCTGGAGAAAAAGACCGGGAGAAACAACTGTTTACAGACAAACTTCGATTTAAAAACAAGTTGTCAAATTGCCCCTAATCCACTGCAGACGAACGAAGATTCAGTAGTGATTGGCAATCATACACCAGTAGTGAGAAGATATTTTGTGAAGCTAAAAGTAATAATAAGCACACAAGTAAGACAGACGACAGACGACAAGCCACAAACACTGGCGCCATCTTGGATATGACATAGACATGTATACTTGACGTTCTATCAAGAATCGTCACCCGCTGCCTCTTACCAACTCTGCCCTGGACGCTCTCTCTGGTGCCACCATTTTTACAAAGTTGGACCTTCGGAGCGCCTACAACTTGGTGCGCATCAGGGAGGGAGATGAGTGGAAGACAGCATTCATCACACCCACAGACTACGAGAGTCTGGTCATCCCGTTTGGTCTCTGCAATGCCCCTGCCGCCTTCCAACATTTTATCAATGACGTTCTCTGGGACATGGTAGGGCGGTGG
This sequence comes from Channallabes apus, assembly GCA_030522415.1. Classification (NCBI taxonomy): domain Eukaryota; kingdom Metazoa; phylum Chordata; class Actinopteri; order Siluriformes; family Clariidae; genus Channallabes; species Channallabes apus. Next base: position 38,627,773 of record CM060111.1, read on the forward strand.
GCATTTGCATACCTAGATGACATCGTCATCTACTCCCGCACTAAGGAGGAACATGTCCAACATGTCAGGGCAGTATTAAAGAGACTGCACGCCCACCAACTGTACTGTAAGTTGGAAAAGTGCGCTTTTCACGAGCGCTCCACCACGTTCCTGGATTTTGTCATCTCATCCCAGGGTGTGGCCATGGACCCGCAGAAGCTGGAGGTTGTGCATCATTGGCCCCTACCCAAGACTCTTAAACAGCTTCAACGGTTTCTCGGGTTTGCGAATTTTTATCGTCGCTTTATCCGGGACTACAGTACGGTTGCAGCACCATTAACCGCTCTGACCCGCCCATCATCTCATCCATTCAGCCTCAACCCAACAGCCATCTCCGCCTTCCGTCAACTCTGTCACCGCCACCGCCCCCATTCTTCTCCATCCAGACGCAAGTAAACCATTCGTTGTGGAGGTGGACGCCTCAGATGTGGGCGCTGGGGCTGTTCTCTCCCAACGAGGTCCAGATCAGAAACTACACCTTGGCACCTTGGCATTGCCGTCGACACCCTCCGGGACGGTTATATAACATAGGTGACAAAGTGTGGCTTTCAACAAAAAACCTTCACCTCCACACAGAATCGAAAAAACTATCACCCCGGTTCATCGGTCCATACCGTATTCACCTCCGGATCAACCCTGTCACCTACCAGCCTGCGGCGCTCCGAATTCACCCGGTGAACCTGCTGGTTCGTTTTCCGCTGCCTGCGCCTGGCGGACCCTGGTCTCCAGGTCCCAATGGAGAGGTGCGATGATCTTGGATGGTGGGAGAACAGGCGCGGGTTCCGTCCGGGGGACGTCTTCCTCGTGCTGTCTAGAGAGAGCGTCTGCCTTGGTATTTTTGGACCCCGGACGGTAGGACAGGTGGAAATTATAGTGCTCGAAGAACAGCGCCCACCGCGCCTGTCTCGGGTTGAGCTGTTTGATATTGTGGATGGTAATGAGATTCTGATGATCGGTCCAGATGATGAATGGCTCCCTGGCGCCCTGGAGCCCATCACGCCATTCCTCCAAAGCCCACTTTATGGCCAGCAGCTCGCGGTCCCCTACCCTGTATCGCTGCTGAGTGGTGTCAAATTTTTTGGAGAAGAAACTACAAGGCATTTTTCAATGCCACGGTTTACAACCTCCGATGTTCAAACACCAAGAACCAGAGGTTGACGTACCGTCAGCTAAAACAGTTGGTCCGCAGGTGTCGGCGGCTCTGGGATCAAGCCAACCAAGCCATTCATCGAGCCAACACCCGTTACGCCACCCAGCATCGCCGTCAACACCCTCCGTGACGGTTATATAACGTAGGTGACAAAGTGTGGCTTTCAACAAAAAACCTTCACCTCCACACAGAATCGAAAAAACTATCACCCTAGTTCACCGGTCCATACCGTATTCACCTCCGGATCAACCCTGTCACCTACCAGCTCCAGCTGCCTGCGGCGCTCCGAATTCACCCGGTATTCCACACCTCACAACTCAAACCCTTCACCACCTCTCCGGAAGTAGCCAGGTTGCAAAAGCAGGAAGCATAAAAGGAGACAAGATGGCGTTTCACCTCACTCAGTCATTGAGTTTTGCCCATGTCGGATCAGCTCGTATCGCTTCCGATTCGTGAGTACTCACTATCTTATGTTATCTTTGGGTTATCACACTCCCCGTACACATAAGCAAAGCCTGCGATTTATTGACTTATCTCCCGGATATGATGTCAAGATAAAAACATTTGTCATTATACAGTAGGTCTAGCTGTATGATATAAATAGAAGAGTTTTCCTTACTTCATACATGTTATCCACCTCCATCTAATTCTTCTTTCTGCTTTTGCACTTCTGGTGGTTTTCAGGTTTCTCTTTCTGCATGGTGTATTGTTGTATGATGTATATATACTGTATACATACAGTGGCTTGCCAAAGTGTTCGGCCCCCTTGAACTTTTCCACATTTTGTCACATTACAGCCACAAACATGAATCAATTTTATTGGAATTCCACATGAAAGACCAATACAAAGTGGTGTACACGTGAGAAGTGGAACGAAAATCATACATGATTCCAAACATTTTTTACAAATAAATAACTGAAAAGTGGGGTGTGCGTAATTATTCAGCCCCCTGAGTCAATACTTTGTAGAACCACCTTTTGCTGCAATTACAGCTGCCAGTCTTTTAGAGTATGTCTCTACCAGCTTTGCACATCTAGAGACTGAAATCCTTGCCCATTCTTCTTTGCAAAACAGCTCCAGCTCAATCAGATTAGATGGACAGCGTTTGTGAACAGCAGATTTCAGATCTCCATTGGATTTAGATCTGGACTTTGACTGGGCTGTTCTAACACATGGATATGTTTTGTTTTAAACATATCTATCTATCTATATATATATATATATATATATATATATATATATATATATATATATATATATATATATATATATATATATATATATATTGGTGGCTGCTAGCTTTTGAAACAGGGAAGCTCATATTAGGCCTTCATCATGTTATTTGTACATAAATTCTGGCTAGTTTCCCCTTCCACGAGTTACTTTAATTATATGAACAAACTAACTTTACAATGCTGAAACAAGGAGCAAAGTCAATGTAATGTTTTTTAAAATTATTTAAAGAATGATTTGTACAAACAAAAATGGTTTATATCACCTGCAAACAATACAGAGTGCAGTTCTTCGTACCGGCGGCACGGTGGTGTAGTGGTTAGCACTGTCGCCTTGCACCTCCAGGGTCCGGGTTCGATTCCTGGCCAGGCTCGATTCCTGTCTCTGTGTGCATGGAGTTTGCATGTTCTCCTCCTGCTTGGTGGGTTTCCTCCAGGTACTCCGGTTTCCTCCCACAGTCCAAAGACATGCAGGTTAGGCTAATTGGCATTCCCAAAATTGACCATAGTGTGTGAATGTGTGCTCTGCGATGGATTGGCACGCTGTCCAGGATGTACCCTGCCTTGTGCCCTGAGTCTCCTGGGATAGGCTCCAGGTCCCCGCGACCCTAATACAGGATAAAGCGGTATAGAAAATGAATGAATGAATGAGTTCTTCGTATCCACTTCACCTGCAAATCCGCATGGGACTGAACTCGAATCTGTGTAGCGCTGATGTATACTTAAGACATGCTGTCAATCAAAAACACCCTTTAAACAGCTCCTCCAATCATCATGCAGCAGCTCAGCGTCCTGGCCCGCCCACTGCTCCATTCACCCCCAGAGAAGCTGAGCTTCCCTGGAAGTGATGATTTAGTATGGAGGCAGATCAGTCTCATAAATAATTCCTGCAAAAGACATGATGTTCACGTGCGTAACCCAATTCACATGCGTAAAACCCAATTCATGGTCATGAAAAAATATATATATTCACAAAAAAAACAAATTCATGTGCATAAAAAATATATACATATTCACAATTGTATCAGCAGCTAACTACTAACTGTTGTTTTTCTTGTTGTAACGTAATTACCTAATGTAGGGAATATTTGATTTTTAGTATGTTTCATGATTTTCTGTGTGCGTGAGAACAGAATGTTACTTCTTTCTCTTACCTCGACACAAGCTGCACTTTCAATAAACACATCCTATAGTAGTTTATGTTAAAGGTCGTAAAACTGTTAAACGCTCGTAAATGCAGAGCTACTCCCAATTTTATGTTCTTCTTTACCTTATCTTTTCTAAACATTCCTGACCAAATGTAAACACTTCTGCACCCTTTCTTTGGTTCTTTGTGTGTGTGTGCGTATATATACTGCTGTCTCCCACAATAAACTTGGAACGTCTCACTGAGCACGGACTTGTGTATTATTGAGGGGTTCCCTGGATCCAGGCGGGAAGCAAAGTACAGGCTGAGCACTGACTAGACGGGGTCTAGCAAAAACAAGAAATCCTTACAATTTGGGGGCTCGTCCGGGATACCTCTAATCAGGTGAGTGCTGCTTTTTTATTTTTCTCTATAAGGATAGAGCAAGCACGCTCCCTGGTTTTTGGTATCTGGACCATATATAGTACGGGGGAGGATTGTCTTGTGGCTTTTACGCCAGTATAGTGCGCGCTCGCTTCTGAAAAGTTCCTTGAACTGAAGCATAGTGTGGAAGCTGTATTCTGTTGCCCGCTCTTTTTTTTTTGTCTTTGTTGAGCTCTTTTTGTTGTCTTTTGTTGTTGTATTGTGTGTTTTTTGTTGAAGATATTGGTTCTTTCTGTCGCGGGTTAATTCACATTTATAAAATGGGTAATAAGAACACAACTACTTATCCAAAGCCAGACCCAGAAGAGGTTCCGCGCGACTGGATGAATAGGTGTGGACTCACTTATTTTACCACACCTTGGCTTGATAATTTATCAGGGTGGACTGAACCACAATTTAAATTTTTAACCTATCCACGCGGAGGTACTTTTAAGCCTGAATATCTAGCCTCTGCTTACTCTCAGATATATGAGGGTATGGGTGACCCAGGATGGGATTATCCTTACATGGGTTCATGTTATCAAAAATGGGTAGAAATGAAAGCTCTTTGGGATAAATACTTAGACATAAAAGAAACTAAGATACAGAAGAAAAAGATTCCAAATGTCACATCCGAAACTAAATTCAAGCCACCCGTTCATTCAACCTTTCCGATCCCTCCTCCATATCATGTTGACATAGAAACATCAGCATCTAACCAACAAATAATTGAGAAAATTTATCCTAATTTGAATCCCACTAATCCTTTTGTGAGCTGCCCATCTGTGCCTGTCTCTCCCGTACCCACAAAACCGTGCTCACCTTCGTCGGAAGTGTGTGCCTCAGGAAAGGGAAAGACTCCCAAGAAGGTGTCAGGACGAACTCCTGACAGCCCTCTTTCGGATGATCCCGAGGATACTGATGGTGAGGATTTTGATAACTCGGACGATGAAGGTCCGGATGAGAGGTCTCGCTCCAAACCTCGACAAGAAAACACTGCGTTTGTTTTCTCTATGGGACCAAAGGGTCCAAAAATCCTTCCACCATCCGTAAGCACGCTGAAGGACATTATTAAGATGCTCCCTTCTCCCAACAAACCTTTGCATTTTGTTGATATGCTGATAAAGGCTTCCAGGCACTGTCAGCTCGTGGTGCGGATTATCGCTTTATTTTGCAATCGGTTTTGGGAGATGGGTACGATGAGGCTGATTTGATAAAGACGGTAAAATGTTTAGATCCTGAAAAAGACAGATGGACTGTAGTGGTGAAACATGAAGACGTAGAGGGAGGGGGGAGACGAAAAAAGAAGGAATATGATTTTCTTTAGGGTAATTCTAATGAGGCTATGAAACTTTTAAAAGATGAGCTAACTACTTATCTTCTTACACGTCAACAAGCTAGTCAGGATCTGTCACAGGTAACTAATTGTAAACAAGAAAAGAGTAAGACCACATCCAGGTTTCTCGAGAGGTGTCGAGAGACCTGGACCCTTTTGGGTGGTATGCCCCTCCCTGAAGAAAACCCTAACCCACTTTTCCTTACCACCTTCTTGAATAATTGTCGACCAGAAATCATGAAGATTTTAAAGTTTCAATTGTCAGACCGTTCTACAACAACTATTAAAAAATTAGGTGAGCGTGTGAGAACACTGGAAGGAGGGACCGCTCTCGAATAAAAGTATCAGCTCTGTGGGAATTGAAGGGGTTGCTCAACAAAATTATTTCACTCCTCAGGTAACTGTAACATGTCCTTTAGATAAGGGAATTCATCTCTCTCATCGTTTTGTCTGTATGCCTGATTGTCCTTTTAATCTGCTAGGATGCAATTTAATGAGCAGATTACACATGTCCTTGACTTTTTCTGGTGCAAAACTCACTGTTGAGGTGCCTGATTCAGTTCCTTTTTCCCACCTCACAAATATGCGTGTAAATAATTGTTTCCTTTCTTCACAGAACAGCTCTATTCCTGCTGCCCTTCAATGTGTGCCGAGCAGTCTGTGGGCTGAACATAAGGATGAGGTGGGGTTAGTACACTGTGTTCCTTATGAAGCTAAATTAAAACATTTGCAACCTGTGTACATCAAACAATATCCACTCTCCGAGGCCAAGGCCTCAGGAATAGATGACATTTTAAGCTCATTGCTCAAGCAGGGTGTTGTTAAATCATGTGCTTTCTTATCTAAAACTTTAGCTGCTGTGGCACAAGGTTTGCCTGCCTGTCTCAGGGCTGTGGCCGCCTGTGCGGTGATGGTACAAGATGCTGAAAAGATTGTTCTCTCTCATCCTTTAATTTTGTATTCTCCACATCAGGTTAAACAAGTGCTGCAGAACATTCAAACACAACACATGACGGCTCAGAGACGGTCTGGGTATGAGATTATCCTGTGTTCTACAAGTAACTTAGAGATAAAAACCACCTCTTCTTTTGACACCCTCGGATATGCTCTGGCACGCTTGATCAATGCACAGGTCGACACGCTAATAGACACAGATCATGACTGTTGTTCAGAGATTATTCACTCCATTAGTATACGTCCTGATCTATCTTCTACTCCATTAACAATTGGTGACACTTTGTTTGTAGATGGTTCCTGTTCAAAACCATATGATGGGAAATTTCTCTGTGGTTATTCTCTGTGTGCACTGCCAGATATAACCATTGAAGCTTACTCTCTCCCTTTCTCATCTGCTCAGGCAGCTGAACTTTTTGCTCTAACTCGTGCGTGTGTTCTTTCTGAAGGAAAAGATGTCACTATATACACTGATTCTCGTTACGCTTTTGGTATCGCTCATGACTTTGGCCGCATCTGGCAATCCAGGGGTTTTCGTTCTGCTGAGGGTAAGCTAATTTCTCATTCTTCCCTTGTTCAGGATTTAATAGACGCATGCCATCTACCTGGTACTCTTGCTATTGTAAAAACTAAGGCTCATTCTTCTGGTGACTCTATGGAAGTGCGAGGGAATTCGCTAGCTGATCGTATTGCTAAAAAAGCAGCTCAAAAACAGATTTTCTTTCCTGATTCTGGTTCTGATTTGATCAATACATCTTTTCTTGCTAGCTCTTTGATTCCCGATGTAGATTTATTGTCTTTGCAAGCTTCAGCCACGCCGAATGATTCCTCTTTTTGGCAAGCTCAGGGTGCCTACGTTGCTTCTGATGGTTTATGGTATTGTGCTGATGGCCGTTTGTGCCTGCCGTCTCATTGTCTTCCGTTCCTCGTGCGCGAGTTCCACGGTGTTACATATCGTGCACGAAGGGGGGTTAAGGACGATATGAAAAAACTCTTTTGCATAGCTAACATGCTTGGAACAATAGATTTATTAATATCTAGATGTTTGGTGTGTGCTCAGAATAATGTGACAAAGGGTTTAGGTAAACACGAAAGTCTTCTGTTACCTACTGCTCCGTTTGCGGAGTGGAAAATTGATTTTACACATATGCCTGCATGTGGCCCATACAAATATCTTCTGGTTTTGGTAGACAAGTTTTCAAGGTGGGTGGAAGCTTTCCCGTGTGCTCGAGAGAATGCAAAGGTGGTGACCCGAGTCTTAGCGAAAGAAATAATACCTCGTTATGGCGTTCCTCATGCTATTGACTCGGATAAAGGAACACCTTTTACATCACAGGTAACACAGAATTTGTGTAAATATCTTTCACTGTCCTGGCATTTTCACATTCCTTATCACCCACAGTCATCAGGTATAGTAGAAAGAACAAATAGGACACTGAAAGAAAAACTGACTAAAGCAATGCAAACTATGGGGAGTAAAAACTGGGTTGATCTGTTACCTGCTGTTCTAGCTGAAATGAGAATGACACCAAGAAAAGATGTGCACATGTCACCACATGAAATTATATTTGGCAGACCTTTTCCCGTGCCATGGAGGAAAGGCAAACCCGCGATAGGAACAACTGATCTTGATGTACATATTGCTGAATATTCTGCTGCTCTAATAGATACTCTGAACAAACATTATGAACAAATTGCTAATGTGACTCCAGTACCCTCAACAAAACCCACACATCCTTTTAATGTGGGAGATACTGTTCTGGTAAGATCTTTGACCCCCAGAAAACTGGGAGATTGTAAATATGACGGACCAGCAGAAATAATCGCAATTACTCGTACTGCTGTCCTAACTGATCTTTTTCCACAGTGGATCCATGCTACTAGGCTGAAGAGATGTCCTGTCGGCGTGAGATCAAAGGATGAATAAATGTTTGTGTATTATTATCTTTCTTTCTCTGTGATTATTTTGTTGTTTCCTAGACTGAAGACGTGCTGCAGTGATGACCAACCCGTGACGTGACACAGAGGGATTGTCTTGGGTTGCCACGGGACGACTTCACTATTGCTATTAGTTTACCATTCCTGGTGGTGTCTTAGCGCCTCGTAAGGTGGGACGAGTGCAGATTGGGCGTGCCCGCACTCTGAGCACTGTAGCGTCAAGAAAGGCAATAGTTCACCACTAGTAGTTATTTATATGTTTGACATTGCGAACAAGATTTTTCACATACACAGGTTTACACTCAACCTGTTATATTTCTGTGTATTCTTTTGGTCACACTTCATTCTGTAGAGTTTATAGAACAGCACTTGGAGTATGGTGGTAACCTCTCCTGCCTTAGAATGAAGTTTCTTTTTGTCCTCTTAATCTTGAATGAGAGATTGTTGTACATAGTGCAACCTCATCCACATGATAATCTTTTTTGATTCGCTAATTGGACCGCTAAGCGATATACCAATGATTCAGACCTGTTGTGTCTTTTAGGTCCATGCATTCTTCGCTGTGTGCAAAATCTTTTGTATAAGTATGTTTCAGGTTATGTTCCTGCGCCGTGTCCGATGACCTATTATCCGCTGGCGACTTCTTGAAAGTTCTGAGTTTTATTCAACGATGTTTCTTATGAATAAAAGGGGGGAACTGTAGGGAATATTTGATTTTTAGTATGTTTCATGATTTTCTGTGTGCGTGAGAACAGAATGTTACTTCTTTCTCTTACCTCGACACAAGCTGCACTTTCAATAAACACATCCTATAGTAGTTTATGTTAAAGGTCGTAAAACTGTTAAACGCTCGTAAATGTAGAGCTACTCCCAATTTTATGTTCTTCTTTACCTTATCTTTTCTAAACATTCCTGACCAAATGTAAACACTTCTGCACCCTTTCTTTGGTTCTTTGTGTGTGTGTGCGTATATATACTGCTGTCTCCCACAATAAACTTGGAACGTCTCACTGAGCACGGACTTGTGTATTATTGAGGGGTTCCCTGGATCCAGGCGGGAAGCAAAGTACAGGCTGAGCACTGACTAGACGGGGTCTAGCAAAAACAAGAAATCCTTACACCTAATTCCATATGTTATTTTATAGTTTTGAAATTCCCAGTATTGTTGTAGAATGTAGAAAATAAATCACTAAACAAAAACAAAGAAATTCGCCAGCTGTTATGTTCTGTAATGCTGCTGATACAATTGATCTTCTTCTTTGTCTTTCGGCTGTTCCCTTTCAGGGGTCGCCACAGCGAATCATCTGCCTCCATCTAACCCTATCCTCTGCATCCTCTTCTCTCACACCAACTAACTTCATGTCCTCTCTCACTGCATCCATGAATCTCCTCTTTGGTCTTCCTCTAGACCTCCTGCCTGGCAGTTCCAACCTCAGCATCCTTCTACCGATATATTCACAATCTCTCCTCTGAACATGTCCAAACCACCTCAATCTGGCCTCTCTGACTTTATCATCTCACATGGGTTGTCCCTCTGATGAACTGATTCTTGATCCTATCCATCCCTGTCACTCCCAAAGAGAACCTCAACATCTTCAGCTCTGCTACCTCTAGCTCTGCCTCCTGTCTTTTCTTCAGTGCCACTGTCTCTAAGCCGTAGAGCATTGCTGGTCTCACCACTGTCCTGTACACCTTTCCTTTCATTCTCGCTGATGCTCTTTTATTGCACAACACACCTGACACTTTTCTCCACCCATTCCAACCTGCCTGTACTCGTCTCTTCACCTCCTTTGAACACTCTCCGTTGCTCTCGACCGTTGACCCTAAGTACTTAAAATCCTGCACCTTCTTTACCTCTGCTCCCTGTAGCCTCACTGTTCCTTTCGGGTCCCTCTCATTCACACACATGTATTCCATCTTGCTGTGGCTAACCTTCATTCCTCTGCTTTCCAGAGCGTACCTCCACCTCTCCAAATTTTCCTCTACCTGTTCCCTGCTCTCGCTACAAAGCACAATGTCATCTGCAAACATCATAGACCATGGAGACTCCTGTCTAACTTCATCTGTCATCCTGTCCATCACTAGAGCAAACAAAAAGGGGCTTAGAGCCGATCCTTGATGCAGACCCACCTCCACCTTGAACTCTTCTGTCACACCTGCAGCACATCTCACCACTGTCTTACAACTCTCATACATGTCCTGCACCACTCTAACATACTTCTCTGCCACTCCAGACTTCCTCATACAACACCACTGCTCCTCTCTCGGCGCCCTGTCGTACGCTTTCTCTAAATCTACAAAGACACAATGCAACTCTTTATTACCTTCTCTGTACTTCTCCACCAGCATCCTCAAAGCAAATACTTAATCTGATATACTCTTTCTATGAGTAAAACCATACTCACAAATTCTCACCTCTGCCCTTAACCTAGCTTCCACTACTCTTTCAGACAGCTTCATTGTATGGCTCATTAGCTTTATACCTCTGTAATTGCCACAGCTCTGCACATCTCCCTTGTTCTTAAAAATCGGCACCAATACACTTCTCCTCCATTCCTCTGGAATCCTCTCACTCTCCAAGATCTCGTTAAACAAACTAGTCAGAAACTCTACTGCCACCTCTCCTAAGCACTTCCATACCTCCACAGGTATGTCATCAGGACCAACAGCCTTTCCACTCTTCATCCTCTCCAACGCCCTTCTCACCTCACTTTTACTAATATTTGCTACTTCCTGCTCCACAACAGTCACCTCTTCTACTCTTTGTTCTCTTTCGTTTTCCTCATTCATCAACTCCTCGAAGTTCTCCTTCCATCTTCCCATCACCCTCCTGGCATCTGTCAGTACATTTCCATCTCTATCTTTAATCACTCTAACCTGCTGCACATCCTTCCCATCTCTATCTCTTTGCCTCGCCAACCTGTACAGATCCACCTCTCCCTCCTTACTGTCCAGCCTAGCATACAAGTCCTCATATGCTCTTTGTTTGGCCTTTGCCACTTCTACCTTCACCTTACGGTGCATCTCCCTGTACTCCTGTCTACTCTTTTCAGTCCTCTCAGAGTCCCACTTCTTCCTAGCTAGCCTCTTTCCCTGTATACACTCCTGGACTTCCTCATTCCACCACCAAGTCTCCTTGTCTCCTTTTCCCTTACCTGATGATACACCACGTATACTCTTACCTGTCTCCCTGATCACATTGGCTGTATTTGTCCAGTCAACTGAAAGCACCTCCTGACCACCCATAGCTTGTCTCAACTCCTCCCTAAAGACTACACAACATTCTTCCTTTCTCAGCTTCCACCACTTTGTCCTCTGCTCTGCCTTTGTCCTCTTCACCTTCCTCAACACCAGGGTTATTTTACACACCACCATTCTGTGTTGTCTGGCTACACTCTCCCCTACCAACACTTTGCAGTCACTAATCTCTTTCAGATTACAATGTCGACACAAGATGTAGTCCACCTGAGTGCTTCTGCCTCCACTCTTATATGTCACCCTATGTTCCTGCCTCTTCTGGAAGAAAGTATTTACTACTGCCATTTCCATCCTCTTTGCAAAGTCCACCACCATCTGTCCTTCTACATTCCTGTCCTGAAGACCAAACCTGCCCATCACATTTTCATCCCCTCTGTTCCCTTCCCCAACATGTCCATTGAAGTCTGCACCAATCACAACTCTCTCACTTCTGGGGATGCTCTGCATCACTTCATCTAACTCACTCCAGAATTTCTCCTTCTCTTCTAACACACATCCTACCTGTGGAGCATAACCACTAACAACACTGAACATCACACCATCAATTTCCAGCTTCAAACGCATCACCCTATCTGATACTCTCTTCACCTCTAGGACATTCCTTACAAACTCCTCTTTCAGGATAACTCCTACTCCATTTCTTTTCCTATCCACACCATGGTAAAACAACTTGAACCCTGATCCTAAGCTTCTAGCTTTGCTACCTTTCCACCTGGTCTCCTGGACACACAGTATATCTACCTTCCTCCTGTGCATCATATCAACCAACTCTGTTCCCTTCCCTGTCATAGTCCCAACATTCAAGGTCCCTACTTTCACTCCTAAACTCTTGCCCCTCTTCTCTCTCTGCTTTCAAACACGCCTTCCTCCTCTCCTTCTTCGACCAACAGTAGCCCAATTTCCACCGGCACCCTGTAAGTCAACAGCACCAGTGGCGGTCGTTGTTAACCCGGGCCGCGACCGATCCGGTATGGAAATGATATTTCTGATTCGCATCATTGATTTGGCAAATGTTTTACGTCGGATGCCCTTCCTGACACAACCCTCTGCATTTATCCAGACTTGGGACTGGCACAAGAAGACACTGGATTCCGCCCCCCCATGGTTGCATTGCTGATACAATTGATACGACCTTTATTTAAAGCTGAAGTTACTTTTAAAATGTTTTAAATTTTCAAAAACTCTATATTGGTTTGTATTATAGACATTAGTGTTTATTTCAGAAATAAAAACTTTTATCCCAGTACCTCTGATAATCTGAATTATTGTAAGGAAATCATATTGTAAGAAATAATTGTGACTGAAGAGACTGTGAAACTGTTTAATAAAACCTATAAATAACAACCGCTCTCTGGCTCAGTGACGCACCAAAGCAAATTTGCAATCATGCAGCTTTAATCCATTATGTTATACACATTTGAGCTGTTAATGAAATAAAAGCAAATCTGGTGGCATTCAGATATATCAGAATACCCAGTGACCCACAGAAACATCTATTCTCCAAATTAAAAACTGTGACTGTCTTGACTGACAAGCATGTAATGAGGGTTTATAAAGATGATAAAGTGGTTAACTGTGTTATTTGCGGCAAAGTTCATTAATTAAACATTATGAAATAAAATAATAACTTAGACGTGCATCCTGTTCTTGGTTTGAGACGGTAAAACTTGATTTCCGTTGTAATAAACTCCGACTGCGCAAAAGGTGTGGAAAGCTGAGCTACTCGAGCGCTCCTGGAGGTCTGTGATTGGCTGACTACTACGGTCGCATCTGTTTGGCTAAAGAGCACGAATGACGCTCCAACGTGCCAGCAACGTCCCAAAAACACACACAAATCCAGCGATGTTCACACACGTAAGTCGATTTTCACATGCACAGCCCATGATGCACTCGTAAATTTTTTACACAATTGTATATTATGAATATGTATATATTTTTCGTGAATTTTGCATGTGAATTGGGTTTTACGCATGTGAATTGGGTTACGCACGTGAACATCGTGTCTTTTGTGTGAATTATTTATGAGACCGATCTGCCTCCTTAATTTTGGTGCATTTATCCAATTACCATCCAGCTTTTCTGCAGTGAAAAAAGCTCCTCTTTGCTTCGCCAGAGCGCTCCAGTGAAGCTGGGCTTCAGGGGGAGGGTTTAACACGCTGTGCTGCATGGAAATGTACTGTATGACAATAAAATCGCATCAAACAATTTACAATAAATACCTGATTCTGAACGAGCTAGTCATGAAGTTGAACGCATTCTAGCGCACTTTTATTAAAACCAATATAAATACGACAGTGCATACAGTATATGAGCATTTATTTTCTGACATAGTAGGGGAAGCTGAGCTTCCCTTGTAGTCTTAGAGCAGATACCAAAATACTTTCAAAGCACTCTAACGCAGCCTCAATTTTTCAAGGAATGATCCGAAAATGATCCGCACAAGTCTAATATTATCACGGGACCTCAGTGTTCAGCTATAAATGGAAGATCATTTGGAGGGAAATTTTTACTTTACAAATTACAGACATGGCCGATTCACAAGGGCCACTTCCATTATTAAAAATCACAAAATCAAGACTGCACATCATTTTCTTCAGCCATGTAAAGGCCATGGTGAGCAGTGCTGATGATTTATATATTTTTAATTCTGTGACTTGTGTGATGCATATAGAAATATTGGGACACAGATCATGTAATGTTCTGTCAAGGGTTCTCAAATCTACTCGTGTAAATAGCAGCTCAGTCTCATGATCAGACCTGTATGTTTCTAAGCCTTTCAATTTGTATGTAAATGGATTGCAATTACAATGTGCAATTCTGAATCCAAACAATGATCCTGTAGGAACTGTGCAGAAATGTGCATTTCCAAATCAATGCGGATGCAGCAATCCATCCACTTCAGACAGCCCTGGCAATAGTCATTTCTAAACAAAAAAAATGCAGCACTCTTCACATTACTGCACTTCACTTAAGAGCCAGAGAAAATATGCAAACGCCTATAAGTATGTTATATCTCCTGAACTAAGACTTTTCAGATACATAGGTTTATGTCACTTGTCATGAAGTGCTTGTAGTGTAGTGTAGTGGGGGTGTAACCAGAGGTGGAAGGCAACTAAATAAATTTTATTCATTACTATACTCACTGTAAGTATAATTTCACTTATCTGTACTTTTACAGTAGATTTATTAGATACGTTTTACTTGTACTCTACTACATCTCTTTAACTTGACTAAGAAGAACGAGTAGTCTCAGAGATTGATTCGTTCATTTTCTACTGGGCGCCTACGCAAAGCATCGCAAAACCTCCGTAGGTTATGAACAGGAAACAGAAATGAGTAGTTACCTTTGAGTCTTCTAGTTCGAGTCATTCGTTTTTTTATCTCATGACTTCCATAGACGCTACGCAGTGCAGTAGATTCAAAAGAACGAATGACCCCGACCAGAAGACTCATGAGAAGAACCGTTCAATTCTGTTTCCTGTGTAACGCACTGCATAGTGTCTATGAGAGTCACGTGACAAAAGAACAAACGACTCGGACCAGAAGATATGAGAGATGAGCTGCTCATTCTGTTTATCATAATATGTCCTTAGCTGCATTGCAATATTTTCATTACTGGAACTATAGCCAACATTTATGTATGTAATAAAATAAAGTACTGTGGCTTTCAAAAGTATTCAGCCCCCTTGGATTAAGATCTGGACTTTGACTGGGCCATTCTAACACATGGATATGTTTTGTTTTAAAACCATTCCATTGTTGCCCTGGCTTTATGTTTAGGGTCGTTGTCCTGCTGGAAGGTGAACCTCCGTCCCAGTCTCAAGTCTTTTGCAGACTCCAAGAGATTTTCTTCCAAGATTGCCCTGTATTTGGCTCCATCCATCTTCCCATCAACTCTGACCAGCTTCCCTGTCCCTGCTGAAGAGAAGCACCCCCAGAGCATGATGCTGCCACCACCATATTTGACAGTGGGGATGGTGTGTTCAGAGTGATGTGCAGTGTTAGTTTTCCGCCACACATAGCGTTTTGCATTTTGGCCAAAAAGTTCCATTTTGGTCTCATCTGACCAGAGCACCTTCTTCCACATGTTTGCTGTGCAAACGGGACTTCTTATGGTTTTCTGTTAACAATGGCTTTCTTCTTGCCACTCTTCCATAAAGGCCAACTTTGTGCAGTGCACGACTAATAGTTGCCCTATGGATTCCCCCACCTGAGCTGTAGATCTCTGCAGCTCGTCCAGAGTCACCATGGGCCTCTTGGCTGCATTTCTGATCAGCGCTCTCCTTGTTCGGCCTGTGAGTTTAGGTGGACAGCCTTGTCTTGGTAGGTTTACAGTTGTGCCATACTCCTTCCATTTCTGAATGGTCGCTTGAACAGTGCTCCGTGGGATGTTCAAGGCTTTGGAAATCTTTTTGTAGCCTAAACCTGCATTAAATTTCTCAATAACTTTATCCCTGACCTGTCTGGTGTGTTCTTTGGAATTCATGGTGTTGTTCCTTCCAATATTCTCTTAGACAACCTCTGAGGCCGTCACAGAGCAGCTGTATTTGTACTGACATTAGATTACACACAGGTGCACTCGATTTAGTCATTAGCACTCATCAGGCAATGTCTATGGGCAACTGACTGCACTCAGACCAAAGGGGGCTGAATAATTACGCCACTTTGCAGTTATTTATTTGTAAAAAATGGTTGGAATCATGTATGATTTTCGTTCCACTTCTCACGTGTACACCACTTTGTATTGGTCTTTCACGTGGAATTCCAATAAAATTGATTCATGTTTGTGGCTGTAATGTGACAAAATGTGGAAAAGTTCAAGGGGGCCGAATACTTTTGCAAGCCACTGTGTATATATATATATATATCTTGTATGAACTCATCTTAAATATGGTGGCACCTTTGTTATATTTCATAAATATTGCATGATTTGTTAACTTTATCTGACTCTATGAGCCAACTGAATCAAGCTGAGCTTTATTTAAATGCGTTTAAAATGTGCATGTAAAATGGGGAAGGATGCAAACAATGATCCAGGCTTCCCCCAAACAATAATTTGACATGGGCAAAATTGGAAAACCAAAGCTCCATTACTTTCTAAATCATGCATATCTCTTTTAATATTCATAGAGCCTGGCTGGCAGTCAGATCCAGATTCATTTCTTCCTATTTAAGCCCCCTCTTCCCAGCTTTCCAATCCTGGTCCAATTATATGTGGAATATCTGCACTATCCGTGGAGCCAAAGTGCACCAGACATGCGTTAACAGCCTTGTTAACTGTGTTCCTCTGCACCTGTCACTTGCTGTCTTCCCAGCAGCTCAACACTCATCATGCTTATGGACTTTATTTTTTTTTACCTCTTGAGTCTGATTAGCTCAGATTTGAACTGCGGGGCTTAAGATTTGCCAGTGGCCCACTGATCTGAGCACTGATTTATAAAGGAAGGACCCCCTTCCAGACGCAGAAGGACACAGCAGAAGGGAGGATAGGAATTAGTGGCAGGCTGCTGCCAGGGTTTAACATGGTGTAATCTAGGGATGGAGCAAGCATCAGGCTTTCATATGGATATCGATTTATGACTCTGCAGGTGTGTAAAAAAGATGAGTGATTAAGGGCTCAAATCCTTCTTCTTGCTGTTTGATTGCAGCCTTATTTGAAACATGCCTCAAACCTGCAGATATGGTGTATGCATATAACTATATATGTGAATACATACATACAGTACGAACACAGCATGGGGGTAACAGAGTCATTTCTGTTAAATGTCATCCAAAAGCATTAATATTCCTTCTAATATGCAGGAGCTGCACCGTAATTTGGCCCGCTTCAATTTTTAACCCCCCCCCCCCCATTTGCATTACATTACCTGTCTTTCTACTCTGCACGGTATTCAGGCTCTATTCAGCGCTCTCTGGCAGCATCTCATCGAGATCCATGATGCGTTGCAGCAAATCTACTCCACCAAATGAAATCAGCTTTTAATAAGGCTGTAGTAATGGCTGAGGCGGGCAGTATCAGCCCACCAGAGACTCTATCATGCTGGGTTTTGTCCAGACACGTAGACCTGTTCAGGCAAGGCTGATGGATTTAACACTTTTATAATAGAACATATCTATTTCATGTGTGTGATCTGTTTACTAACGATATGTCAAATATAACCCATGTGCTTAATGTGTCTTTATGATATAATGGTATTTTAGCACATCTGGAGTTGCTGTCATTTCCTGGTTTAATTCGACCGAAGTGATTAATGTAACCCAGGGCATTCTTTTTAATAAACAAATTGTATTCATTTGATGGTGCGACCTGGATAACGTGTATCAGAAATATTTCCCTCCGTACATGAAAACAGCATGAAAACAGCTACACTCATACAGTACGGGCTGAAAATATGGCCCAAGAGCATCTGAGCAGAATGATCTCCGTCTGTGTCCCAGTGAACTCAATGGTGGGTTACAAATGCATCAAGAATATGATTCAGCTCTGAATCAGCTGGAGTGCAAGAAGTGAATAAAAAAAAAAGCGGTGTATTTTTGATTGTGGGTTGAGTAAATGCAAACTGCTAAAAATGGAACACAAGGGACAGGGCTGAAAGCAAAATGTTGTTGTTGTTAGTCTTTCGGCTGCTCCTGTCAAGGGATCTCCATAGCAGACCATTCAATCCGGCACAGGTTTTATGCAAGATGCCCTTCCTGATGCAACCCTCCCGTTTTATCCAGGCTTGGAAACAGTACTAAGCATTGGTGGGAATCGAACCTAAGTCTTCTGCATGGCAGTTGAGAAACCTACCACTGAGCCACCACAAACAAAAAGATAAAAAATAAGTTCCAGATGTGATACACAATACACTCACTCACTCACTCACTCACTCACTCACTCACTCATTGTCTACACCTCTTAATCCTGTATACAGTATTGCAGGGGGCCTGGAGCCTATCCCAGGAGACTTAAGGTATGAGGTGGGGTATACTCTGAACCATAGCAGGGCACAAACACAAGCACACACTCAGACACTACAGGCAATTTGATGAACGTCAATTAGTCTAATCTGCATGTCTTTGAAGTGTGGGAGGAAACCGGAGTATCCGGAGGAAACCCACCAAGCACACGGGGAGAACATGCCAACTCCATGCACTCCATGAATCGAACCCGAATCCTGGAGGTGCAAGACAACAGCGCTAACCATTACACCATCGTGCCACCATACTCAATAGATTTAAGTCTAATTATGTATGTAGTTATCTAGTTAACTTCTTCAATATATCTTGTTTGCACATTGTCTTCTTTGCATGCTGTTATAGTTTATGAATTTCCCTTTGGGCTTAATTAAAGAATCAATTCTCTCCTTTTCGTGATTGAATCAGAAATGAAACAGGAACGAGGTGAAAATTAGTTGAGTTAATGCCGACCAAGTGATTAATATAACAGGTGACTGTTACAGCGTCTTAAAATATGTACAGTTCATGCGACTCAGTTTACCAGAAACTATTTTCTCAATCCATCAACAACTTTTCAAAATTTATTATTATTACTATTTTTCTTTAACTCAACTTAATTGAGTTTTAGGCTAGGCTGATGAGTTTAGCACCTAGCTCTCCTAATTCTGAAATTTAACAAACCTTTTAAACTTTTTTTTTTCTTATTAACAATAAAGAATTATTTCACCAAAGCAACAATCGCTGTCTTTACAAAGTTTTACGGTATAATATTTGTAAAATAACAGAACGATTATGTTATTATGAAAAAAAGACGACATGCATTTAGATGAAGACACTGAGGCCAGTATTTGTTCTTCCTTCAACAACCTTTAATCAGCGCAATTATGCAAATATGTGGCCGTTTACAGTTTTACTCTTCCAGGCATCTGAAGCGCATCAGCACATTCCAAACACATTAAAAAATGATTTTCCTTTTTATTATGCCATTTGTATTCCATTATATCATTTGCTTAATCACTTGCAATTATTTATGAAACAGGTTCTTCTCATTTAATGTACATTATCAGCCACCTGATAAGTGTATCCTGCTTCCAAAATGTTAGTACTCTGATCACATAAACCACACACACACTCTTGCTCTCTTCCACTCCTCCTCCTCCTCCTCCTCTTTCAGCTCAGGTCTGCCTTCTTTCTCCTTGTAAGCTTCACTTGTTCTAAGATGTAAAATGCATCATCTTCTGTTCTATTTTAAATGTCTAAAGCACCGCCACTACATCCATGAAACATTGCTGTCAGAGTCAACTACTTTCAGCTCATTGTCTGCTGGCCAATAATTCAATTTCGCTTTTCCAATAAAATGTCACTTGCTGTATGGTAAAGGATCTTGATTCGATTGCCTCCGTATGTGGTAGTCTCAGGCTGGGTTCAGAGAATGATCAATGTTTTCCAAGGAGGCGTCAGGAATGCTCAGTTTTCTCGAACGCATTGCTTCCCCTGCTCTATGAAATCATAAAGAAATAATAAACATAAAAATATGAATAAATGTTTCATCTTCCTTACATTCTATTTTATAGTATTAAAGCACCTCTTCAGGTTGTGCTCTGCTTTCAGATAATAGTTTTCAAAGAAATGAATAATCGTTACTATTAGAACAACTTTTTATTTAGTTTTACCCTTCCTTGCCACTAGGGGCAGTTATGAGTATATCGATATGTTCAGCAAAGTGACAAACTTTCTACTTCTCACCTTGTACTGACCTTACGTTCATCTTGGAGCTATTTGTATGCTTTACAGCTTGCGGGCTATTTGGTCTTCCGAATTTGTAAACAGTTGAAGCTAATCTTCTCCTCTCTTCCCCTTGGATCTCCTCTGAGGCCTGAGTTGAATTCCCTCTAGGCCTGTCCGGTATCACTGTTCATGAATAGGATCAAGCTCTACAGCACTCACATCTCAGAACTTTGTTGAATGTATCATCATCAAAAACCCAAATCCAACCATGATGATGTACGATGACGGTTAACATTCCTTAGGATAACAATGTGCATCCCAGTGAGGTATGAATAATATATTGAAAAATGATATTTATCACAGTCTGTACAAAATAACTGACATCATGTAATTTGATTTAACAAAAATCACATTTGATCCATTTCATCCAATTCTATCGGCTACCAATACAGGAATGTGAAGGCCACACTTATAGTGCCTTGCAAAAGTATTCATACCTCTTTTTGCCACAATTTGTCATGCTACAACCACAAATGTTAATGTATTTTATTGGGATTGTATTTGATCACATGATTGTGAAATGGAAGGAAAATGATAAATAGTTATCAAATTGTTTTTACAAATAAGTACTGTATCTGAAAAGTGTGCCATGCATTTGTATTCAGTTTAGGTGGATGAACATGTCTTGGTAGGTTTGCAGTTGTGCCATACTCTTTCCATTTTCACATGATAGATTGAACAGTGCTCTGTGAGATGTTTAAAACTTTAAAAAAATTTATTATAAACTATACCTGCTTTAAACTTCTCCACAACTTTATCCCTGACCTGTCTGGTGTGTTCCTTGGGGTTCATGATGCTGTTTGGTCTCTAAATCTAATGTTCTCTAACAAACCTCTGAGGGCTTCACAGAACAGCTGTATTTATACTGATATTCTGAAGACAGGTGGTTCTAGTGATGGTTTGTTCATGAACGATTCGTTCTTTTTGAACAAGTCTTTAATGCGACTCAGAAGAACGAGTAGTCTTGGAGAGTGATTCGTTCATTTTCTACTGGCCGCGCATGCGCAAATAATTGCAAAACCTCCATAGGTTATGTACAGGAAACAGAAATGAGTAGTTACCTTTGAGTCTTTTCTGTCCGAATCGTTCGTTCTTTTGTCACGTGACTCCCATAGACACTCTGCAGTGGAATAAATTCAAAAGAGAGAACGACTCAGATTGGAAAGTATGTGAGTTACTCATTCTGTTTATTATAATATATCCTTAGCTGCATTGTAATATTTTCATTAATGAAATTATAGCCAAAATTTGTGTATGTAGATGTGTTAGGGGTCATTTTATTGAAAATGTAACATTTAATTTTATTTCTGATCAAAAGAAAGAAATGAACTAAATGACTCAAAAAAAGATTTGTTCCTTTTTAATGAACGAGATTCAAAGAACCAAGTCACTAAAATGATTCGGACTTCCCATCACTAGCTGGTTCCACTTTAGTTAGGGGTATCAAAGTAAAGGGGGTGAATACAAATGAACAGCACAATTTTCAGAAAGATAAAAAAAAACATTTATAATTTCCCTTCCACAATTATGCGCCACTTTGTATTGGTCTATCCCAAAAATTCCCAATCAAATACATTTACATTAGTGTTTGTAACGTAACAAAATTTGGAAAAAAATTCAAAGGGTATGAATACTTTTGAAAGGCAGTTTATGCATTTTTTCAAGACAGGGTTAACTAGTCAACCACATTTTTGGGAACCTTCGCTCATGCAACATCAAGGGCCAACGTAACACACTCAGAAGAAAGCGCTATCCACCTCCTTCTGCATGGTTGAGCTCATAGACAACCCCTGATAGGAATGTTTTGAGATCTGTTGGCTTCAACTGCAATAATTAAATTAAGAATGATTTTAAAATGTTGCAAAAATCTTTAGTCATTTTATTCATAAAGTTATTAGAAAGAACATTTCAGTAAAAAAACAAACAACTATTAAATTTGTTATGTTTAACTATTTTATGTTATAACTATTAAATGTTTTCACAAATCGAACAGAAAATCATCTGTCTGTAACATCCATAAAATGTACTAAACATGTCAGCTTAAATGAAAATGAATTATAAAAGCACAGCAAACACAGACTCACGACTCCAGCAACCTATATCCGATACAAGTTTTGTGGTCAAATTACATTAATAATGAAACCATTAAGTGCCATTATGTGTCATTTATGTCTAACTGTGATACTCTTACCTGAATTTAAATGAGCCCGGAGCCTCTGGGAGGGTGCTCCATGCTCAAATGTACAACCAGTCGATTCATTTATGTCAGGGTCAGCAATGTACATTGCAATAGCATTATTATGTTTCTTAATTTCTTCATAGATCACTCTTTATTTTCCCCCCATTGCTTTCCAGGATTTAAAATAGCTTTGTCCTCTAGGGCTCAGTATAACTGCTTTTAAATAGCAATTACTCCTAACACAGGTTTTGCTTCATGAAACAGGCACTGGGAGACAGACTGAGGAGAACAGTGTATGTGTGTGTGTGTGTGTGAGAGAGAGAGAGAGAGAGAGAGAGAGAGAGAGAGACAGAGAGAACGTTTAACAGACACTTCTTGATATATGTCTACAGATTTAACACGTCAGATCTGAAGGCCAAGCGGAGCATCCACCATTCTGTGTCAGGTCTTCACTCATGGTGTTTCATTCTGCTTTCTGGGAACAGCTGCCACGGACAGGCATGGCCACCTACCTGTTCCAGGGGCTGATCTGATATACGAAAATAAGAACATGTGGACACTCACTCACTCATCGTCTCCACCGCTTTATCCTGTACTGTATATAGGGTCGTGGATGGGCCTGGATCACATCTCAGGAGACTTACAGTAGGGCACGATGCGGCTTACACCATGGATGGGGTGTCAATCCATCACAGGGATGATAAGGATATTGAGTTTAAAATCTTTAAGTGTGTGATTGTCTATTAAAAAACTGAAACCATCAGTTTCAGTCCTTTCTGTTGATCCTGTACAGTGGAGGTCGCATGCCTCATAAAACAGCCTACAAATATGCCATCAACAGCTTACATGATACTTTAAACCAGAAATAAGGATTGATCGCAACAATCATTAATTAATGACCTATGTTGAGAAAATAATGTTGGGATAATAAATTTATGTTTTACTTGTGTTTTAGTTATAATCAACTATGTTTTTTTTTATCTATGGGGAAAAAAAACAAAAAAATAAAATATGTATACAGTCATGCTCAGAATTAGTACCAACTCTCTTAATTCTCTGAGATTTTGTGCAAAAATATAATACAAATCACCTGATCATACAAACCGGATTCCAAAAAAGTTGGGACACTAAACAAATTGTGAATAAAAACTGAATGCAATGATGTGGAGATGGCAAATGTCAATATTTTATTCAGAATAGAACATAGATGACAGATCAAAAGTTTAATCCGAGAAAATGTATCATTTTAAAGGAAAAATATGTTGATTCCAAATTTCACGGTGTCAACAAATCCCAAAAAAGTTGGGTCAATTAGCAATAGGAGGCTGGAAAAAGTAAATTTGAGCATAAGGAAGAGCTGGAAGACCAATTAACAGTAATTAGGTTAATTGGCAACATGATTGGGTATAAAAAGAGCTTCTCAGAGTGGCAGTGTCCCTCAGAAGCCAAGATGTGTAGAGGATCACCAATTCCCACAATGTTGCGCAGAAAGATAGTGGAGCAATATCAGAAAGGTGTTACCCAGCGAAAAATTGCAAAGACTTTGCAGTTATCATCATCAACTGTGCATAATATCATCCGAAGATTCAGAGAATCTGGAACAATCTCTGTGCGTAAGGGTCAAGGGCGTAAAACCATACTGGATGCCCGTGATCTCCGGGCCCTTAAACGACACTGCACCACAAACAGGAATGCTACTGTAAAGGAAATCACAGAATGGGCTCAGGAATACTTGCAGAAACCACCGTCAGTGAACACAATCCACCGTGCCATCCGCCGTTGCCAGCTGAAACTCTACAGTGCAAAGAAGAAGCCATTTCTATGCAAGATCCACAAGCACAGGCGTTTTCATTGGGCCAGAGATCATTTAAAATGGAGTGTGGCAAAATGGAAGTGTCACGACACGCCAGGTCACGCCTACCTGTCAAAACAAACCACGATGATCTGCCACTCCACTCCACACTCCGTTTCTATGCTTCCATTTTGCCGCCTCATGTGCCGGCTCATGCACACCTGTTCTCCATCTTCATTCATTACTTCACCCTATATTACTCTCTGCCAAACAACCACTCCCTGCCAGATTATTGTGTGCTCTCATGCCCAGTTTTCCAGCGTTTTGTTCTACCTTGACCTTCAGTTCTCGACCCACGCTTTGTTTCACGGATCTCGCTCACGTCTCACGCTTTGGATTGTCATTTTCTCTGTTCTCTGGATATCGACCTTTGCTTTCGTTTTACGACCACGATTCTGGATCACGGACTTTCTTTGACTTCACGGCAACGTACCACGCGCACCCACAACCAAGATTATTCCCCGCGGATCAGACCTGCACTCAGCGCGCACCGGCACTTCACTTCCGCATTCTCTCGCCGAGACTCGCGCCGTGCCTCTGCACCAATCGGAAGGAGTTTCACAAAACACTCAGTGCATAATACATCAGACCTGCATTCAGCGCGCACCGGCTCTTCACTTCCGCATTCTCTCGTCGAGACTCGCGCCGTGCCTCTGCACCAATCGGAAGGAGTTTTCATTCACAAAACACTCAGTGCATGATACATTTAAAAATAACCGGCGCTGCTTCTCTCACACGCTCTGCGCTTGGATCCATCCCGTCTGCACCACCCGTGACAGTATAATCTGGCCAGTTATGGATCCAGCAGATATCTCGCGTCTGGAGGATGCACTAAAAAACCAAGGCGCACTGTTAGGTTCGCACCAGCAGGACATTCAGCACATCATGACTGCACTTCGCACAGTGACACAAACGCTGACCTCCCTCAGTGATCAGATCCAGCAGCTGAGCCTCACTCCACCTCCTACTCCTCAAGTGCTGCCACCACCCCTGGTGCCCATCGCCCGCCATGAACCACGCCTCCCTGCGCCACCCACTTATGATGGTGATCCACTCACCTGTCGTTCGTTCCTTTCTCAGTGCTCTCTCGTGCTTGAACTCCAAGTCTCATCCTTTCCCACAGAACGTTCAAAGGTAGCTTACATCATTACTCTTCTTTCGGGCAGGGCAAGGGAATGGGGAACTTCTCTATGGGATGCCCAGGTCCCGTGCTGTGCCACCTTCGAGGCATTCACCAATGAAATGAGGCGGGTGTTCGACCGTTCATTTTCAGGACGGCAGGCAGCAGGCCAACTACTTAAGTTATGCCAAGGGTCTCGTTCTGTGCACGACTATGCCATTGATTTCAGGACTCTGGCTCCCTCTTGTGGCTGGGATCATCAAGCACTGTTCGATGCTTTCCGCCATGGACTCGCCGACCCCATCAAGGATGAACTAGCTGCACGAGAGCTTCCTTCCACCCTTCAAGAGCTCATGGACCTTGCTGCTCGTATTGACACCCGTAAGCAGGATCATCACATGGAAGCCCTTCAGCCACCTAACACCTCGGGGTTCACTCAACCTTCCATCCCAGATTTCACCACACCTTTGTATCAAACCCTGTCTGAACCCATGCAAATTGGCCGCACACGCCTTTCGCTAATGGAGCGCCAGCGCCGTCGCGATGAAGGTTCCTGCTTTTACTGTGGCCAAGCGGGCCACTTGGTACGATCCTGTCCGTTAAAAGCCCGGGGCCCCCAGGTAATTCTGGGAGTACAAGGAGGTCCTAATCTTCAATTTCTCCCAGATTCTCGACCGCTGTTCTTGGTAACCTTGACCTACGCTAACCAGCCTCACGTCATGAACGCTCTCATAGATTCCGGAGCCGACCAAAATTTTATAGCAGCATCCACTATCAGCCGCCTCAAGATTCCATCTCACCCACTCAGCCAGCCACTTCACGTTCAGGCACTAGACGGCAGTAAACTTCCACCAGTCACTCACCGCTCAGCTCCACTCACCCTACAGCTCTCTGGTAATCATGCTGAAACCATCTCACTCCTGATCATCCAAAGCCCCCATGCTCCAGTAGTTTTGGGTCTCCCATGGCTCAAGAAACACAACCCTCATGTTGACTGGACTAGGAATAGCATCCTCGAATGGAGCCCTGCCTGTCTTTCCTCCTGCCTCCGCTCCGCCCACCTCAGGAACACACCAACCATGTCAAAAGAAGATATTCCTTGCCTTTCTCAGGTACCTGTCGAATACCATGACCTTAAACAGGTATTTAGCAAATCACGTGCTATTTCTCTCCCTCCTCACCGCCCCTACGACTGCGCCATCAACCTCCTCCCTGGCACTACCCCCCCAAGAGGCCGCCTCTATTCATTGTCACTCCCTGAAAGAGAGGCCATGAAACAGTATATCTCTGAGTCCCTAACCGCCGGAATCATCCGCCCCTCCTCCTCCCCAGCTGGTGCTGGATTTTTCTTTGTGAAAAAAAAGGACAAATCTCTTCGTCCATGTATAGATTATAGGGGGCTCAACGAAATTACAGTCAAGAACCGCTATCCACTTCCTTTGATGTCTACAGCCTTTGAATTACTCCAGGATGCTCACGTGTTCCCCAAACTGCCGTCTGCTAAAGAAACGGCTGAGCTCATGATTAACCATGTATTTCGCCTCCATGGCCTCCCGGTAGACATAGTCTCAGACAGGGGTCCCCAGTTCTCGGCTCAGTTCTGGAAAGCCTTTTGTAGTCTCATCGGTGCAACTCCTAGCCTCTCGTCTGGCTTTCACCCCCAGAGCAACGGCCAGACAGAACGTGCAAATCAGGAGCTTGAGAAAACCCTGAGATGCATGACTTCACGGGATGCAGCTTCGTGGAGCCATTTCCTCCCCTGGGTGGAGTATGCACACAACTCGCTCCCCACCTCTGCCACTGGTATGTCTCCTTTCCAATGCTGTCTAGGCTACCAGCCACCATTATTCCCCACCCAAGAGGAGGAAACTGCTGTCCCGTCAGCCCAAGTCTTTATCCGCCGCTGCAAAAACACATGGCGACGGGCCCGTGCTCAGCTGATGCGCACCGTGAGCATCTTTCAACGTAAGGCCAACCGGCACCGCGCTGCAGCCCCAAAGTACCGTGTTGGCCAAAGAGTCATGCTCTCTACTCGCGACCTACCACTTAAGACCACATCCAGAAAGCTCTCGCCTAGATTCATAGGTCCCTTTACGATTTCACGTATCATCAACCCCACCTCCGTCAGACTGGCTCTTCCTAGTTCTATGCGTCGAGTTCATCCCACATTCCACGTTTCCCAGGTCCGCAGGTTGGTTCCATGCTCTCTGGCTCCACCCCCTCACCCCCCTCCACCACCTCGACTCATAGATGGGGGCGAAGCCTTCACTGTCCGTAAACTTCTCAAGTCTCGTCGCAGAGGACGCGGCCTACAGTATCTCGTGGACTGGGAGGGCTATGGACCCGAGGAAAGGAGCTGGGTGCCAGCCAGATTCATCCTGGACCGCTCTTTGATCTCGGACTTCCACCAAGTTCATCCCGAGGCCCCCTCAAGAACGCCAGGTGGCGTCCGTAGGACGGGGGGTACTGTCACGACACGCCAGGTCACGCCTACCTGTCAAAACAAACCACGATGATCTGCCACTCCACTCCACACTCCGTTTCTATGCTTCCATTTTGCCGCCTCATGTGCCGGCTCATGCACACCTGTTCTCCATCTTCATTCATTACTTCACCCTATATTACTCTCTGCCAAACAACCACTCCCTGCCAGATTATTGTGTGCTCTCATGCCCAGTTTTCCAGCGTTTTGTTCTACCTTGACCTTCAGTTCTCGACCCACGCTTTGTTTCACGGATCTCGCTCACGTCTCACGCTTTGGATTGTCATTTTCTCTGTTCTCTGGATATCGACCTTTGCTTTCGTTTTACGACCACGATTCTGGATCACGGACTTTCTTTGACTTCACGGCAACGTACCACGCGCACCCACAACCAAGATTATTCCCCGCGGATCAGACCTGCACTCAGCGCGCACCGGCACTTCACTTCCGCATTCTCTCGCCGAGACTCGCGCCGTGCCTCTGCACCAATCGGAAGGAGTTTCACAAAACACTCAGTGCATAATACATCAGACCTGCATTCAGCGCGCACCGGCTCTTCACTTCCGCATTCTCTCGTCGAGACTCGCGCCGTGCCTCTGCACCAATCGGAAGGAGTTTTCATTCACAAAACACTCAGTGCATGATACATTTAAAAATAACCGGCGCTGCTTCTCTCACACGCTCTGCGCTTGGATCCATCCCGTCTGCACCACCCGTGACAGGAAGACTGTTCTGTGGTCAGACGAGTCACGATTCGAAGTTCTTGTTGGAAATGTGGGACGCCATGTCATCCGGACCAAAGAGGACAAGGACAACCCAAGTTGTTATCAACGCTCAGTTCAGAAGCCTGCATCTCTGATGGTATGGGGTTGCATGAGTGCGTGTGGCATGGGCAGCTTGCATGTCTGGAAAGGCACCATCAATGCAGAACAATATATTCAGGTTCTAGAACAACATCTAGTCATCTCTTTCAGGGAAGATCCTGCATTTTTCAACAAGATAATGCCAGACCACTTTCTGCATCAATCACAACATCATGGCTGCGTAGGAGAAGGATCCGGGTACTGAAATGGCCAGTCTGCAGTCCAGATCTTTCCCCTATAGAGAACATTTGGCGCATCATAAAGAGCAAGGCCCAAGACGATTGAACAGTTAGAGGCCTGTATTAGACAAGAATGGGAGAGCATTTCTAAACTTGAGAAACTGGTCTCCTCGGTCCCCAGACGTCTGTTGAGTGTTGTAAGAAGAAGGGGAGATGCCACACAGTGGTGAAAATGGCCTTGTCCCAACTTTTTTGGGATTTGTTGACACCATGGCATTTTGATTCACCATATTTTTCCCTTAAAATGATACATTTTCTCAGTTTAAACTTTTGTTCCGTGATTTATGTTCTATTCTGAATAAAATATTGACATTTGCCATCTCCACATCATTGCATTCAGTTTTTATTCACAATTTGTTTAGTGTCCCAACTTTTTTGGAATCCGGTTTGTAGTTGGTCTTATTATTAGCCAAATGCAACCTCAGACAAACAACAACATATAATTTGTTTCACAGTCCAATTGTTCATTTAACAAAAATGAAGCCAAAAATATATATAATTATAACTGTCGGACACAGTGTCTCATATTTGCCTCTACAATATTTTGGTATACAGAGGAGTTCATTGATGAACTTGACTTGATGCCTTGAAGGCGCCATGGTCCTGTATCTGCAAAACAAGCTCAAGGCCAAACAACGCCAGTTTGGGCTCATCCATTCATAGCCTTCCAGAAGCCTTGTGCTTCGTAAAGATACAGTTCCCTTTCAGGGGAACTTCTAGCCGCATCACAAAGTGACAGCTATGGGGATTGCTTCCAGAAATCACGTCTTGAAGACATATCTAATCAGCTTCACATTTACGACATTATCGCATTAGCGACGCAACCGCGTCTGACATCGGCACGCGGAAGAGTATGAATAGGTGTCAGACAAACCTACTACAGCTTCTTTCGCTTCACAAGCAGAGACAGAACACTGATCCTTCACAAAAATACACTGATGTTCAATAAAACAGGCACTATGGGTGTGGCTAAGAACTGTGTTAATCCATGCTCCAGGCTCATCGAGCCGGGTGATACACACGCTTTGTGTGTGGTGTGCCTAGGCCGAAGTGGCTCTGACCAGGGAGAAATGCGAGAGTTGTGCTATCCTCTCCGGCGGAGCTCTTCATGCTCGTCTGCATTTGTTTACCTTACCGCCTCTCAGTGCGGTCGTGGGGCTACCGCGTCAAGCTGGGGGAGGCGGCTAGCGATAGCTTAGCTTCCACCCTCTCTGGTTCGGACAGCGGGTCCTCAGAGGTTTTAGATTCCGTGGGGTCTACTCCTTGCACCGTTAGCGCGCCACTAGCACTACCTGCTAGCTCGCCTTTGCATCTCTGAGTGTCGGACTGCTGCACATGAGGCCGCTCCAGTGGTGGCTCAAGACTAAGGATTTCTCCTCCAGAGGAAGTCCGTTCCACGTAATTCGGGTTTCATCCCGTTGTATTCGAGCGCTGAGGGTATGGAAGGAGCCCAGGTTCCTGTCCCAAGGCTCTGTTCTGGGCGCCATGTGCCACCATGTGACACTGACAACAGACGCCTCACGAACAGGATGGGGAGCGATCTACAGGGGTTGCTCCGCACAGGACCTATGGGCGGAACATCAGCGCGACTGGAACATAAATGCGCTTTAGTGCATCAGTGGCCATGCAGATGCCTGTATGCTTTTCCCTTTGTCGCACTGCTCCCTATGAGAGCAGCATACCCTGGTATGGTTCTCGGACATAGTGTCTCTCCTGGACGGGCAGCCTCTCCAGCTGCCGATCAGGAGAGATCTATTGTCCCAAGCTCACGGATCGATTCTCCATCCCAGACCCCAGCTGTGGAATCTATGGGTGTGGCCACTGAAGGGGTGCATCTCATAGACACTGGCTTTTCCCAGGAAGTAGTCAGCACAATACTTAGCTCTAGAGCCCCGTCCACGAGAAAATAGTACTCTGCCAAATGGGGGGTTTTCACCTCATGGTGCAGGAACTGGCTGTTGGATCCAGCTCAGTGTCCTGTGGGGCCGTACTGGTCTTTCTGCTGTGTCAGCCCCATCCACTTTAAAAGTTTATGTGGCTGCCATTTCCGCATTCCGCTCTCCTGCGGGCGGAAGATCTCTGGGCCGTGACCCACTAGTGTACCGTTTTCTCCGTGGCGCATGGAGGAACCATTCAGTCTTCTACTAATTGTGCTGTCATGTACTTTAACATTTTAACATTCTGAGATGTCACTCGTGTAAATGTATTTTTGGGTATTTCCCTGAACATGGTAGGGTCTGATCTTGGGGTGAATGTGCTTTTCACTTGTAAATAATCTTTCTCACTATAGTATGGTAAACTCCGTATTGTTTAGAAATTGTTTTATAATGGATTAATGTGCAGCAACTAATCCTCTTGGCATTGTGTTAACACACACCTGAGTGTTCCAGACTAGCAAATA
This sequence comes from Channallabes apus, assembly GCA_030522415.1. NCBI lineage: Eukaryota > Metazoa > Chordata > Actinopteri > Siluriformes > Clariidae > Channallabes > Channallabes apus. The sequence goes on from CM060111.1 coordinate 38,659,093, forward strand.
GTTAATGCTGATGATTAGCAGCAAGAGGCTAAAACTTACCCTAAGCAATAAACAGGGACTTAGTAATGCCTGCAGGCTTTTTTTCTTTTTGGATTCATTTTTGTTACATAAATGTTGTATGATATGAAGTGAAATGCTTATACGACTGCTGCTGACCTCAATATTACAAAAAAAAAAAACAAGAGAATATTTTTAACTTAAATTTACATAATATACAGCAATAATAATAGAATAAAAATGAAAATAAAATATTAGAATAAGATAGAAATATAAAGAAGTTGAAGAATATGTAATAAAAATAGAAGAATATATATAGTAAAATGAAATAGAATAGAAATGTACATATAATAGAAATATAATGTAGTGCAGTGTAGAGCCGTGTCCAGGTATTGGCAAGATAATGTGCAAGAAACCTTTACCATACAGACAAATATACATGTTTTGTATGGTTTTATGTGCGCTAAAACATTTTTTTTTGTTGTTTAATGACAAAGTCTAGCATAACATTTATCCATTTACTATTACATCTAGAAAAATCAAATGTTGAATGTTAAATTATGATCTTCATTTAAAGGTTAAACCAATTTGCTGACTGCCACGAGCATTTTTTTTTTCTCATCTCGCATAATTATGCATCAAATAATTTTGGGTCTGGCAGCTGGTCCCATTAGTAACTCTTCAGAAGTGGAATTCATTTTGTAATAACTTGTAAATACAAATGTCTGCCATGAGCATGCTTCTTTCAAAATTAACTTGTAGACTTTAATTACAGAATGGCAATTAGAACACAGCATTAACAATCATAAACATGCTATAAACCATTTAACTCAGGCATAAAGATTGTGATTAGACACAATTCATTTCGGTTCAGTTTGATCCAGAGTAATCCGGCTCAGATGTTACCCTGAAGGTGCTGAGAAAGATGAGACATAAATCAGAGCACTACGTAGGTACATACTGTAGGGAGAACATGTTTTACATTATAATTGGTATTTGAGTGGCGTTTAAGTGGAAACAATACTTTTGATTGTGCAGAATAACAGAACACAGTTAAAACACATTTTATTTCTCTATATAATCCCCTGCTACAATAATGGACTTATCCCAGTGTTCCACTAGTGCTTGGATACCATCAAGTTTTCTCAGTATGCCAGAGCCATGATCAAACTGTCTGATTCACATGTGAAACACTGGCCTCGCAGGAACTCCTTAAATGGCCCATACATGTGGAAATGGCTTGGAGCGAGGTCAGAACCCTATGTGAATGGCGCAATTACTCCCAGCTGAGTTTCTATATAGTGCAAGTGGTGTCAGTAAATCAATGTGTGTACAGTTCATACAGACAGATGCGTCTCTTCTTCAAGTCGACGGCAAGTTATCTGTCAATTTTCAAGAATCCATCCATGGTGTTTCAAGGCATTTCAGTGTTCATGGGAATGAGGGCAGTGGTTACTCACTGATGCATAGCCTTCTTTAAAATGTTTGTACTATCCAAATGTTTTACTGCTGCTGAGTCTCATCACGATACTGTTCTTAAAGTCTTGAGAAATTCCATTACAAGTCCCAGTTTCACTTGAACATCCTTCCTTTTTTGTAAGTCGCTCTGGATAAGAGCGTCTGCCAAATGCCTAAATGTAAATGTAAATGTAAATATACCATGGTAGAAGGGTCTATTAATATTATTTGAATTAATGAATAAAAGCGTATAATTATTGACATACAGGATGAAGACTTTGAACACAGGATGGTGATGAGAATGGAATCCTAGCTGCAGTAAAACATTTTAATGTCTCAAAAAAAAGCCAATACATCCGTGCATGATGATCCCACTGTAGTTGTTCTCAGGAACATTCAGCGAGTTAACACCTGATCCTTGAAAATCAACAGATATGTGAAAATGAGGAGAGAGACAGAGAGAGAGAGAAAGGAGACAGACTAGAGAGAGAGCAGTGAAGAGTGACAGAAACAGAGAATGAGAACTATTCAGAGCTACCCATGTGTTAAAGGGTGATGGGAAAATTAACACAGATGGCACACATTATTAGAAAGATAAAACAGGGTTCAATACTCCATGTTCAGTCAAAATCAAAAGTCTTCACACTCAGGAGTTTTTCTTTTTTAGGATGTCTTTTGGCGTAGTGGTTAGCACTGTCACCTCCAGAATCTGGGTTCGATTCCTGCCTCGGGTCTGTGTGCATGGAGTGTGTGTGTGTGTGTGTGTGTGTGTGAACCAGAGGTCCTACCACGGTTGTGAAAATAGGAATAAATACAATGGTTACTACTGGACTCCATTGTCACTATTTGGACTACAGAGGTTCATAGCGGTTCTAGAGGTTCCTAGATCAATGGTTTATTATATATATATATATATATATATATATATATATATATATATATATATATATATATATATATATATATATATATTACAATAATAAACCATCAATCTAGGAACCTCTGTAGTCCAAGTAGTGCCAATGGAGGCCTGTATCATACTCATGGCTGAATCAGGAAACTGCCGCATTTGGAAAGCACTTGGAGTGCAAACATATGCAGAACACCAGATGTGGTAATAATGCAAGCTCATCAGATGACTCTGTAATGGCAATCATGTAGAGGATTTAGATAGACATTTTGCATTAAAAAAAAGTCCCCCATGTATGGAAACTTTAGAGACACCCTGTAGATGTCCAGATGTGGCCGCCAAGTCCTGAAACGGAAAAACCTTCTGTGTTTGGTGTCAAAAGCTGATGATTTCTGTCCATCACTGTTCCGCAAATAACTCGGCACAGCTTGTGCAATTGTGTAAGTACCAGCTGGGCAGATGTCGTTCTGTCTCTAGTAAATAGAGATCTAACCAGAAAGACTACTGGCAGAATGCGCATCCAGATGGGTTTCATCAAAGCAGTGTGAGAGCACTGTCAAAATTCCGAGTGTTGTTTTAGTGTTGTTATTATGTTGCCATTGTAATTGTTTTACTTCTTTTTGCATGAATCAGCTGTGGTTCATTAAAAGGAGACATGATTTTCATACATGTTTTTGTTTTCATTGGTTTTGTTCGGTTGAATTATTTTAATGGTATAGATTTTAATAGTGTGAGTTGCGAAAAGGTAGCACGAGTGATGTTGTTTACAATTAATTAGTCTCATGTGTGATTATTTCTTTTCTTTTTTTTTACACGTCTCATTTATTTTCAAATATGATGTTTCACAGGGTTTATTTAATATGCAGTGAAGTCTTGCGCTACCCCACATTTTCTGCATATTTGTCTTCCAAAGAGCCAGACTTTCTTGTGTTTTTAATGCAGTCTCCATAAATAGTTTTCCAGCCTTTCAAAAGTTTTTGGCTCCAGTCTGGTACCTGAATAGCTTCAGAGGGATGCTTTTTTAAAGATTTGTTCAGCCACACAGTGCCCTATGAATCATTCAAGCATAAAAACCATCATAACGTAAGGCATGAGCCAGTGAGAAACAGCTGCAGAATAGTGATTAGTATACTGTACTAGTGATGCTGAATGCAAAGTGGTTGGAACAGATGAGAGGGGAAATGAGGCTGCTGCTAAATATGTTATATAAACAATCCATTTTTAAGAGAAACCTTTAGGTTTCACTCACTCACTCACTTATCGCCTATACGCTTTATCCTTTATACAGGGCCTTTATACAGGGTAGCCTATTCATGGGCACAAGGCATGTGTGGGGACAATATTGAATATATATTTTAACCAACAGGCAATTGGAGACAAAATACAATCAGAATGTGTGTACTGTATATACTGTACGTATGTGGTATAAATTCAAATGCTCTGTAATTCTGGAGAACAGCATGACTCCAAACACTATTTCTTCTGCTCAGTGTTCCAGCTGAGTTAAATGTTCATCCTTCAGCCTGCGGTCAGGGGGGGCACTAGTGTGAGAAACTGATGGTCTGTCCAATGCCACAATGAAGAAACATCAATCTCCAGATGTCCTTTATTTTATGGTTTATAAATCTTCTGAGGCAGCACGGTGACTTAATGCTTAGCACTGTCACCTCGCACCTTCAGCGGCCGGGGGTTTGAATCTCGCCTGTGGAATTCTCTCACCTGTGTGGGTTTCCTCTCGGTACACTGGTTCCCTCTTAGAGTATAAGAGCTGTGTGAGTGCGTGTGCCCTGTGATCTGTCATGGGTTGGCACACCATCTAAGGTGCCCGCGATCTTGTCCCCTGGGATAGATATCCATGCCCCCAGGACCTGTGCATACTGTATGCATGGATAGATGAATGAAGAATAGATTAATGATGTATACATAATGGGATGGGATTCATCTTCAAAAATCTTTCTGTTGCACTGACAACCTCTCTGTAACCATGTTGTATCTGTAAAGAACTACATCGTCCTATGGTGTGACATATTCGAATGTGTGACATATTGTTGAGTTCGCCCAGGGCTCAGCTTCCCACTGGGTACGAACATGGCACCTGCTGCCTCAGGCTGAAGCACTAATCAGTAGGAGGACTTTCTCTATCACCCTCCTCTCTGTGTCTACTCATGCATGTACTGCAGCAGCAACGGGGAAAATCATAAAGTTCTTGAAATGCAATGGATGAGTAATGGATTTCTGAAAAAGCAGAAATGATGGATGAATAAATGAATGATGGTATGTGAATGCATGGATATGTGTATGTTAACTGGAGTTATTGATTAATTTATTACTGAGGGGTGGATTGATATATGGATGGATCGATGGCGGACAGATAGATAGATAGATACAGTAGATGGATGTTGAGTAACTGGATGAATGGAGAGATTGATGATTGGATTATGGATTAACTTATAAGTATGTAGATGGTTGGCTGGCTGCTGATTAGGTGAATGGGTATATAGATGAATTATGGTAGCTGGATGGATGTGATGGTTAGTGGCTGGCTGACTGGATAGAAAGGTAGATGGATGGTCGGACGGACGGATTTGCGTCAGATGGGTGAATCAATAAATATATATATATTTGACTATTTAATAGTATTTTTTTTGTCTGCATAGCTTTCCTACTACTGTATATTACATTTTCCTTTTTGACCTAGAAAACACCAATTATATTTAGCCTGCATGCCTCATGGGAGAAATGAAAAATCGAAATGAACAAATGACTCATGGAAAATAGGTGTAGAACATTTTTCACAGTCATTATTGTCATTATTGTATTTAGTGGAGTGTAACTGAAGAGATGCAAATGTGTTGCTTCATTTGAGAGCCAGCGCACAGCTGTTCACTAAAAGACAGTTATTAGAGCTGAATGCTATAAATCTGAACTGGTCATCAAATAAAAAATAAAAAGAATTTATTGAGCTAATGGAGTGTTTTAAGCTTGGGTTCATTTGGCATGTTATGCTATTAGATGGTTCTAAAGAGTGGCATTTATTTTGCTTTGAGTGCATTACCTTTATCTGACCTTATTATTTCGCCACTTGGGTTTAACCCCAAATTGCTGTGACAACCCAGGAATCGCTTCTACATGCAGGTGCCTTGTTTTGTTAGCAGATGACAGTGCTACAGTATGAGACAGTGATATGATATACTGCACAATCCAGTTCTGGGGAATAACTGTTTACAAGTTAAAGTTCATACCATAATATATTACATTATTACAAGGGTACTTCAGAATTACCACGGTAATATGATGAAATATTTGAGTGTGTACCATAGTATTACCATGGTACTTCAGACACTACTACCGTAATATGATAGTATATTTATACCCTACAGTATATTATGTACCATAGTATTACCATGGTACTTATGGTATGTACCATAATATTATTGTGGTACTTTGGACATTACCAGGGTATGCTATGGTATATTACTGTATGTACCGTAATAATACTGTAGTACTTCAGAATTACCATGGTAATACAATCTTACAGTATATTATGGGATGTACCAAAGTATTACCATGGTACTTCAGGCATTACTATAGTAATACTATGGTATATTATGGTATGTACAGTGCCATATTCTAACCATAGTACTTCAGACATTACCATGTTAATATGATGGTAAACAGTATTATGGTGTGTACTGTACCATAATATTATTGTGGTACTTTAGACATTACAATTGTAACTCTATGGTATATTGTGCTATGTACTTTAGTTTACCATAGTATAAATGGTGTGTATAGAACACACCACAGAATTACCGTGGTACTTTAAACATTATCATGTTACTGTAGGCACTGCCAGACTTTATAGAGTACCAGATTTGGTACTGTGCCACTTCAGTGGGTACTGTGGTAGTACTATGGTGTTTACCATACTACTTCGGGGAATAGCACGATACTTTGAGCATCACAGTGGCTACCAAATTTCAGCGGATTCGTACGTAAGGTAACATTAGATATGTTAGTACATACTACTGGTATTGTTATAGTACATGCAATATCACATGACAGTATGTAATATTATGTAATGTAATATTAAAGTTTCCAAATGCACTATGGTATTTAATGAATGTACATCCAGTGGTAGCATACTATATAAATATTACTATTATGGCACATTAACATGTATATACATGTATAATATACTGTATATGGTATGTGTTCTATAGTATCCTATTCTGTACCATGTGGTACTATGGTACAGAATAGGATAGTACCATTGTAGTACCATGTACCATAGTGTGAACATGTACTATATCAGGAAATAAGTACCATGGTATTGTCAAAAATACTGTGATACTGATCCATGGTACACGTACCATTGGACTACGTATGGTACCTTTACCATGGTCAAATTTCTTATGGGATCACATGGTAATGTATGCATTATTTACAAATGTATTTATATACTGTAATATGGAAAACAGAAAACAACTAGAATCATGATTCATATCTCAGCGTATGGTTATTTCCACTATGAGTATCAAGATCCTCAAACCTTCATTCCAGGTATACAGAGCAAGGTTTCAGAAAACCCTCAGACAGAGTTCAAGTGGTGCTCTTGGAGGAGTCCCAATCTACAGTAAATGTCCTGCTTCACCAAAACTGATCTCATATCAGCAGCTGCACATGACCTCTCAGGTAAAGAACATCAAACCATCCATACAATCCCTAAATAACTGTAATGGAAGGAAAGGTATGTACTTTTTAAAACATTCGAGAACCTTAAAAGATTAGGCTATTAAACATCCAATCTGGTGTCCCTTTTATTTACACAAACTGTCCTTCCACTTTGAGCGCAGTCATAACATGAGTTATCTCAGTTATTCTTTAGTGTCTAGTTTCCAGTGATAACTGGGACTTCGGAATATGAAAAAGGACAGTTGTTTATGCCTTTAGGTAATACTGCTCCAACACTGATATCCTTTTATGCAGATTTTTATTTTTTAATACAGTGTGCTAGGGGTGACTCAATTGTTCATTTGTACTAGTTCACCAGTAATTAAGCAAAATAGTAGTCAACTTACTATACTTAAAGCTGATCCAGGATATCACTATAACTACCAATCTACATTTTAATTAGCTGCAATTATATACAAAGACTACGACTGTTAAACCTTGTTCAGAGGGGAAAATAGTGGTTTCGATTGAAAACCCCCTTTTCCCTTTTATATGCAACTATAACAGCTTTCACTCTTCTTGAAAGGCTGTCCACAAGACTTTGGAGTGTTGGACGGAATTCGTGCCCATTCATTCTGTAGAGCATTTATGAGGTCAGGAACTGATGTTGGACGAGGCTTGGCTTGCAATCTCCGTTCCAGTTCATCCCAATGGTGATCGATGGGGTTGAGAACAGGGCTCTGTGTTAGGGCCAGTCAATTTCTTCTACACCCAACTCATGTCTTTATTATCCTTTCTTTGTGCGCTGGGGTCATGTTGTAATTCATGTTGGAGTAGAAAAGGAACTCCCCTAAACTTCTGATGATGGAGCCACACATGTTTTTGTTGTTTCTATTTTACCCCATTAAACTTCACTTGTCATTATTGCAATATTGTCCTTGATCAATAATTTATTTTTTCTTTTTTTCCAATAACAAAAAAAAGTGCTATATGAAATTACATAGCAGGAACCATGTTTACTTTATTGCCACTTTTCTGTCAAATAAAGCCGCTGCAGTAAAGGCTTTCATTTTCTGATAATTGCTTCTTAATTGTACTGTACAGTATAGGGAAAAAATGCATAGCTTATTTTGACCATAACTATTTATTATTCTGGCGACATGATAATACTAGTGACAGGATCTTGGGCATCCAAAGCTCTCCCATGCCCACAGGAACTAAAGGCCAACCTTTCCGGTCCAATCCCACAGGAAACCCAATAAAGTACCAACTCTCCAGATCCCAATCTGGTCAAGCAACTAGGGGACGCACCAGACAAACAAGCCTGATCCACAGAGGCCCCACTTCCCACCCCACAGCACCCAAAGGACCTGCTGATAACGTCCTGGTGCCAGACACCATAGCACACCTCCAGGGATCTTGTGTACCACTGAGGCAAATCTGAATTGTGGTACATAGGTACCTTACACAATGCTGTACTTTGTGTAATGTTTTGTGTTGTAATGTTATGGCTGACCAGTGTATGTGAAAATGGACAGATGTCTATTGGATGAAAAGCCATAAACGATATTCTCTGACCTACAGTACCAAGGTCTATAATCTCCTTCAGTCAGTCCAACCCAGAGTTCATAATTTCGAACTGACAAAATACTATTTGCGCAGTGCAAATAAAGAAATAATCATAGTGAGGCAGCAAAATCCATCCTGCATGACGTCTCCAATGTTGTGACCGGAGGGCTTTGAGGGCAGCTGGCTCGCTCTTGTCAAGACATTATTAGTAGCAATTGGGGTGGTGACCCGAATGATGAGATCTGCAAGGTCCTTTTGCTAACTTTAGAATGGCACACCAGACACAAAAATGGCAGGTTGATGCTTTTATGAGCTGTAACTCCTCCCTGAGTCCCAAAAACATCTTTGGCTGTTTTGTTCTTTTCGGATTTAACTGAAATGATGCACTTTCAGTGGGCTTCCTTTCTTCTATGTTATAAATAGTGCATCGATGCCGGGTGAGTTTTGTGTGTGTGTGCGCTGTGTAGGAAGAAGGTGCCACCGTGCCAACTGTCAGCTCAAACTGTTCATTAGTGTTGTATTGATTCTGCTGGTGAATAACAGTTGGGTGTTGGAACCAGACCCGTTCTCTTCCAAACGATCACTCCGTCGAACGCTTCCTTCTCTTCCTTTGGTTCCTGGCCCAAATGTGACATTTTCATTCTCTAGGCAATAAGTCATGCTCGCCATTACTAGACTGATTGAACTCAAGTGAGATCAGCACAAGAGAATCAATGCTGTAATTTCCTGTGATTCAGTAATATCTTTTATGTATTAGCCAAAATTCCTGAAACATACAGTACATACTGGTTGGTCTGTATACAGTAAGGGAAGGCTCATTAAGTTGCAATTAGTTACAAGGTGTAATTATTTTCGCACATTTTCCTTCTTTAACCTCACCCATAGCCTGTAAGGTATGTGAAGGGCTATGAACATGAAAAGATGCCTTTGACTGACTATGAAGTATGTTTTTGATATAACGTAAAAACCTTAAAATAGGTGATTTTTTTTATTTTTCTTTTACATTTTCTGTTATTTATATAGTTTTGAACACTATATGGCTTGGCTTGCTGCATTGTAAGCACATAATGTTAAAAAAAAACATATTTCCTCAAGAGTTAAACATGTTTTAATAAATAAGTTCACATTATAAAAAGATTCTCATAAAGTTCAACTATGTTGTCGACAGTCTGTGAACACAAGCTCCATTTCCCAGAATCCTTTGCTTCAAGGTCTATCACCCGACCCATCACATACCTCCCTTCTAATCACACACACACACACACACACACACACACACACACACACACACACACACACACACACACACACACACACTTGTTTTAAATCACAGCTTTGCTATATCTACTCCTCAACACCTCAAATTTCAGTTCATTGTAAAGATGCATCACTGGTGATGTTACAAAGGCTTTATCTTTAAGTATATGTTATTATTGTTTTAGCTTTGATCAAACAAGGCAGGTGTTCTTATCTGCAAAAAGTAATGTTTTGAGTCATTATCCATCAGCTGTATCAATTTAGAAGCATTTGGCTGAAACAGCAGAGAGTATAGCCCTATACACTTCAGAATTCATCCAGCTATGTTTATCAGCAGTCAGGTACAGTGGTACCTCGGCATATGAATGCCCGGCCCCTCTTTGCTAATTTTTGTCTTAAGAACTTATGAAAAATTTGGCAGGCATACGAAGCATTTTGGGTTTTTTTTCCATTATTTAGTCGTTTCCAATTCCTCCCCATCACTAGGGGGCTCCACATTCAGGCTACTACTACCACTAAGGAGGGCCGAAGACTATCACGTGTTTCCTCTCGATTTCCACTCGGAGGACAGCGCTATCCGCTTCTTCCGCTTGCGTGAGCTCACAGATACCCCTGATTGGCTGTAGAGCCGTGATTAATGTGGGAGCACTAAGTACCTCTCATCCCTCCCATCTGAGAGAGCTCGGCCAATCAGCTCTCTCTAGACCTCCAGCTGCGAGAGGTCACAGCATCACACGGGAATCGAACTACAGTAGCGTTCTTCGGATGATAGGGCGAGTGCCATATGAAGCATTTGTGACACTTACAAGTGACCGGTCACGCATATTTGTGTCAGGCAAAGGGAGTTTACATACAGTATTATTATTATTATTTATTTATTTATTTTAGCATTTTGTGCAAGCTATAGTGAAGACAGCACCATGGGTCCCAAGAATGTTAGCAAGGATGGCAGCAAGATAAGGATGGCACCAAGTTTTGTTTTTAAAAGCGGTGGTGCCAGAAGGAATCATATTTTATAGTTGATGTCTTTTCTAAATGTTTTGATTGTTTTATATCTAAAAATATAGTTATAATATTGGAAATTGGTAATATTGGCAATATGTTTTGTGCGGCTAAAATGGATTATCTGCATTCAGCAAAGTCTAACCTGGCCTTTCTGTTTTTGAGCAGTAGATTGCACCTTGTGGTGAAGCATCTGTACTTCATAAAGCTGTCACCTGATTGCAGCCTTTGACAATGACACACCTACAGTACCTCCTCAAGAGTGTTCTTGACTTGGCTGGATGTTGTCAAAGGGTTCTTCTTTACTATGGACAGAATTCTGCGGTCATCTATTTTAGTTGTTCCCCATGCTCTCTGTTCCAAAATTTATGGGCCTGTCTGTATATAATGAACTAGTAACCTTAGGGTTCTATTATTTAAATGTATACAATAACATTCTGGGTATTTATTGGAGCCATAAACTGTTTACTTCTTAAGTTTCCACTGAGCGAACATATTAGGTTCAAGTCGACATGGTTTATAGGCTGACTTTTATTTTATTTTGATGTCTGGATTTAAATCAAGTGCCCAGTCATGATAACAGTACAGTAATAAATATAAGATATATATATATAACAGAATAATAAATAGAACATTTGCAAATGTTTATAATAAACAAAAATAACAGACCCAAAGGATATGCTTTAGGGACTTTAGATTGTCCTAATACAGTCTGTTAGTTGATCACCGAACCCCCTTTTGACTTCCCCTGCTTTGCCAGTAAAGCTCATCCAAGTGCATCGAATCCCTTGATGGCATCAATACTCATTTTATCTCATATTGATGACATATTTGTATCTACAATACCAGCTTACACGGGGATGGTTTTGATTCCTCTTCTATGCCGCTTAACCTGTAACAGGGGGCCTGGAACCTGTCCCAGGAGACTTTGGTTACGAAACGGGTTACACCCTGGATGGGACGTACTGTAAATCCATCACACACACACACACACACACACACACAAACTCATTGACACACTACAGGCAATTTGGGAACTCCAGTTTGCTGAATGCAGATAATCTGCATGTTTTTGGACTGTGGGAGGAAACCGGATTACCCGGAGGAAACCCACCAAGCACGGAAAGAACTTGTAAACTCCATGCACACAGACCTGATGTGGGAATCAAACACTTGATGCTGGAGGTGCAAAGCGACAGTGCTAACCGCTTAGCCACCGTGCTGCCATTTAAAATACTGAAATGATAATGTGAATGATGGATGAACAGACAAATGGTTTTTAAATTCATTTATCCTTCTATCTAACAATCTGCACCCATGGTACACATGGGGGGTTAAAAAAAAAAAGTACTTTGCCATGTGTAAAGCCACTTTAACTCAGGCAGAAATGATTGAAAAGTATTAACATTGTACATCCAGTGTTTTTCTGCAAATCACAGCTTTTTTTTTTTTTTTTAAGAAAGGAAGTCACATGAGGATAGTAACACAATAGACACAAGTTGCAAATCATCAATCGTATAGAGCGTACATTCATTCATCTTCTATACCGCTTAATCCTGTGTTCAGGGTCGCGGGGACCTGGAGCCTATCCCAGGAGACTTCGGGCACTAGGCGGGGTACACCCTGGACAGGGTGCCAATCCATCGCAGGGCACACACACATACACACACTCACACACCCAATCACACACTACGGGCAATTTGGGAACACCAATTAGCCTAACCTGCATATCTTTGGACTGTGGGAGGAAACCGGAGTACCCGGAGGAAACCCACCAAGCACGGGGAGAACATGCAAACTCCATGCACACAGATACGGGAATCGAACCCAGACCCTGGAGGTGCAAGGCGACAGTGCTAACCACTACACCACCACGCCGCCCATAGAGCGTACAATAAAAGCAAAAAACAATGTATACATGTGGAGATGACACAGACATGACTAAGAGGAATACAGAATACACATACTGTACATACATGAAGAATGAGATGAATATGTGCAAATATAGGCAATAAGTATGAATATTCAATAGACAGGATAGTGCGAATTAAGATGTGCGACTGAGTTACAGCAGTTAAGAGTGACACCAGTGCAAAAAGTGAATGGTGCAAGACTGAAGTAATGAAAATCTAAATGAAAGGGTAAATGATGTGTTGATAGATATGCCTGTGAACAGTAAGTGAGTCTGTCATGACGAAGAGCTACACTACAGTACATGTATATCCATGGAGCAGTGGTAGTTGAGAGACCATCCGACCCAGAATCCCAATCACGTCCCCAGGCACCATAAAGAGGTGTTAAAAGAGCATAAGATTTCCTGAGTCTACCAGTAGAGCAGCTCTGTGATTGAAGTCTGCCACCGAACATGCTCTTCTGCATGTCAAAAGCTCCATACGGTCTGCGATTGGTGTTAAACATGATGGACGGCACTTTGTTCAAGGTCCTTCTTTCCAGCACCGGCTCCAGCGAGTCAAGTTTAACCCCAACCGCAGACTCTCCGAACTACCTTGTTAAATCGTGTGGCATCTCTGCTTGGCCACCACTGCGCCATAAATCTAAATTAACAAAGCACACTATCAATGTAACATTGTGACAGAATCATAGACACCCAAGTCTTATTTGTGCCGGTGGGGACCTAATGCAAGCCTGTCTAGTCCAATCCCACAGAAAAGCCAATGCAACGATGCAACACGACTCTCTAAAACATGCCAGTGCTGTGCACAAGAGAAATGTTTCAGAACACCCAGCACACCACCACACATGGGGTCCAGCAGGAAAAGAGCCCAAGGCCACTGACCTGGTTTCCAAACTCCCCAGATGTCAATCAAATCGAGCACCCATGGAATGCTCTGGACGAATAAATCCCACCCTGCAACCCACAGCACCCAGACGCTCCATTACCAACGTCCCAGCACCAGACACCACAGCACACCCCAGATGAGTCAGGGTCAGAGCTGCCCAAGTGGCACAAGTGGAATCTACCCAGTTGGGCCTAATGTTTATCATTGTAATGTGATGACTGATTGCTGTAGGTGCTAACTGATAAGAGATAACGTCTCCCTGCAATATTACATTATAGTACAATGTGTCAGTCATTAATAAATTAAAACTTGTAATAGTTTCCACATAACTGTGGAGTAAGAGAAAGCACTTCAGGATGTGTCATAGGAAGATAATCAAGTTCAGGTTGGGAATAATTCCTCTGCTTTACATTGGGCCGTGTCACACCACCCTGTACACATATAGTAAAACAGAAAACAACTGGCTGAAGAAACAAGAAATGATGTACCCTAAGACATTTCGAGTCTGTGAAATTGAAATATACAGAGGGCGAATCGTGTCAGTGAGGTCATAATCTCTTGTTTGGCTGAGAATTGTCGCAGGCAATTTAAGATGGAACCTTTTATGGATGTCTGCTACCACATTTAGAGAAAGGGCAAAACACATATCCTGTTGTGTAGTCTGAGGTCAATATTGTGTTTCACCCTCACCCATCTTCATACTGCAAGCTGAAATCCATTCTACCTGATGCTTTCCCTTCCCATTTATTTTCATCTCTTACCAAGCTGTATGACACAAACTTTGCTGCAACTGAAACCGAATAGAGTTTGAGCTCCAACAAATTTAATTCTGATACTTTCATAAGAACCCGGAGGGGGGTTACCTGGTGAAAACAGTACAGGATACTAAGAGTAGACTGTGCTACAAACAAGAAAGAGCCAGATGGAATACTAAAATGGGAATGATGACAAACCACAGTGAGGCCCCAGCATATGAACAAGCCATAGGAATCAAACTTGTTTGTAAGGTGGAGGGCCATTTTGGGGGACGCCTGAAGCCTGGAACCAATGTACGTACATGACTTCCCTTTATGGCGCTTTTCCACTGCATAGTACGGCACGACACGGTTCAGTTCTACTCACTTTTGGGGGGTTTTCCACTGGGAACAGTACCTGGTACCTGGTCCTTTTTTTAGTACCACCTCAGCCGAGTTTCCGAGCGCGCCGAACCGTTACCAAAACATGACGTGTAAACTCTGCTGGTCACTGATTGGCCGGAGAAAATCGTCATTACTGCGTCACTGAGCTTGCGACACGAGACACAACAGAACCGCTATATTTAGAAACAGCCAGAGAAGGATCGCACGCACCTTTTTATATTAACCAAAAATTTTCTTTGGCTGCCATCAGCCTCTTTTGAAACAAACTCCTTCGTCTCGCTGTTAAAAACATCCACATGCCGAGATTGAAGAACACCATGCCGTCGATATGCTCCATTGTTGTGTGTTCGTTTGTGGCGCGTTTATGATGATGTCACGGCAGTAGCGGCGCCGCGACTATAACGACACGTGAATAATCCCGCCCACTCTAAAGCGGTACTAAACTGCAGTGGAAGTGCAAACCGAGCCGAACTGAGCCGAACCAAAGTGAGCTGTACTGAACGTGCTGTGCCGTACTATGCAGTGGAAAAGAGGCATTAGATTCTTTTCCAGGGCTTTACTGCAGCTACCTTCAGCTGATGTTTGTTTGTGGGTCTTTTCGTCTTCAGTCTTGTTTTTAGTGAGTGAAAAATTTGCTCTATTGAGTTGAGAGCAAGGGACTGACTTGGCCAGAGAAGAATACAGTAAGTCCCCTACATATGAACAAGTTCTTTTCTGAGAGCTCGTTCGTAAGTTCAATTTGTTGATGAGTCCAAAAAACATTATGTAGGTTCAATAATACCAGCAACATTTGCTATACACAGAATATTATAGTATAGTGTTGTATAGAATCGTGCCAATGCTTAAATTATTCATGTTAAAATAACTAGCAATGTCAGCCATTATTTTCACTTTTGTCTCTGTTGTTATTGCTTGGCATTTCTTAGCAATGCCCCTGCTTTTATGCTTGCTTCTGGACATCCTGGGATACACACTGCATGCACATAACAATGTTCGGCGGACATGTGATCTAACTTCCGCGACTGAGCAAGTTCATATCTTCAAAAGTTCGTAACATGTTACGATGTTTGTATGTAGGGGACTTATTGTACTCGTAAGAAACCCAGCGCCTAAAACTGCACATTAACATGAGCACTTTTGCAAAACCTCCACCAGAAAACAAAGCAGTACAACCTTATATAATCTTCTCCTATGATTTTTCCACAGTTACGAGGTGAACAAAGGTCATATAGAGAATCAAAGTCATTTTCATACACTTGTCTAAAGTGTAAGTCCAAGACTGAGGTTAAAAGGGCAAATCGAGCTTTAGCTTGAAGTACAATATAAAATAAAGTAGAAAGTACAAAGCCAATCTACAAAAGTTCTTAATTAAATAAATGTTTGTCATTTTCCTATTTAACATAACTAAACATGTGACTTCTCACCAGATTTCTTAATAGAAAGCAGGATGAATGATGTCGTTGCATTTGTCCTGACAGCACAACCATTCTGGATATTGAAACTCTGACCCAAGCTGACACTCTATTGATTTCTTTGTCTTACTTCATAAACAAAGAAATGTTCCCGAAAGCATCAAAACAGTTGATCCAAGGATTGAAGCCATTCCCAAGGGCTCAGTTTCCCAAGTTTCCATCATGTGGAAGGTCGCCATTTCTCAGCAGTGGGAACTGAACAGTCAGTCACAAGGTCAAATTCAAACAAATAAACCATGATAAAACATAATGATAGCCAGCTTGAAGCAACTCAACTATTTAAAGCCTTTAATAATAATCTGCTGAAAAAGTGCTACAGTTAGTGATGACATATTTCATATTTTGACAACACTATATATATATTTAATAATAAATAAATATATATTATATATATATATAGTGGTGTGGAAAAGTGTTTACTGATTTTTTTTGCACATTTGTAAAACTTGTATATAGTGTTTCAATGGGAGGAAATTGGAACAAGGGGAAAAAAATGTTAAGTTTTGTTGCACAGTACTCCAGATTGCAGAACTGAACCTTGCTGAACACAAGGTGTATCACATGCCTCTTGTACACAAAGCGATCGTGCATCTCCTGAATATTGTTATGTTACTTCTCTGCTTAATTCTCTTTGATAAATATTGAAGTACATCATGCCTCCCAATTGCAACAAACCCAGTGGTAGTGATAGTTCAAAGCTGCTAAAAGAAGAATAGTGATATTTTACAAAAATGTTTTGTTATAGACAACACAATTGTGGGTCTGAATTTGCAAAATCACTGAAACTCTGAAAATGTCTTTTATCTCATTTTGTTGTAAATCAGCTATGTTTTATTCAGTATGTTATATCGGGGTCAGGTGTAGCTCAGTGGTTAAGGCATTGGACTACGGTTCGGAAGATCCCAGGTGCAAACCCCACAACCACCAAGTTGCCACTGTTGGGCCCTTGAGCAAGGCCCTTAACCCTCAACTGCTCAGATGTGTAATGAGATAAAAATGTAAGTCGCTCTGGATAAGAGTGTCTGCTAAATGTAAATATCGTTATAATGCATTTCCAAATCTGGAGAAGAGCAAAGCGTTCTCTCACCGGCCCGACGGTCTGTTTGTTAGTTTTGAAATCTCACTCACTTCCAATTGCATTCAGGTGATCGTGTGCTTTGAAGGAATGGTTTTTGAGAGAGTTTGAGTTTCAATACTACTAGCTATTAGTGCTCTCAGTGCCGTTGTAAGTGCTGTAAGGGTTGTTGCTTGAAAGGGTTGCTGGAATAGAAGCTCAATAAACGAAAAACAAAATGTGTTCTTCATTTCATTGAGCCATGTTTGGAAGTTCTGTCATTCAGGTGTACTTTTGTGATAGCATTAAGTTTAAAGTGAAAGCTGATAGACGACTCGATTCACCAGGTGTTTCAAGCCCAATCATAGTAATCACGCGCCGTCCTTTATGAAAATCAATCACGGTAAACAGAAAACAACTCTTTCATCCAAAGACAGTATGTTTATTTGGCCTGGTGGCTCAGTGGTTATCATTGTGGACTGGCTCCTCCAAGGTTGCAGGTCCAAGTCCTGCCATTGGGTCTGTGTGTGGGTGTTTTGCATGCTTGCATGTTCTCTCCATTCTTGGTGGCTTTCCTACGTACCACAGTCTAAAGACATGCAGGTGAGGCTAAGTGACACTTCCAAATCAACTGGAGTGTGTCCAGGGTGTATTTCGTCTAGTGTCCCGAGTCCTCTGGGACAGGCCCCAGGCCTCCCGCAACCCTGTAAAGGAAACCCGGTATAGAGAATGAATAAGTGAGTTATTTGTTTTTTTGTGTAATTGCATAGTGGTTAATCAATGTATGCCTTATATATTGCGTTCTACTGTATTTCACATGTGATTTCTCACTATCTGATGATCATGTGTTATGGATATGCCTGTAAATCACACTCAAATAACTTTGCCCTGTTCTCCAGGGGTTTTCATCCTGTATAATCACTTGATTTGGTTGTCAATGATACACTGAATGAAGCTCCAGACTGGGCCAGAAGAAAAAAATCCTCCTCCTCCTCATAAATCTTTTTTATATTTTTTCCCATTTTATATATGTTTTAATGTTATTGGTTCCACATAGTAAAATACATAAGCCATTGTTAACAGGAAATAAGATGAATAATGAAGCCGAGCTTTATTTTCATGTGCTTTAAACTTTCCCAGCGGAATTATTTCTCATGCACTCAGATTAAATTTCAATATTTTGATATGTCGGATACTCATACTGTACCTTTGAGCTAACAGTCACTAAGCCGCTAAAGCGAAGCTCCAGGATCACCAAATCTGTCTTTAACACTGTTATGTCAGACCTCTGTGACTTCCTCATCTGTAACGTAAATTGAGAAAGGATGTAACAATTACACGTCCTAATGGAGAGAAGGAACAGTCCAGCAGCAGTTGCCAATTTTGCTCAAACCGGTAAATCAATAGGACAGAGCACACGGACAGGAAATGTCAATTATAGGGGCACTTGTTTGACTTGAAGAATAGACTTTTCACTTAAATAAACAGGTCAGTTCGATAAAGTAATCCTTCTGGAAAGCACAGCAGGGGCTTTATTTAGTAAGACTAGGTCAAATGTTATGCTACAAAGATTATACAGTGGGTCTATCGATAATTATGTGGTTTTTCTTTGCATTGTAAAAATGCTGTCTCATACAGTACAGTAGGTACCGTTGTAGATTTCTACATAGGGGTTTCTCTGAGCAAAATACCTGAAGAGCTCTACAGTATATTCATGTGCGGTTGGGTAATGTGACATGCAGATTATCTTTTTTTTTTTTCAGGA
Organism: Channallabes apus; assembly: GCA_030522415.1. Classification (NCBI taxonomy): domain Eukaryota; kingdom Metazoa; phylum Chordata; class Actinopteri; order Siluriformes; family Clariidae; genus Channallabes; species Channallabes apus. The sequence goes on from CM060111.1 coordinate 38,678,191, forward strand.
TTTTGTAGAAAATTGCAAAGGGTTCTATTTAAATATTATGTCAGATTTCAGTAATAAAAGTTACACAAACTCTTAAACATATTAGTCACTTTTTGTCTCTGTAAATCATGTTTCATTGAAACTGTAACTAAAGCAGAAAAACTGGATTAATATGAAAATTAGCTGTTGAAAATCCGTACCTGTAAAAAAAAAAAAAAAAACACGATGGGTGAATTATATTAAAAAGAAACTCCATGAATGAATTCCATGAATCTTAAAGCTGCTTCCAAAGTGATTGCGTTTTACATCATTGAAAACGACCAGGTAATGTTTAAAGTCTGTAGCCTCAGATTTATGGAGCATGATCTGTTTGGGCCACATTTCCATTCTGCTGCTGCTTATGACTTATGCAAGATTTTACATGCTGTATTTTCATTTAACTGTCGAATGTCACATGCTTAGCACTAAAGCAGTAAAGCTTGGACAGATCAAAGCGTTTACATTATAAAATTTTGTTACTCCTTTTCCAGGACAGCAGCACGGAGGTTTAGTGGATAGCTCTGTCGCGTTGCACCTCCAAGGTTTCAGTTCCTGCCCCGGGGTCTGTGTGCATGGAGCTTGAAGGCTGTACAGCTGTGAATGACGATCCTGGTGGCTTAGCGCCAGCTGCAGTATTCTCTACATAATCAAAAATACTGGTTTGACCTGAACATCACACTTAGATAAGATAAAGATGATTGAATATGATACATTGGATTGGTACGTACTGTACTTATCCAGTTCATCAAGGGCTTACCTTAGTGAGTAAGGCAGGTGACACCACAGAACACAAACACTTCCACAGGCCACAGTGCATCTCATCAGACTGTCAGGGGAAAGCAGAGAACCCGGAGGAAACCCACCAACCAGGAAGAACATACAAAGACCAGACCACATACTGTACACAAACCTTAGGCGATATTCGAACCCTCAACCTCGAGGGGCAAGGCAACGGTGTTAAGACACATACTGTAAGACATGGACATGCAAGCATTACACGCACATCTTCACGTTTCAGTGACATTTGCTGTAAGTCACAACTTAACTGATATTATTTAACACAGGAGTTTGGAAACGTGTTGGGTTCTTGGAGAATGCTTCCTTCACTGTGACAGAAACCAGGATTTCCACTGGATTTCAGATAACTGTGGAATGACTAAATATTATACTGTACTTATAAGTGCTATTGAAGATTAAAAACTCGAATCAGCATGACTTTTGTTAAACTGAATAGAGATATAAAACATCTTGTTTAACGATGATTCCTTCCAGCTGCCGTATGATCCTAAATGAGACGAAATGGACAAAATCATCCTTTTATTTATTTTATTTTAAACAATATTAGAAAACCTGGCGGCATGGTGGTGTAGTGGTTAGCACTGTCGCCTTGCACCTCCAGGGTCTGGGTTCAATTCCCCGGCCAGGCTCGATTCCCGTCTCTGTGTGCATGGAGTTTGCATGTTCTCCCCATGCTTGGTGGGTTTCCTCCGGGTCCTCCGGTTTCCTCCCACAATCCAAAGACATGCAGGTTAGGCTAATTGGCGTTCCTAACTTGCCCGTAGTGTGTGAATGAGTGTGTGTACTGTATGTGCCATATGATGGATTGGTGAACCTGGGATGGTAAGTCTCCTGGTAAAGGCTCCAGGCTCCCCTGTGACTCTGTATACAGGATAAAGTGGTATAGATGATGAGTTAGTAAGTGACTATTCACAAGGCATTAAGGAAACCAAGAGTAGCAAAGCAATAGGTAAACCCTGCTGCAGTATTTTTTTTTATCCCAGGAGTTTGACAAGTTTGTCTTGATTATCCATGCATTATTTTTTTATCTATTTTTTTTACTGGTTTAACATGCATTTGATAAAGTTGCATAGAGAATTTGGTTAAATGTAAACCATTATGGGTTTTGAGACAGGCATTAAGGGGATGAAGGGCTTATATATTCTAGACCATGTGCACTTGGCTCTGAATGAAGATTATACAAAATAGTCATGAGCTGAATTTCTCAGGTCGATTTATGCCTGATTTACCTCCCCTCGCAGTGATTGGGGTAAGAAATTGCTCCTCCGGAGGCCCAATTCTAGACTAAGACCTTTCACACGTCAATCTTTCATTCTGATTTTGTGCCTTTAAAAGCAGTACATGAGCTCTGGTGTATGTACGCTGGCGCAGCTCCAAAATGGCACGAACATGATGAGGAACGATAGAGCTGGCTTTCCAGAGGCCCTCGATAAAAGGGTCTCCATATTTTACTCGTAATTGTTATTCCCACTTTATACCATGAATTTTCAATTCTGATTAGTCAGAAGGTGACACTACTCTGATAGCCGTGCCAGCTGTAATTCTAATTGCAGCTTTCTATTAATGTGCTGGTATTAATAGTAAGTGCTTCTAGGCTTGTATGACAAATATGGTACAAAATCTAACACTATGGATTTAATGGATATGGCTGATTTGGTGAAGTTGATAAGGTTTATATATATATATATATATATATATATAATTTTTTTTTTGGGTAACTTGAAACACCGTCATGTTTGTTTTTCTTTTTTTTTTTGTTCAAATGGGTAAAAAGAGGATAAAACTATCCATTTTATCCATCCAAATGTAACTATCCATTCATCCATCTATCCATCTATTTTTGCAAACACTTCTTCTGTGAAGTGCCAGCACACACATAATCATACATCATGGAATAATTTGAAAATGGCAATCAGCAATCAATGTCTTTGGACATGAGCAACCTTGGACACGGAACTCTGCCTTTGCCTCTGCTAACACATTGGAATATAAACACGCCACCTACCAACTCCGGAAGACTATTAAATCTGCGAAACATGAGTACAGGGACAAAGTGGAACAACAATTTGATGATTCTCGAAGAATGTGGCAGGGACTGAATACAATCGCGGACTTCAGAGGGAAAACCAGCACACCGCAGACCACGGCCTCTCTGTGTGAGGATCTAAACGTATTTTACGCTAGATTCAACACAGCGAACACCACGGAACTGGACAGCGAACTTCGCATCATGGATGACGTCAGTGCGCACACAGTGTCTGAAGAAGATGTAAGGAAGTGCTTCAGACAGGTGAACGCACGCAAAGCCGCTGGTCCTGACGGAATCCCCGGCCGTGTCCTTAAATCATACGCGGCTCAGCTGGCTGGAGTGTTCATGAACATCAGGACCTTCATCTGCTCTGCGCTGCCGGACTCACTGGACCCTCTACAATTTGCATACCGCCACAACAGGTCCACTGATGACGCCATAGCCCTGACTCTACATACTGCCCTCACCCACCTGGAGAAGAAGGATACGTATGTGAGAATGCTGCTTGTAGACTATAGCTCCGCTTTCAACACCATCGTTCCCTCGAAGCTGGGCAGGAAACTACAAGATCTAGGATTGAGCAGCTCTCTCTGCAGCTGGATTCTCAACTTCCTGTCCGACAGACGCCAGATGGTCAGACTGGGCAGTATCACCTCATCCTCTGTCACAATGAACACTGGTGCTCCACAGGGGTGTGTACTGAGCCCTCTACGGTACTCACTCTACACATATGACTGCATCGCCACTAGCAGCTCCAACATCGTTGTGAAGTTTGCGGACGACACAACAGTGGTGGGTCTTATCACCAACGGCGATGAGACGGCATACAGGGAGGAGGTCAGTGCCCTGACACATTGGTGCCAGGAAAATCATCTCTCCCTCAATGTCGGAAAGACCAAAGAGCTGATAGTGGACTTCCGGAGGTGTAGAGGTGCACATTCCCCCATCATCATCAACGGCGCTGCTGTGGAGAGAGTGAGCAGGGTGTTCACATAGCAGAGGATCTCACATGGTCAGTTCATATTAACAAAACAGTGAAGAAGGCGCAGCAGCCACTCTTCTTTCTCAGAAGACTGAAGAGATTTGGCATGAGCCCCCGCATCCTCAGGACCTTCTACCGCTGTGCCATCGAGAGCATCCTCACTGGATCAATCACGACCTGGTACGGCAATAGCAACCGCAAAGCTCTGCAGAGAGTGGTGCGGTGTTCCGAGAGGATAATTGGAGGTGAGCTTCCCTCCCTCCAGGACATCTACAGGAATTGGTGCCTGAGGAAAGCGAGGAGGATCATCAAAGACTCCAGTCACCCCAGCAACAACATATTTAAACTGCTCCCGTCAGGCAGGAGGTATGGCAGTATCCGGTCCCGAACCAGCAGGCTGAGGGACAGCTTCTATCATCAGGCCATCAGACTGCTGAACACTGACCAATAGGTCTTCATAGACACTACACGGTCACTTTACACTGTCACTTTATAGTCACTAAGCCACTTTCCACTCCATACTGCACATAATTGCCTTTTTGCACAACATTCATTGCGGACATTCTTATACATTATACACAAGTAGACATACTCTCACAAACGTGTGTGTATGTGTATATACATGTATGCATATATGTGTATATGTAGATGTATGTATGTATATACTGTATAGATATATGTAGATGTATATATATGTGTATATATATATATTATGTATACTTGCATTCACAATTTTATATTTTTTTATTTATGTTATTTTACTTTATACTATTCTTATACTGTACTATTCATATGCATACGTATTTATTCTTATAATTGTACACCACTATTGCTTGTGTAGCTTGCACATAAGAATTTCACTCACGTGTACTGTACCAGTGTACCAGTAACGTGACGTGACAATAAAAGTGATTTGATTTGATGAGGATTCCCACCAAGCACAGGGAGAACATGCAATACACACAGGCCCCTATTCTTCCAGGAGACTTAGGGCACAAGATGTTGTACAGATGTGGATGGGGGGGGGGGGGGGTGCCAATCCATCACAGGGCACACACACACGCTCATTCACACACTGTGTCTAATCTAGATGTTTTTGGACTGTGGGAGGAGACCCACCAAGTACGTGGAGAACATGCAAACTCCATCCGAGTTGCGAATTGAACCCCAACTATGGTGGTGCTAGACGACAGCACTAACCACTACGCCCCAAATTGTTATCTGATATAAGAGGTTCTTTTGGACATGCTGCTTTTGACAAGTATTCACCTCCCATGTGGTCATGCATCACAGCACCAGAAATTACTTTTGATTGTTGATGGCAGACATTTATGACTTAATATTGTGTTAAGCGGTTTGGGTCGTCCAAGTGTGCCATAGGGACAACATGCATGATGACTAGTATGATTTGCACATGCAGCCGTGAGACTAAGCAGATTGTTCAGAATCAGACAGATCATTTGCAATTAAAAAAAAAAGAAAGAAAGAAAAAGAAACAGCTGCTCAGTTCGAGGCTTCCTCCCACATCAGATTGCAATAATAGCAATTAGCAACTCATGAATTCGATTCTTTCTAATGAATCACTTTCCATCTAAGTAGGAGTTATGAGTTAAAAAAAAAAAGTAGTATGTAGGCTGTAATTTTGCCCCCTATAGAGTTCAAATACCACGGATGCAAATCTATACAAATAAAAAAGGTTTTGTCGGTACATTGGTTAGAATAAAGGTTTATATTTATAAAAAATTTACAGAAGGAATCTCCAGTCATAGTAAAAATATTTTCCGCTACTGAATAATCTACTGACCCTGTCTGTCCAGGGTGTACCCCACCTCGTGCGCCAAGTCTCCCCATGACCCTGAATACAGGATAAAGCGCTATACAGTAGAAGATGAGTGAGTGAGTGAATAGTCTACAGAATTTCTGATTTGCACTTTCTTGGTCTAGCAGGTATATTTATTATAGGGTTATTTCTTGGTATATTATATGACATAGCAGTAAGTGGTTTGATTTAAATGCAATTATCCATCCATCTATTTTTGCTACCACTTCTCCGTCATGGGAAACCTTAAGACCATCTCAGGAAACTCAGATGGAGTACACCATGAATCGTACACACACACACATACACACACACACACACACAATTGAAAATGCCAATCAGCCATGTGTTTGGACTGTGGCGGAAACTGGAGTACCTGGAGGAAAGCACAGGGTGTTCAAAAGTGTCTCGAGGTGAAAAGGTGAATTTTCAGATAGGATCCTATACTGCACTGTAACACCATTTTTCATAATACTTAATTTTTCATAATATTTCTTCCAATCCATGCTTGGTCTTTTGTAAATATGCTTACACATTTATATTTTTATCAGATGAAAAGAAACATTTAATAAATATAATTTCATGCCCTGTTATGTATTATCTGTAACTTTTTCAAATTCAGATTTTTCAATGATCTTAATTGTCATTCAGATGAAACTTGGCTAATTAAAAAAAAATGAAAAAGTGTATTATTATAAAATGCCAAATTGTTTAGATTTTGCAACATGAATTTGAAGTGGTTACAGACACTACAGGTTGTTTTTTTTTTGCTTTTTAATCTTTTATAAAAAAAAAAAAAAAATAACAATTTAAGCAACAGTTTTTACAATTCATATGCTTCTAGAAACTTAAACCAATTTTAGTATCAATACTCAAAGAAATATGTATAATTTGCATTTAAAAAAAAAATTATTTTCATTTGAAGTGTGACAGTATTGCACTGAAAATGGCCATTTTTGGGGCTTATATAAAATCATCTCTCCAAAATCACTGTATAGTTTGCAACTTCAAATTTTTAGGAAAGTACGATCAGTCAATTCCATGTTGCATAAACTTCAGAAGGAGCTTCTTTGGCCACACATTTTCTGTATTATATGTACAGTATAACATCATAAACACTGTGTTTTGGCCAATATCACACACACACACACACACACACACACACACACACACACACACACACACACACAACCATCAACCCAGTTGGTGTAATGACAAATAATAATATCACTGATTACATTAAAGCTAATAAGCTTATTTTTAGCTTTAAGCTTTTTAACTCTTGTCCCTCTACTGAGTAAATACAAAGATTCATTCATCTCTTAAAACGAGTCGATTCGTGAGTCGACTCGAATTTCTTAATAAAGCGCTTTCCGATTCCGAGCGCGCGCTACAGCGAAACGGGGAGAGAGAGAGAGAGAGAGGAAGAGAGGAAGAGAGGAGGACTGGATACCTGTCCAAGAGGTGAATGGTAAGGGAATGGGAATAAAGCTTTTATTTTATCATTTGGTCTAAAGAATAATCATATTTTTATGTCGGATAAGGGTGAAACGGAGCGCGTGCATTTCTTTTTTGTGTGCATTTCTGTTCCTCAGTGCACAGAATTGATGTTTTATGTTTTAGGAACATGGATTTGCGTTATTACAGTGTGCATGTGTTTTGGTGCATGCTGAAATCTCACAGACATGTCTAAGACAGGTGTTTGGCTGCGTGCAAATGTTTAAATGACATATGATGTTTTAAAAAAAACCCTGAAGTTTTATATAACCAGTAATATTACAATAAAGGAAAAAAACATAATAAAAAAAATCCTATTAATGACAAAAAAAGTCAGTGCATATGTCAGACATGTCATGCACTGACATGCACCTAACCCTATTAATGACAAATAAATGCATTCATCAGGAATGTCATACCATTTTATATGCCCTTACGAAATTATAAATGTTCCGATTGGGATTTATACTATCTATCTATCTATCTATCTATCTATCTATCTATCTATCTAGAGAGATATATATAACCCACATGCAAATCCTAATTGGTTCTTTTCCCCTCCTTTTTTTTTTTTTTTTAAACTTGGTTGTAAATTTGCATCACTTTCAGTATCTTCATTATATTGAAATGCATCCATGTAGGACTGCATTGAAGAAAAACCCCAATCCACACTTTGCATTTGTCAAAATGCTTTTTCTCAAAGCATAAAATGAGCACAAATTCATACTTTGTTGTAGTAATCTATTGCATGTCTCACCGACTCACGTATGCACATGTAAATGGCTTTCTCATTACAGCTTCCAGTTTTTTTTACAGAGTGCTTTTAGTTGTGTTCCTTGCGCCTTACAATTAATTATCCACTCCACCTACAGAAAATAGCTAACCAAACCAATACAAAGCAATAAAGCCAGCGCGAGAAGTTTGACGGTGTCAGCGGCACAGCAGCGCGGGCTTTGATTCACACTTGATGCCTTCACACGTCCTTGTGGAAGAAAGTGAGAGAGAGACAGGAGCATCATTTCACGCCGATACCAACACGCACGCACGCACGACGCACAAACAAATCACGCCATGCTGTGCCACACAAAACCTGAAAACAAAATTTGATGCATGCTTCAGGAAGCGACTGTCAGTCGTCCTGACGAGAAGCACAGAAATTAAAGCAGAATTGACTTTACCAAGTCAATCAGTCTCGTTGGCATTGTTACAGTGAACATATGGCTCCGTTACAGTTATTTACTTAACCAGATGCATTAAAAAAAATCTTTTTGAGATCTCTTTGTACACCTTACATGCTGATAGATCTGTTTGAACTAGCGTTGCTTATCACACATTAACAGGTGTGGACATATGGCTTTGCCCTAGATCCCAGAATTACTTCTTTCATCCTTTTGTGTGCATGATCAAATGCAGCAGCTACTAAAATCTATTTATTATTTTTCCCATAAGGAAGCTAATGCCAGTTGTCAGGAAGCCAAAGATGCGGACAGATCTTACCTATAAATATTCTTTACTGAAATTGATACTTAAACCAGGGTAACGCTTTCACGATCATTAAAAAATAATTTAAAAGAATTCTAAAAAGACTGGGAGAATACACACATTCGACCTTTTTTTTTTTTTTTTTATGATGACGCAAAAAACGGTGGATCATGCACTTAACGACTGAAAAGTGTGCATAGTCTACACTCCAACTGAGGCCAACTGAATACACCAAACTTTCACAAAAAATTGAAGAAGTTGGATGCAAGACAGACAGCATCAGTTTTAATATGCACCAGTATAAGCATTTTTTTGTACTGCATTAAAATTTAATATTTATATTCACCATTCTTCAGCCCCCTCTATGCTCATTAGCTATTTATGGTAAGCCTTACCCAGGTTTGTAAATACCATACCATAAATATCATACCACTGTACACTATAGAGATGGGGGAATAAACCGATTCAGTTATGAATCGCAATTTGTTTGTGCGCTGATTCATGTATCGCCACAAAATCGTTTTTTACATTTGTAATAGAGATGAACAGGTCGATCAGCCAGTGATCAGAATTGCCTGGTTTGATTGGCCGTGACCGTTGATTTGCCGATCAGCCTCAGATATTAAGATTTTTGTACCAAGCGCAGAAGCTTCAGAAACACATTTTATACCGCTACAAACTGTATCTCAAACCCACTCATTACACACTCGTAGACAAATTTCAAAACACCAGACGCTCACAGACACTCAAACCCACACGTTTACTCTCGGGTTGAGTTTTAAGACATTTGAGGCAAGAAAACATCACGGTTTCTTGATAATCCTACAGGAGGTACACTCAGAACTATTCACGCATTTTCATTTGCTGTGGTAGGAGTGAATTATTTGCTACGTTTCTTCAGAAATAATAATTATTATGGAAGACAGAGATACATGCTGTTCAGTTAAATACTAGACTCTTGTATTTGAAGTTCTTGTATTTGGATTGAGAAAACTAATGTTATAAAGAATGGGCTACATTTAATTACTCACTGAACTTTTTGAAAGGTTTAAAATTTTAACAAAATCAGGGAAAATGTAATATCGAATCAGGATATTTATAAAATCGTGATCCTGATAGAATCTCAATTTTAATTGTATCGGCATGTAGGTTTCATGATAATATCGTATCGGTAGGTGACTGGTGATTCCCATCCCTAATAGACTATGTGACAGTGTTCAAAATCAGCTCTCAATCAAACATATCTCTTCTTATCACACAGTTGCTGATTCGAGTCTGTACCCCCTAGGGGTGGGCGATATAACCAAAATCTTCCTTTAAAATAAGAAGCAATTTTCTACCTCGATAACGATATACTGTACATTACAATATAGCAATTTGTATCTGACAATGGATAAATAAAAATTCAAACACAAAGAAACTGTTTTACATAATGTAATTTTATTTAAACTGTGAATTGCTGAGGTTTGCCGCATTTTTTTACTTTGGCCATATTCGTTTGGATGCTTGTATTTCAGATGATAGAAAAGGTTTGACATGTTTCCACCACTTGTTAAAACAGTGCACTTGCGTACCTTCCAAATCTCGTTCATCTCATTCGTATCACTTTTCTTATACGCAAACCAATTCCACACCACAGACGATGCACCTTTTTTCTTTACAATCTCCTCGTTGTTGGTTTCGTCACATGTACTGTAAGCAAACTCACTGCTACCCACGCCGGCTCATTCGTGTGCCACGGTTTCATCCCACTTTGGATGTGTTTGGCTTCCCATCGAAGTGAATGTGTATTGCGTGGTTACGTAACGTGCAATGTCACGTGATCTCAACCGCGATTAAGACGATAGATCAAAATCTCTATCGGACAAATTTCTACCAGTTAACCGTGTATACCGGTATATCGCCCACCCCAAGTACCCCCTCATACACTTAGATGTTTCTCTGCCGGCTTGTCACACCAACTGGCCACAACGCACGATTTTGAATCCTGTGCAAAATCCTATCTGAAGTCATGCAGTGTAGCCAGAAAAAGTAGCAATTTATCACTCAACTGAAAATCTCCATAATGAATGAGGTAGTTATGTATGACTCGTAGGTTGATGGCATGATTGCAGGAAAGCTAGATTATCCGTGACAGCTGTAGACTCGGAAGACGTAGAAGTGTGCTATTACTGTAGCACTCTCAGTTAGAAAATCCGATTTTGGATCAAAAACGCATTTTAGAAGTGATTAGATGTAGCAATACATTGCAATTACGAGGTCAACGGGGGATGCATTTATTGACTAGCAGGTATAAATTCTGATTTTTGGTTTTGATCATGATAAGGATTTGGTTCGATTACATACAGTATCGTAATTGGTTGGTGATCACCAAAAAGATGCAATAAAGCCGCCTCTTTATTAGAACCCCAGAGATGTGCAGGACTTCATGCAGATTAATGATCTCTCAGAAAGCTTTTGACTCAGCAAAGCAAAGTTTTGTGATCATATTTATAGTTCGCAGCATAATTACATTTAGTGACGCATGGATGGAGGTCTGGATGTGTTTCAAGATTAATGACGACTATCAGAGTAAGGCAGACTGCAAACTCTGCTCTCTAAATATCAAGAAATGGCATTACTGAAATCCTCTTCCTACAATAAAAGTAACTGGATACTTAAGCACTGCAGACAGTATTCTCAGTACAGAGATGGGTGTGGCTTGAGTGCGTTCATTGAAAATGAGTGCTAGGAGCCGTGAAAAGGTACACGAATGTAGTATGTAGAGATATTGTGTTATATGAGAACACTTCTGTCCTGCGAGCACTGAGACATGTATGCACACTTCCCTCCACCAGGGCCTACTGTACGTTCTACAAATCAAATAACTTACTGCAAATATATGGTATATAGTTTTAAAGCTGTCCTGCAGGATTTCCTTGGTTTAGAATCCTATGTTTCCAAAGAAATCCAACCTTATGTGAAGAAGAAACGCATTATTGAAGGAAGTCCCCAACATACGAACATAAGTTCTGTTCGGGGAGCTCGTTCATAAGTCAAATTTGTTCATAAGTCCAACAAACATTGTCTAGGCGCTAGGATACTAGCACAATTGGCTATACACAGTGTAAAACGAACACGGTCCATGATCTTGTCCTTGTTCTTTAGAATTGTGCAAATGGTTGAATGATTCATGTTAAAATAACGAGCAATGTCCGCCATCTTGGATGACATTTCCAAATTGTCCACAGTTCATGAGTGTGCTTGTGTGCCCTGTGATGGTTTGGTACCCTGTCCAGGATGCCCCTAGAATAGGCACCAGGACTCCAGTGATCCTGTACAGAATGAGCCGTATAGAAAACCAGTACTGTAACATTAATATAACACCCTGTTTTTAAAAAAAAAGTGAAATATGAATTATATGAATTATAATATGAATATGAACTTCAACCCATCACTGCATGTAACAACCCCCAATTATTTATGAAGATGCTTTCTAGGTTCAGTTTACAGTATATGTTCCCGATCTGCTTGATGGCTTCAGCTAATCAAACACAACACATTACCTGTCATGTGACTCAATCCTTCATCTCTCAGCGGTACTGTTTATTGCCTCCTACACTTCGTTTTGTATTGATGCTGACTCTCGTCTTTTCTCAGTGATGGACACAATCGGAGCTCTTATAGCTTATAAGCTCATTAAACAATCCGCAGTCATTCCATTATTGCGTCTGTGATAATAATCATAATAATAAAAACACTTTATATATGAAAGCTTTGGTGCTTTATGACAGTAATAAAGGGAAAAAATGCACATCGTACTGCGGGGTATTTACGACGTGCTGCATTTATCATAAATGTTTTCCAATGTATGCAGCCAAATAAAGACAAAAGTAGTGTGTATCATGCATACATACACTCACACTCCATTGAGTTTGTGGTCTTGTGAGAGATTACAAATTATGACCTCAATTTAAGTAAATAAAAGGTAATTTTAGGCTGTTTAGGTTTTTAAAATAAAAGATATATATCTGCACCAGGGTTTGACATTAACTTTTTGGCTCACTGGCCGATGTGACTAGTGGATTTCCGGAGTCACTCGCCATTCTGCCTTTTTATTCGCCACAATCTTGTTACCAGAAAATCGCAGTTTTTTCTTCACAATGATACGTTAATGTTTGTTATATCTAGATTTACTTATAAATGACAGCATACACTGTATCACTATAGTAGTAGTACTGTTACGATAGCTCCCGATATAAGCCTTTGAGGGTTAAGGGGCTTGCTCGAGGGCCCAACACTGGTGGTGTCGTGGCTTGAATCTGTTACCTTCTGATCCATAGTCCAAAGTCTCGACCACTGCCCGAGGGATTTTAACCTTTTCGTAATTGCTGTGCGATGCCCAGTGGTGCACGGGTTAGTCCCTATCATCACTTACACTATAACAGCTTTAAACAGACATTTCTTCATTACAATCTTTATTTTGAATTTACAAAAAAAATTCAACAGAAAAAAAAAGAAAAACATTTCATGTTATTGAGAAACTGCAAAATTGTGCAATTCTTTTTTTTTAGATATTATAAAAACTAAACAAACCATTCATGTTCCAGTAGGATCTAGATTTCCTGATAAACATAAAACAGAAGGTGCTTTTACAGTACAGTATGTCACCATTTTTTTCCTTAAGCATACTGGTGGAAATAATGGTCCGTATTGTTTGCAGTCCCTGAATCGATTGCATCAGATGACACGTAATTGTTGCCACCTCAGTAATCCTACCTGACGGGCCTCAGAGAGAATCTATCGATTCCGGCTGTGGTTTAGTCATGTTATATTTTAAACAGCATGGCATGGACATTTTCCAGGCATCAAGGCGTACATCTATTGGCCTTTTACCCTCCGGTGTTACAGGTTGTGTTTAGAGGTAACAAGAGAAACTAGAAACGCCTCAGGCTTATGATTCTCACATTTGAATTTGGAGCTACTTGAGATTGATAGATTTTCAATGGTTTCACTTACAGCTAGCGTGATCGCTAACCTGCTTTTCCGTCACCTGAATTTGACTTTTCTACAGATTAGCAGACTAGCATTAATGCTAGCGTCAGAGCTCGCATGTTGTCAGTGATGGGAGGCATCAGAGTTTGTTACTGGACTGAAATATACATTTCAAATATCTGAACTTTAATTGCGCGTTTTCTAAAGGATGCTTTTTACTTTGACTCATCGCAAATATTGTATCTGTACTGTTACTTAACTACGTTTCTGCATTGTGTTGCGCTAGCGAACCAAAGTGCTGTGGAGTTTTGGAATTTCGCCACCTGCTGACTATTATGTGTAATTGCATGACTTGGCTTTCCTTCGAGACAGGCAAATAATAATATAACAGGTGTTTGAAATCAGAAGCGGAGGAGGAGGTTATAGACAGAAACAAAAACAGCACAATCACAATCTGGAAGCAAAGAGAGAGAGAGAGAGAGATTACTATGACAGGCTAAATGTAATGTAATGGAAATGGAAATGTGCTGTGAGCTAAGACAAGCCCTGTGCTGTTGATACTTAAGTAAATGTGAGTAAAACTATTTAACCTAGGAAAGCTCTACTTTTTACGCAATACCATGTGTGTACTTTGCCCAATTCTGTGATCCGCACACAACATGGCACAGGTTTCGCACCGGATGCCATTCCTGACACACCCCTTCTAACTTTCTAAGCAGGCTTGGCACCGGCACTGCACGCAGTGTCTGGGTAGTATGGGATGTGGCAACCCATCGACAGCAGGGTTCGAACCCAAGATCCTCAGATCAACAACCCTTTCCCATTTCCAGGGCTTCCAGAATCCTCCCTCTTGTGACCTCATATAAGAAGATACCCCTGCCCCAGCATGGTGCTCAGTTCTCTGGAGGGGAACATCCATGGGTCATCATGGGAGCATCTAAGACCTGCATTAACGTGTTAAAGAAAAAGTCAAATACGCGACCTTTAATCCAGCCTGTCTGACACGGTCAGCGTCACCGAGATCACATTCTGATGTTTGATGTGAATGTTAAATAAAGCTCTTGACCCAGATAATTTATGCATTACGCTGCTGGCAACATGATCGGCTGATGAAATAATTGCAGACACGTGCAGGTGTGCAGATGTTCCTATTAAAGGGTAGATTTAAGCAGAGTAACATCATGCATAATTCATAGTAGGTAATTATTGCTATTATCACCAGGGTGTTAATGTTAGGTGAGGAATTAGATTTGGTGACACACATTATGAATGTTACATTATGAATGCCTTTAGCCTAGTCCATTCCTGAGGGAGGAAAAAGAGAGTTCTCTCGCGCTCTCTCTCACACATATACACAAATTGAAGTCGAAAAAGGTGTCAGTTTAAATGCAAATTCCAACATGTTGTTTGTTATTATGGACACTGATTCTGGAAGGACTCTCAAAGCAGCCCAATAAAGCACAAGCTCACGATCTCATTACGGCCAGGTGTGTGGACCTTTCATGAGGATTTGAAGACATCCTCCCCCCCCCCCCCCCCCCCCCCTGAGGACACAGGATTTGGGATAAATTTAGATTCCCGTCCAGCATCGAACCATCAGCCGCAAACCGTCGTTCATCACCTCCCAGTGTTTTACTATAGCATAGCACTCCAGACCTTTTTCTTACCCCAAGTCATTCTTGCTCAGTGCCTTTTTACTTACAGACCTTGAGTATAACTTTGGCAAGAAAGAAGGACGTTGAAAAAAGACGAGAGAGAGAGAGAGAGCGAGAGAGATTAGAGTGGGTTGAATAAAGGGAGCAGCGTGCCAGCTGAATGAATGAACTGGCCCTCCACTCTGATTATAGGGAGTGACACATTTAAACTTATCGATCGTCTGCTTTAGATGTCGAAGCTGTCCGAGTTACATAAAGTATTCTCAAGGGAAGCTCCAAATCTATAATACTACAACTCGTATCATTCTGACTTTATCGATCCACCTTCAGTTTGCTGTAATTTAAAACCTCAATGCAGGTGGACGAAATTAAACAAGCACACAAAATGATGCACAGTTTCATACTCTATACTAGCGTTAGTACATGTCGTTGACGGGTAAGGCGTTTGTAGAAAGGGTTAAAAGGTTAAAGATTAAAATAAGCTGATCAGCTTTAATGTGATCAGTCACATCATTATTTCAGGTTGAAGCCCATGTACATGTCTGTCTAACGTATTAATACAAAGAAATCATATTTTGAAAGGTTGAGTATCTTACGCCTTTATCCTGTATACAGGGTCATTGGCGGCCTGGAGCTTATCCCAGGAGACGTAGGGCACGAGTGTGCACCTGTGGAATGGTCATTAAGACCTTAACAGCTTACAGAAAGTAGGCATTTAAGGTCACAGTTCTAAAAACGCAGGACCGACTGTGAAAAACACCCAGAGAAAGAAGCCCAGGGTCGCTGCTCATCTGCGTGAACGTGCATTAGGCATGCTGCAGGGAGGCATGAGGACTGCTGATGTGGCTATAGGGCAATAAATCGCCATGTCCGCACTGTGAGACGCCTAAGACGGCGCTACAGGGAGACAGGAAGGACAGCTGATCATCCTCGCAGTGGAAGACCACGTGTAACAACACCTGCACAGGATGGGTTCATCCGAATATCACACCTGCGTGACAGGTACAGGACGGCCACAACAACTGCCCGAGTCACACCAGGAACACACAATCCCTCCATCTCACAGCAAGAACTGACAAATCTGGTCCAGTCCATGAGGAGGAGATGCACTGCAGTACTTCAAGCAGCTGGTGGCCACCAGATACTGACTGGTACTGACTGATTTTGAGCCTCCCTTCATTCAGGGACACATTTTGAAACATTTGTAGTTTATGTCGTATGGTGTTGACTCTTTTAGTGTTCATACTAATATTTACTAATATTAAGTTTACTGAAAGTAAAAACAGTTGAAAGTCAGAGGACGTTTCTTTTTTTTTGCTGCGTATATAAGAAAAAAATGACCTTGTAAGAAAATGAATTTCAGCACGAATAACATCAGCAGGTTTGACTTCCATTTTACGTTGTCCTTCTTCAAGAATCTCAAACGACGAACTCTGATATGCATTCTCAATTAAATTGAAGGATTTTGAAAATGAATTCCGCAGTAAAGCCACTTGACAAACCAAGCATTTTTTTTTTATGACAGCTCACACTTTCATCATCAAGCGCTATACTACAGTATGTTATGAGCTCCATATTGAATTATGGCTGGGAATTTTGGACAGCTGTACTCCCGCCTACTTGTTAAAGCATTTCTCGACAGCGAGGCAGGGTGCGAGAAGGCTTTCACATGTGCAAAGAACATTTCTCTTATTATGTTTCTCGTTAAACTTGACTAGCATCTATATATATATATATATATATATATGTTTTTTTACCATGAACCTCTTATAGAGATATAACGTGCAGACATATTAATAATTTTTTATTTGTATTTTTCATATGGCAAAACATTAGTCACTGGGCTATAATTCAGTGACATGGTTCATATCTCTATCTTTTAAATGCACCAAAAAAAGTACTGTATCTGTATCCATGTTCAACCTTGAAGTGGCTGTGACATTAACCTAAGCGTATTTTTTTCTTTTTAATGGAATGATTCATTAAAGCGCAAACCATTCCCGGGATAGACTAAATAACACCAAAATGTCAGCATGGTTTCTGACTCAGTTACAGCATTTAAGATGAGTGGGTGGGGGGGGGGGGGGAGGGTTCATTCCCACTCATACAGTTATTTTAGTTTTTCCTGTAGTGCTGGAAAACATTTACAGTATGTGGGGGGCGTACTGTACTGTACCTTTTTTCATGATGTGAAGCCTCTTGTCTGATCTTGTCAATCATAGCGCCATGATTCTGCGGAACTATATTTCGTTTCTAATGTTACATTTGCACATGTGTTTGATTTTATTAAAGAAATCTGTTGTCAAAATGCACGCACACTGGCTCAACCACCGTTGGGGGTTCAAATCTCGCCTTGGTGTGTGTGAAGCTGGCCTGTTCTCCTGGTGCTGTGTATACACAGTATAAGTGGCATGGAGAATGAACGAAAGCTTCATGATAGATTTCTCATGGTGTTTATTTGAGATTCATATCCGACTGCTTTCTCAGGCTTGCATGAAAGTATCTCATCCGGCTGCAGGATGTTGGGAGTAAGACTGCTGCATAAAGCGCTGCTGATAATCTTTACTATGGCGGCACAGCCCTCCAGGGTCCGGGTTCGATTCCCGCCTCTGCGTGCATGGAGTTTGCATGTTCTCCCCGTGCTTGCTGGGTTTCCTCCAAGTACTCCAATTTTCGACCACAGTCCTTAGATATGCAGATTAGGCTAATTGGCGTTCCCAAATTGCCAGGAGTGTGAGAATGAGTGGGTGTATACAGTATGTGTGCCCTGTGATGGATTGACCCTCTGTCGAGGGTGTACCCTCCTCGGGCCCTAAATCTCCTGGGGAAAGGCTCCAGGCACTCCGCGACCCCGTATACAGGATAAAGTGGTATAGACGGTGAGTGAAACCCATTTATATATGGGGAGTATACATTGCCTGATGTGCGAGGTGGCATGTGGATGGACGAAAAATAACCAAAAATATATGTGTTAAATATTTTGTGATTACATAATTGTATGGGTTTGTATTACATTTTCGATTTTTTATTAATCGTGCAGCACTTGTTGGAGTACTGTATGGTGGGTGGTTTCTTTACAAGTGGGAACAGTCTCACGCCTGTGAGGTTATACTAACTAATTTTCAGCATGCCAACTGTGATAATCAGTTTCTGATTCTTTAATCAAATGTCTAGCATTAAAAAACTGAGATTGAAAGAGTCTAGTATCAACAAGAAAAGACGCATTGCTATTTCTCCCAGTTGAATACTTGATGGGTTGACGAATATGAAACTACATTGAGCTGCAAATCACATTTAGTGTCCTTTTGTGCGACTCTGTTGCGACTCCCTGCTTATGACTCCAGAAGGCGCCTCATAATTTAACATATTATGTCCTTTCTTTACCATATCTGTACAATGTGAAAGAATAAGAAGAATATAGCAGTGAAACGGGAAAAAGTTTTCTAACAGCGCTACATTCAATGGACGGTTCTCTTTCTGAGGTTGTAATGAGGTTGTACTAATAAAACATAGAATCACTAACACTGCCCCTCACTATAAACATATCCCTTCATGACTACACTATGATTGGTAATACTGTATGGTGAGTCATTTTGGACTGTAAAAAGAAGAACAATTAGAACTTTGTGTGGATTTCTTCAACCATAGAGAGCCAGCCCAGTACTGGAGAAAATTACATAGGAGTCTTTGAATAGGTACTCTTAGAGTATTAGTTAATCATTGCATACCCAACTTCCCTGGCCTCAAGCTTCGGAGTCTTTACTGCAATCTGTTTTTTCAAGACTTTCTTCGATTTTTATAAACTGACGACGTGTTCTCATCGTCTATACCGCTTTATCCAGTCTTCAGCGTCACAAGGGGCCTGGAGCCTATCCCAGGATACTTAGGGCACAAGGCGGGGTACACCCTGGATAGGGTAGCAATCTGTCACAGGGCTCACACACATACACACTTCGACCAATTTGGGAATGGCAATTAGCCTAACCTGCATCTTTAGACTGTGGGAAGAAACCGGAGCACTTGAAGGAAGTCCACCAAGCACGGGGAAAACATGCAAACATTCCCACCCCAGGGTGGGAATTGAACCCGGACCCTGGTGGTGCTGGGCAACAGTGATAAGCACGAAGCCACCATGTCGCCCTGACAACATGGTCAGTTTAAAAAAAAAACTTGAACAATGACAAGTTATGTGTATCATGCGATATGTTCCAGAGATTTATAGCTGTGAAACAATCATGAAATCATATGATGACCAGTCTCGTCAAATCAGCTATTAAGTTGCATTATGGGTGATTTATGTATATGTACAGGTCCTTCTCAAAAAAATTTGCATATTGTGAAAAAGTTCATTATTTTCTGTAATGTACTGATAAACATTAGACTTTCATATATTTTAGATTCATTACACACAAACTGAAGTAGTTCAAGCCTTTTATTGTTTTAATATTGATGATTGTGGCATACAGCTCATGAAAACCCAAATCTCAAAAAATTAGCATATCATGAAAAGGTTCTCTAAACGAGCTATTAACCTAATCATCTGAATCAACTAATTAACTCTAAACACCTGCAAAAGATTCCTGAGGCTTTTAAAAACTCCCAGCCTGGTTCATTACTCAAAACCGCACTCATGGGTAAGACTGCAAACCTGACTGCTGTCCAGAAGGCCATCACTGACACCCTCAAGCAAGAGGGTAAGACACAAAGACATTTCTGAAGGAATAGGCTGTTCCCAGAGTGCTGTATCAAGGCACCTCAGTGGGAAGTCTGTGGGAAGGAAAAAGTGTGGCAGAAAACGCTGCACAACGAGAAGAGGTGACCGGGCCCTGAGGAAGATTGTGGAGAAGGACCGATTCCAGACCTTGGGGGACCTGCGGAAGCAGTGGACTGAGTCTGGAGTAGAAACATCCAGAGCCACCGTGTACAGGCGTGTGCAGGAAATGGGCTACAGGTTGCAAATAACTTGAAATAAGATCAAGACTCAGTGGTGGCCAGTTAACATTTGAAAATGATTCCTCGTGTCCCAGAATCACTCAATTTGAGCTTGATAAATTTTCCCTTCCCTGTGCCATCAGGGGAAAAAAACTCCATAGGTCTGATAGTCTGGTCATCCAGTACATTCAGGTCGTCAGCTGACTTCATTTTATTGTCCTATAACATTATTGAGCCAAGACCTAAGCAACTGAAGCAACCCCAGGTCATAAAACTGCCTCGAGGGGTTTATAGTTCCCACTGTCACTATGCATGATGGATGCATCAGTTCATGCGTTTCCCATCTTACCCTGACACACATCACTCTGGAATAGGGTCTGTCTGGACTCATTACACCATATCACCTTGTTCCATCACTCCAAAGTCCAATCTTTAATCTGATGTTTTTTTTTTTCTCATTTCTCTCACTACCAAATAGTTTTCTTATAGACACACATCTGTTTACAGAAGTTCCAATCCTCTCCAAAATTGTGTGTGTGGAGATGCTCCTAGAGTACTTTTGCTATTAAAGATAGCAAACTTCACCAAGTCTGATGTGCAACTTCACCAAGTGTTTAAGTGACCGTGTTGCAAATGAGATCATTTAATCTGCATTCCTGATTATTTTTTTTTTCTAACCACATTTCCACAAAGTTGACAGGCCAGGACTATACTTCCAAGTTTTCATAATGTGGTGGACAGTTATTAAACTAATTACAGCCATTTCCTTATCCTTAGTTGTTTCTCTTCAAACAATCATTGCAATATGACAAATAATGGAATAAAGTATAAAACAATATTTCAATTCAGTTCAATTTTATTTATATAGCGCTTTAAACAATGGTCATTGTCTCAAAGCAGCTTCACAAAAATGAAAGAACTTTAAAAAAAAAAAATAATAATAATAAATAAATGAATAAATAAATAAATTAATAAAAAAAAATATTAATTTTTTAAATAAAATAAAAATAATAATAAATAAATAAATGAATAAAATAAATTAATTAAAAAATAATAATAATAATAAATTTAAATAAAATAAAAATAATAATAAATAAATAAATGAATAAAATAAATTAATTAAAAAATAATAATAATAATAATAAATTTAAATAAAATAAAAATAATAATAATTATAGAAAAGAAAATAATTGGAAGTGTGTATGTGTGAGAAAAATGTGCAGATAATAATAATGAGACGAATGAATGAAATTTCTCTGATGAGCAAGCCAAGGGTGACGGCGACGGTGGCAAGGAAAAACTCCCTGAGATGGCATTAGGAAGAAACCTTGAGAGGAACCAGACTCAACAGGGAACCCATCCTCATTTGGGCGATAACAGATAGAAATGATATAACATCTTGTGTGTTGTGCAGGTGAGAATTCAATATGACAGAAATTATTTAAATTGACATGAAGACCAGTTCAGCATAGGGACGAGTCAGTAGGTGCAGAGGGCAGATGAGGTCTGGATCACTGGAAGCACAGGAGCAGCATGTGTAGCTCCAACCATCATAAAGCTGAATCCAGCTGGAGCTGGTCCTTCTCTGGATGCCTCAGGAACCTCGCAGGGTCGGCCTTTGTCTACTGAAGCTGGCAAAATCTCCCGAGGCCTCGGGATGGGTAGAGATACAGAAAAGATGGGGAGAATTAGCGTAGTTGCCATTCGGTATAGGTGTACTGGAGTATGAGTACTGGGATGAGTTATGTGTATGTCAGATTAAAAAGATGCATCTTGAGTCTACTTTTGAACTGAGAAACCGTGTCTGCTCCCCGAACACTGTCTGGAAGGCTATTCCAAAGCTTTGGAGCTAAATATGAAAAAGCCCCGCCCCCTTTTGTAGATTTTGAAATTCTGGGAACTACCAGAAGTCCGGAGCTTTGTGATCTTAAGGCGCGTGGTGGATTGTAGCGCATCAGAAGACTGGTTAGGTATGTGGGAGCTAAACCATTTAAGGCCTTGTATGTAAATAATACTATTTTGTAATTTATTCTAAACTGAAAAGGTAGCCAGTGCAGGGATGATAATATTGGGGTTATATGATCATATTTTCTGGATCTAGTGAGAACTCTGGCAGCTGCATTTTGGACTAACTGAAGCTTGTTTATTGAGGATGCAGGACAACCACCTAGTAATGCATTACAATAGTCCAGTCTGGAGGTCATGAATGCATGAACTAGTTTTTCTGCATCAGATACGGATAAGATGTTCCTAAGTTTAGCAATATTTCGAAGATGGAAAAAGGCTGTTTTTGTGATATATATAGATCAGTCAGACATTATTTCTCGGGTGCTGTAAAGACATGATTGTTCTGCAAGCTTTATTTAGCATGAACTCAAGACAGTGCTCTTGGCTGATTATGTCATATTTCAAGCTTCCAGATCTACAGTAGTTAATGACCTTTACACCTCCTGTCCCTGTCTGACTTCCTCTGTTAGTGAGACCTCACACTTTAATCATGTCATAGATCATCCTTTTGCTGCACAAGCTAATAATCTTTTCTTTTATTCCAGATTGCACCAGTGTTCCTTGACGGAATTTAAAATGAGACATCTTGGGAACTAAAAGTACATTAGATCACAAAAACACAAACTACATATAGTGTCTGGTATTTGATTCGAAGCAGCACCTTTGGTGTGGAGGAACAGTTGGGGATGGAAAGCTCTCACCTTATCAACAGCACACACCTCGTACGAGGATGGGAGGATTCTTGCCCACTCTCGTTGGGTGGCACCACCTTCCTGATCATGGCCTACAGCACCATGCTGGCTGTCGGCCTTGTGGGAAACACCTGCCTTGTCCTGGTTATCCTGCGGCAGAAGGAGATGCGCAACGTGACTAACATCTTCATCGTCAACCTTTCCTTTTCTGACATCCTCATGTGCCTCATATGTCTCCCCTCTACCATTATCTACACCCTGATGGACAGATGGATTCTAGGAGTGGGTCTTTGTAAATTGACTTCGTTTGTCCAGTGTTTGTCTATCACAGTCTCCATCTCCACCTTGGTGCTGATCACTCTGGAGAGGCATCAGCTCATCATCCACCCTACTGGTTGGAAGCCAGTACTTGGACACTCGTACCTTGCAGTGGCCGTCACCTGGATTATGGGGTGCTTCATCTCGCTGCCCTTCTTTTCTTTCACAGTTGTGGAGGACCTCAGCTCGCAAAACCTCACCTTTCCAACGAATCCCTCCGACGCTCACCTGGTCTGCATAGAAGACTGGCCATCAAATGAGAGCCGGTTATCGTACACTACATCAATGCTGGTGTTTCAATACTGCCTGCCTCTTACAATCATCAGCGTCTGCTACTTCCGCATTTTTCTCCGCCTCAGTCAACGCAAAGACATTATCGAGAGGACAGGGGATGCACGTCAACGCAATGCAAAACACTCCAAGCGGATCAACGCCATGCTAGCCTCCATCGTGGCCCTGTTCGCCCTCTGCTGGCTGCCGCTGAATGTATTTAACACCATTTTCGACTGGAACCACGACGTCTTAACGTGGTGCCACGACGCTGTCTTTTCCGTGTGTCACCTCACTGCTATGGCTTCCACATGCGTCAACCCCATCATCTACGGCTTTCTCAACAACAATTTCCAGAAGGAGCTGAAGTCACTGCTGTATCAGTGCCGGTGCTCAGGGGTTCCTCTGAACTATGAAAGTTTTCCACTGTCTACCGTCAGCACCGATGGGACGAAAGCCTCTGTTGTCAGCAATTTCTCGGAGAGCGTCGCCATCTCACCGCAACAGCAGGAAAAGGAGGTCTTGTAAATCAGCACCTCATACTGTACATGTTCAATAGACTGAGTAACAGTTGTTGGCTTAAGCGCATGCCCATATTTGCTCAGCTATACTTTGAAAAGCAAGACTGCTTCCATATATCTATGAATTGGATTGCATTGCTGAACATGGCTCATACTGTAGATCATCATCCGCAAACTTTTGGCACCGATTTGAAGATGATTGGTAGCAAACCAATGTTATTTGTGATGGGACCTCATGTTCAAAGAATGTATGCTTATGATTGGAGGGGACTGTGTGAATACTGAAGTTTGTTTTCTTGACTAAATGACAACGCACTCTCTAACTTTCGTATTGCTTAAAAAGTACATAAAGGCCTCAAAAGTCAACGTTCACTTGCTAGTCACAAGGTAGAGTACTATACAAGCAAATATTCTATGTTTTAAATGTTGTGAAATATAATATGCCAGGGCTCATCCTCTGTCTTGGAGGAGGGACTCCTGGAAACATGACCGCCAGATGAAGACGGTTACATTACCAGGAAAAAGGAAAGGAAAACACATTCATGACATTCATTGGTGGAATTTAAAGGACCAATGAAGAGGATGTGGTAACATTGGAAAGAATTTGGGAAGTTGTGAATAATAACATGCCGCGTTGGTTGTACTTGACCGGCAAGTGACAGTGTTAGGCTACAGGGTGGGGCTAAACAGAAAAACAAAGTTCTCTGCATTAAGTCAGGTAAACAAAGCAGCTTTCAAAATGATTTTAGATTCGCCTTTACAGAATGTAAGATATGTATGATTATCAACACAGTGTTGTCAAATACAGTGGTACCTCAGCATACGGATTAAATCCATTTCGGAGGCGAGTTTTTAAGGCGAATTTTCATATTGCGAAGCGAATTTTCCCATTGGAAATACTGTAAATGCATTTAATTTGTTCCTGCCACCCAAAAATATTACCAATATTACCAATTTCCACTATAACACTATAATCATATTTTTGCATATAAAACGATCAAAATATTTAGAAAAGACATGGAAATTAAGTGAAATATGAAATGAATAAAAATTAAACTTCACTTCAACCTTAATTTATGATTCCTCTTAAAAATGGACCGTCGTTGCAGGCATTCTTGGGACCCATGTTGCTGGGACTTCACTAAACACACACAAAAAATATGTAAACTAACTTCACTTGGCTTTCACTGACGCAAACAAGTTTTGATTGGCTCCCGGACATACGCGCAACTTCGCTTCGAACACTTGGTTCGATCGCTCGTATGCCGAAAATGCTTTGTATGTCGGGGAAGAATTCTCGCAAAATGTAAGTTTTTAAGGCGAAATTTCTTAAGTTCGTATTCCGAGGTAGCACTGTAATTTAAAGAAATGTGTTTGTAAACATGAGCAATTTTTTTATTCCACAACTATATTAATTCCCTTTAAGTCTGCTTCACCTCTTTTAATTTGCACAGTATGATGAACTGCTATCACACACCGAATAGTCACCTGGTCAAAGCAGAAGCTAAATCGTAAATAGCGAAACATGCCATTAAGCTGGAATTTGAATATTTTTGATGAATATAGAATGATTGTTAATGTTGTTATAACATTTGCTACTCATATATAAAATAGCTCTATGTTTGTTCCTTTAGTGATACTGTAAGATAGTAAAATATTAAAAAGCCCTTACTTATTTACTAAAACCAGAGTGTCCACATTGCGAGGTGGCTGAATCTGATTTGTTCGTCGCTTGGATAATCACACTGGGTGTTGTAGTAATAGAGCACGAGTTCGAGTACTCTGAGGGAGATGAATGTTTGCTAGTTATTTCCACAAGAGTAAGACGAAGAGTAAGGTTTCGGTTGAGCTGATCTACGGGGGCCTTTGTGTGTGAACACAAATTAGTAGTAAATTAACTTTTGGCGCACAGGTGGTGTCCACAAAACTCAAGAAATGGCTAAACTCAAGAGACCTGATAATGACAAAATGCAGATTAAACAGTAAAAGAGCACGTCCATCAGCTACCACAGCCACAAACTGACTCCTTGTATTAAAAGGCAGCATTCATTTTGTCCTGAATGAGTATCTAGTCTTATTTCTGTGCATTGGTGGGTCAGTGTTGTGCTTCTCATCTGCCATGCAAAAGACCTGGGTTTGATTCTGGGCCAATTCCTCAAACCCAGCCATTGGATGCATGGCGTCCTTATTGCTGCTTTTAAGCTCAAATAAAAACAGGAGGGTTGCTTCAGGAAGGACGTCTACCATTAATCGCTAAGTCAGAATGTATAGATCGGATAGTATGTTGTGGCAAGTACTTAATGGGAGCAGCCAAAGGAAGATTTTTTTAAGGTCGCATTAGTGGGTATCTTTATATGAAAATGACGCACAAGAAGCAGGGATGGAAGTGTTTTTGTTTTTCTTTAACTAGTTGGAATTTCATGAAAATGAATATATTTGTTCATATTCAGTTTATTAAGTGAGGCCCAGTGTTTCATGCGACTTTCACCGTGTCCTTTTAGTTGTTCTTGGAAGATTATTAATGATAAGAATAGAATGCCAATTCCGAATGACAAATAAAATTTATTTTATTTGACAAACAAACAAGCATTTCAAATACTAATTAGCAATATTAAATAAGAAAAAAATTATATTTGATCTGCTTGTAGAAGCAAAGTCTTAATAAGTTCAATTAGTGACCTATATTATATTTACAGTACCAGTCAAGGGTTTGGACACACCTTCTAATTTAATATTTGTTCTTTATTTTTATTGTTTTCAACACTGTGCATTAATACTGAAGACACTGGATTTATGACCGAACAAATACGAAATTATGTAGTCAACAAAAGCATGTCAAATAACTCAAAATATGTTTCATATTTCGATTCTTCAAAGTAGACCCCCCTTTGCTTTGATGACAGCTTTGCACACTCTTGGCATTCTCTCAGTCAGCCTCATGAGGTAGTCACCTGGTTTTCCAACAATCCCTGTTGGCTGCTTTTCTTTTACTCTTTAGTTCAACTCATCCCAAGCCATCTGATTTGGATTTAAATTAGGTGATTGTGGAGGCCAAGTCATCTGATGTAGCACTCCATCACTCTCCTTTTAGGACATTAGCTTTTACATAACCTAGAGGTGTGTTTGAGGTCAATGTCCTGTTGGAAAACAAATGATAGTCTCACTAAGTGCAAACCAGATTGGATGGCATGTGGCTAAAAAATGCTGTGGTAGCCATGCTGATTAAGTGTGCCCATCAATTTTGACTAAGTCACCAGCAGTGTCATGAGATAAGCACCCCGACCACCTTCATAGTTTCTCAGTAGGAACCATCCGTTTAACCTCTCTACATCTAACAAAGACATCGCTATTAAAACCAAAATTCTCAATGTTGGATTCATCAGACCACTGATCTAATGGTAATTCCAGTGTTTTTTGGCTAAAAAAAAGTCTCTTTGGCTTGTTATTTTTCCAAAGTAATGGTTTCTTTGCCACAATTTGACAGTGAAGACCTGGCGCACACAGTCTCCTCTGAACAGTGGATGTTGAAATATGCTTGACGTCGAGAAGCATTTATGCGAGCTCTAATCTGAGAAGCTATATATTGGCAGAACCTGAGGCTGCTTGTTAGAGCATTAGAATAAACGTATCCTCTGCAACAGAATTAGCTTCCTGGGACAGCGTCAGTTTCATCATAACATTTGATGGGTTTAGCGACCGCACTTGGGGATACCTTCAAATTTCTTGGGATTTTTGGTATTGATTGACCTTCATTCCATTAAGTACAGTAATGATGAATTCTACTCGTCGTTATGACGAGACTTTTCTCTTTTCTGAACTGAGTGTTTCTTGCCATAATATGTATTTGTACAGTGGCTGTAGTAGCATTAACAGGGCTATTGACTCTGTACTCACCCTTCCTCTTTACAACACAACTAATGGTCTAAAGAATATGGAGAAGGCAAGAAATGTCTCAAATTCATCATTCATGTTAAAAACTCTTGACAAGGCACACCTGTGAAAATATTCCATTCCATTTTTTTCCAAGGGTGCCAAACTGTCACCAAAGCTAAATGGAGCTACTTTGGACGATCTAAAATATAAAACATAATATTTTCTGTTTACTTAAACTTAGTTTGGATATCTTGAGTAATAATGCATAATTGTTGAAAATTATAAAAAATAAAGAAAAACCACTAGAGAAGGTGTGTGCAAACTTTTGACTGGTAGTGTGTACTGTATATACGTACATCACTGAAACCCATTATGACTTATTATGACATAATGCAGTAATGCAAATTATACAGTGCCAAGCTGATGTTCATGAACCTTTAAGCACTTTACATATCTGTAGCCACACAGAGACCTTTATAGTTTAATATGGAAATTTGTTCAGTTAGAATGGTACGCTTCTATGCTGTTGGTGCCTCACAGCTCCAGGGTTCGATTCTGAGCTGAGGTTACTTGTATGGAGTTTTCTCCAGGTTTATGTATAAATTGAATTTTGGAGCATTTGTGAGATTATAGTATTATTAATTAAATAGAAATAAAGAAATATTAGTATGAATAATAGCTTGTTACTGCCCTGCTGTACTAACCCTTAGGAAATATTGGGGAAAATATAACACAGAATGCCTTACCTAGGGTCTTTTTTCCCTAGTCATTTATACATTCCCATGAACGACTGAATATGTAAATTAAGGCTGTTCATTCTAACATGTTAATGCATGTGATTTATCTAGAAATTTAAATTTTTTTCTTAACTTTTTTCAAATTTCACTTTGAAATGGCTTTGAACTACTGGTGTGATTCCCCGGCTGTGTGTTATAACACAGTTTAGCCTGGATAATTGGATGACTGAGGAAACATCACCAGGTGTGCTGAATGGCAAGTTTCATTATAAAAAGCTTCTAGTTAGAAGTTTGGATAAAATCAAAGCTGTGTGCTTCAGCTACCTTCAAGGGGAACAATTTTTACAAGAATGCATTCAATGTAAGCTGTGGGAGTGGTGGCTCAGGCGGCTAAGGTTTTAGGTTGTTGGTTGTTTTGGATCTGAGGATCAGGGTTTGAGCTCTGCCATCAATGACGTGCCACACCCAATACTACCCAGCCACCGCATGCAGTGCTGTTCCCATTTATAAAATGTATTAACTGTTAATATTTGGGATATTATAAATCTGATTCCTCTAACCAGTTTGTAATGCATTTCTTTATTCCAACATTTCACGTTTATAATACAGGTAAAATTAGTGTTTTAAAATGATGATTTATCATGACCACAGACTTTGACTGTGAACTAGATAAAACTAATTAACAACACTAATTTAAAGATACATTTTTAACCTTTATCTGTAGCTAATGTGTGTTTCAATGTGAATTCTGCCCCCAGCTTTTGTCACGAATCCCTGCAGTGTATGTGGCACATCTGCGGCTAAATTCTTTAAGTGCCGTGCAATCCTTAATTTGCCACGCTGTCACTCATGCGATGGTTATATTCAGGTATAAAACGTATTTTTATGCATCACCTGCAAGCCACATTGTCTCACGCATAGGCCTTGCCAAAAATAAATAAATGACCCTTGCCTGCACACACGCATCACTTGAGATAGAAATGTCCACAGGATAGGCTTCAGATCCAGGAGAAAGTGGTTACTGATAAGGAATGAAATAATTACTATTTTTTTTATCTGAATGCTGTAGTATAGCTAGATACTGTAAGACCAGATTCCTTTACCAGTTAATGCATACACAGTAGATAGTAGTTGTGTTGTATTGAATGTAATACCATATAATGTATGTAATATTAAATTGAATGTAATACATAATAAAAGAAAAAGCTGCCTAGTAGTAGACGTGATATGAGGTATGATGAACATATCACAGGACTATTCTGAAATACTTTTAGTGTTGCGTAGATTTGCATACTTAACACTAACCTTAAAAAAAATTATTGTATATTATGGTACTACATGTAAACAAAAATAACATTGTATTTACATAGATAAATAGAAAATATTCAGTACTGAAAAAGAAAAAAAAGGAAAGTTATAGTTAATCACAGATTTAAAATATTACACTTTTTTTAAACATAATTTTTTATGGCACACACACACACACACAGAGTCAGTTAAAAAATTTATACACACTTCAAAGTAAAAATACTTTGATGGAGAGTATGTGTATGTATATATATATATAAAAACGTTAAAACGTATAGCAATAAATTTAGTATTCAAATATTTTATAAAAGTTTTTTTTTTCCAGAAGTGTATATATTTTTGGCTGACTCTGTGTGTGTGTGTGTGTGTGTGTGTGTGTATATATATATATATATATATATATATATATATATATATATATATATATATATATATATCACACATATACTATATACAGTAAAACCTTGGATTGCAAGTAACTTGGTCCGTGCTTATACATGTTAAATTGATAAACGAGCGAGGTCTTGAAATATGAGTAGTACTTACACACTTTGTCTGAAGGGCACTGGTGGCTCAGTGGTAGGTGTTTCGCCCTCATGGAGAAAAAAACATTAAAAAGGCTGTATCAGTGCGGGAGATGAATCAGTTTAACGGCAATGCAACGTCAGGTTTCCGCAAAATTGGCAAAAGCAAATGTCATTAGAGAGGTTAATTGTTAAAGTCGCACAAAAAGAAAAAGAATCCAGTTTGCCAACAGAGACTGTCTGTCAGAGAGCAGTGATTCCGTTAGTTTGTGTGCGTGTGTGTAAGTCCTACACAGTAGCCCCCCTTCTCCTCCTCTCCTTTCTCGTCTCATACGAGCCACGATTCTTTTTAAAGGTAAAGTCCAGGTTAATTTGTTTAATTTTTACTTTATATTGTGTATTAATTATTTTTACATGAATATTTTGTGTTGTGGAACAAATCATCTGAGTTTCCACTATTTATTATGATTTGATATTGAGTGTTTTGGATTACAAGCACGCTTCCGGAACGAATTATGCTCTCAATCCAAGGTTTAACTGTAATCTCGAAATATATATTTAAAATATATCATCATTGTAAAATATCATGACAACTTAACACGATATAAACATTATATCAGTGTATTACCAGCTAGGTTGTGATGCTTGGTACTGCCGATTTCTATATAGTCCATATATGATTTATCTAATAAACACACACACACTGGCTCAGTTAAGCTTGGCAGAAAAGAAGAAAAGTGTGTGTGTATGTGTGTGATATATTAACTTAATATGAGAGAGTAAAATAAGAAAAATTCTGTATTCTACTTTTATTTCCTTGTGGTGCTTTGAAATACTTGTGTGTATTATGTGTTTGTTGCTATTTTTGTGAGGTGTAAAGACTGAATGTGAATAAAACGATATCCACTCATTTTTTGTACCACAACACACCATGTTTTGTCGATGAATTTTCATGACGTCAATGGATGGAAAAAATTTTAGACTTTAGCTCTCCATCTTCAATTTGTCAGGTTATGGTTACTTATAAAAGAACAGGTGAAATAAGTGGTGTATTTAGGGTTATTTTACGTTTGGACTCACCTGAAATATTTTATGACAGCTCCGAATTCTTAGTTATAGCTGCACACTGTACATACAGTACAGTGCAGGATTAACCAATCAGAATGATTCACATTTCTGTTTGTAAGTTTCTAGTCAGCTAGCTAGACTCAATGTTTTTTTTTTTTTTTTAAAGAAAATGATGACTTGACATTTAAAGATTCTCCAACATCTCAGCATTATTCCCAGGACACTTCTCATATCCTGTATTAAAAAAAACAGACTTGAGAGAGCTACTTGAGGTTTGTACAAGTTGTACGCTGCCTGGCCAAGAAAGGTCGCACATTATGATATTTCGTCCACCTTTAGCTTTGATTACTGCGTCCAATGTGGTGAAACGTTCATGTATGACAATAATTTCTCATGCTGTCAAAACCACTCTTTCACAATTACTGAAATATGCCTGTGCCATCAGGATGTAATAACCTGGTCATTCAGTACATTCAGGTCGTCAGCTGACTTCATTTTATTGCCACAACTGAAGCAACCCCAGATCATTACACTGCCTCCAGAGGCTTGTACAGTGGACACTATGCATGATGTGTGCATTATGCGTTTCCCTTCTTACTCTGATGCACCATCGCTCTGGAATAGGGTCAGGCTGAACTCATCAGACCACATGACCTTTTTCCATTGCTCCAAAGTCCAATTATCATGCTCCGTACCAAATCCAAGCTTTTTTTTTTTTTTTTTACTGATTAGTCTCATTAACAAGTGGTTTCCTTATGGCCACACAGCTGTTCCCATGGGCTCTCATTACATCATGTGTGTATGAAAATGCTTTTACTTTCACTTTTAAACATTGCTGAGGATTTTCACGATTGGCACCCTGTCCAGGGTGTACCCCGCCTAGTGCCCGAAGTCTCCTGGGATAGGCTCCAGGTCCCCCACGACCCTGAACACAGGATTAAGCGGTATAGAAAATGAATGAATGAATGAATGAGGATTTTCACAGTGCAGCTCCACCAAGCATTAAAGTGATTTTTTTTATTCTGAACAAAATTCATTTAGATCTCAATAGTGCACTGGACAGCTCTTAATGAAATTCTAGTAATTTTAGATCTTGTTTTTGCTTGATACTGGCCAAGAATTTGACCAATTCTGAAATGTTGACTTTATTAATATTTTTTTTGTCCAGACAGTGTAATTTCCACTACTTAAACCATAATTATTAATAGAACTGTCAAAAAGATCTATTAACATTATTAAGATTGGCTGATTGGTAACATGAACAATTCGTTCTTTTTGAACTAGTCTTTAACGCGACTCAGAAGAACGAGTTTTCTACTGGGCGTAGCATCGCGAAACCTCCATAGGTTATGTACAGGAAAAATAAATGAGTAGTTACCTCCCGAGGCTTTTGGTCCAAGTCTTTTTTTTTTGGTGGTGACTCCCATAGACGCTATGCAGAGCATTCCACAGGTAACAGAATTGAGCGGTTCATCTCATGACTCTTCCAGTCCGAGTTGTTCATTCTTTTGTCACATGATTTCCATAGACGGTATGCAGTGCAGTAGCGTCTATGGGGGTCACATGACAAAAGAACGAACGATTCAGAGCAGAAGATATGAGAGGTGAGCTGCTCGTTCTGTTTATCATAATATGTCCTTGTAATATTTTAATCACTGGAACTATAGCCAAGATTTGTGCATGTAGACGTGTTGGGGGTCTCTTTATTGAAAATTTAACATTTTATTTGATTTCTGATCAAAAGAATGAAATTAACGAAATGACTCAAAAAAAAAGGCAGTAAAATGATCCAAACTTCTCATCACTATCATTCATTCATTCATTTTCTATACCGCTTAATCCTGTGTTCAGGGTCGCGGGGGACCTGGAGCCTATCCCAGGAGACTTCGGGCACTAGGCGGGGTACACCCTGGACAGGGTGCCAATCCATCGCAGGGCACACACACACACTCACACACCCAATCACACACTATGGGCAATTTAGGAACGCCAATTAGCCTAACCTGCATATCTTTGGACTGTGGGAGGAAACCGGAGTACCCGGAGGAAACCCACCAAGCACGGGGAGAACATGCAAACTCCATGCACACAGAGACGGGAATCGAACCCAGACCCTGGAGGTGCAAGGCGACAGTGCTAACCACTACACCACCGTGCCGCCACATCACTATCATCATTAGTAATAAAACACAAGAGCAATTAAGTTGTACATTTCCTTATCCTGCCTTGAAATTCATTCCTGGCTGCACCACTGTAGTACAGTATATATATTTCCAGAGGTATAGTGTGCATTGTGTCATAGTAGACATTTAGTCAGCAAATACATACATACTGAAAATGTACAAAAAACAATATATTTCAGAAGTCAATAGATATAAAATCTAATGTCAGTTGTTAATTTAAGTTTTTGTCAAATATGAGCCCATTTAGATCTCGTGCATAATGCAGATCTCACATCAACTAACTGTAAACATTCATCGTTCTGTTATTTCTTTGACTTTTCTGTATAAAATCTGGATATAACCATGAATGATCTTCGTGGACATGCTTTGTGACTCATAACGAGACTCATAATTTATCATGACTGATGGATTTTTGGCTAAAACCTGTTTTCTGACAGCTAGTAGAAAGGCCTTATTGTGTAGGAATTAGTACCTGTACTACTAGACTTTTAGAGTGTATACAGTATAATATACTGCAAAAGACCATATTTCGTAATGTAATGTGCTGATGTGCTTTAGTGTTTATTAAAATGGCTCACTGTGATTGATTTCAATTTGCCTTTTTGAAAATGCTGACATTCTAAATGGCTGAATAATGCCACATTTCCCACACCGTTTCCTAAGCCCGGGTACAACACAAAGCAGTCAGGCAGATAATACCTTAAACCACGTAACTCACTGAACTTTCAGATAAATATTGACAATCAAAGCCGGAATGCTTAATTCCAAATGAATACACAAAGAGATGTTTGGAGAATAAACAGGATGAAAGCATTACATTGAGATTTTCTTTTGGTTTAATGCAAATAAGCACTCTTTCCCTTTGTGAATCTGGTGATACATACAGTCAAACATTGCCTACAGCAAACACAAAAGCAAACCCTGGGGCAACGGAGAGGTCGTGAACAAAGGAGTGTCGCAGAACATTCTGGCTTCTCAAATATTTTCTCCATTTTTATTAACATACTTCTTTTTTTAAGGATTATACACATTACATAAATACGGTGCACCATGTTTAATGATTTTTCACCCCCAGAACCCAAACCAGTCTCACTGTGTTTAAAGATGTAAACTATTTTGAATCATATTAATGGCACTTTTCATAGTTGGAATAAAAATGGCAGTCAGAATCAAGTCTGGAGTTTTAGATTAAACCAACTTAATTATAGATGACTTACCTGAACACATTCACCCCTATGAAATACTTAACAGGTCACATGCTTTTTTTTTGTGGACAAGGCATATGTCTCATCAAACTTTGCTATAAGAAAAATAAGTTCTCTCAGTCTTGTTCACTTTGAAAGTGACACAAATAGTAGATTGGATGTTAATTGTTAATTAATATACAGTACATGATTTTTTTTTATTCATATACAGTACATTAAATAAGTTAACTATAATTTGATTGGTTAAATTCTTTTTTTTTTTTGTTGTTGTTGTACAGTACCTCACCTTGTTACTGATCTCAGTCTTATACTCACATTCCCACTACACTGTAGTCCTTGAATAATCTTCCTAAACATATATTCTTTAGGACCAAAAGTTTGCACATACACTATATGGACAAAAGGATTTGGCCAAACCTGCAATGACTTTGTATCCAAATACTTTAATATGGAGCCAGTCCTCCTTTTGGAAGAGCTGCACTCTTCTTGGAAGGCTGTCCACAAAATTTTGGAGTGTTTCTGTGGGAATTCATGCCCGTTTGTTCTGTAGGGCATTTATGAGGTCAGGCACTGATGTTGGACGAGAATTCCTGGCTCGCAATCTTCATTCCAGTTCATCCCAAAGGTGCTTGATGGGGTTGAGGTCAGGGCCAGTCAAGTTTTTCCACACCAAACTCATCAAACCATGCCTTTATAGTCTTTGCACGATCATGTTGAAATAGCTGGAAAAAGGAACTTCCCCAAATTGTTGCCACAAGGTTGGAAGCATAGCTTAAAACCCCACAATTTGACCACATAAGCCGTTCTCAACAGTCACATAGGTAAAGTTTTGGAGTAAGTGCTTCTTAAAGCACTTACTCCAAAAAGTTTTATGTAATGAGAGATACACATGGGTCCTGTTAGCTCATGTCTAGAGTAGGGTTGTTCCGATAGTTCTGCCGATACCACAGAAAAATCTGGCATCGGAATCGGCGAGTATTTGAGTCCACGTACCGATCCGATACCATTTTCCTAAACATAACCTATTTATGTCCGCTAGCTTTGCTAGCTTAGCTTACTTACAGAGTGTCACGGCGTGCGCCTGTGATGGGCGTGCGCCCAAATTGATATCGCTCCTCGCTCACTAGTTAGGCGGCCTCCCCCCTCTTTAGGTATGTGAAGGAGCAGGGCCGCAGAATCAGGCAACGGCCCATGAGCTATCGCCGCTAATGATCCCGCCGCTATAAAACACAGCGGGGAGTGTAGCTCGGGGTTTGACTGTTGGGAAGCTGGACTTTGCGACGCGGTGGATTTTATGAGAGACAGTGGCACAAGAGCGGGGCGATGTGATGCGCCCCAGAGACTTTAAAAAGGGGGGCGCCTTTGATCTCCGCGAGAGGAGCGGGTGAACGAGCTGCGCGAGCTCCCGCGGCACCTTCACTTCCGCGTAGAGCCCGCCTTCGCATCCCTGCCGCCGAAGTGGAAAATGCCGCAGAGAGTCTTTAACCCTTTCCTTAACCATTTTTCTAAATAAAAAATGGGTAAGGATTTTCTGTAAGACCTCGCCTCGTGTCCGTGTTTCATGGTGTCGCCCGTGCACTTAGGGTCGAACCCGTTACACAGGGCTAGTAGTATTTTACTTTAAAAAAAGAAACTTTATATATATATACACACACACACACACACACTGTACAGATACAGTACACACCCAGGTATCGGATCAGTACTCGGTATCGGGAGGGAAAAAATGGTATCGGAACATCTTTAGTCTAGAGTATATTTCCATCAAGACTATGATCTTGATGAGGTGTTTACTGATGATGAATGTATCAATCAATGACTTGGACAAACACTATACAGTATGTACAAGCATTTGTCTTATAATCACAAGTGGAAAGTAACAAACTAAATGTATTCCCATTCTACTCCTTATCCCAACTCCCATGGCTCATCATAATACTTACTGGAAGTTCAACTTTGATACGTTCACTTTCATGTATTGTTACAATATGAAAGAAATTAATAAATGGAGCTTTGTATTCAACATGACTCTCCATCAGTTCCATTCCAAATCTCCATTAGCCCCAAAGAACACAAATAGTGAAATTAAAATACATACTTAACCCAAAAGTACAGTAAAATCTACTCCTGCCTCTAAAAGTAATGGCACTTTTGCTCCCTATAATGTTTGCAACAGCAATGTTTCTATTGCTCTGTGTGATGTATTTCCCCATTCTTTTCAGCAGAACTACCTGAGCAAACATTCCTGTCTGATCCTTTGCCATCAACTTGCAGAAGAGGCCCAATCAGTCTGAGAACAGTACACACAATCATTCACCAACACCACTTGCACATTACAGGAACTCGGCTGGGAGTTATTGCCACATGACGTACAGTCCTGACCTCGCTCCAAGCCATTTTCACATGTTTGGGTCATTAAGGAGCAAGTCTAATCATAGCTTCAGTGTACTGAGAAAACTAGATTATTTGGGTTATGGCACAAGTGTGAAGCTGTGTTCTGTAATGTTGCACACTGAAAAGTCCTGGTTTGACATGAACACCCCTCATAATTGCATTGTTTTTTTAGTCTGACGTGCTTAATAATAGTTTTTATATAATGCTTAGAAAATTGTCCTGGCAGTGATTGCATGATTTTTCTCACATCCTTCCTTGTCTTTATTCATTTCCACCAAACAATTATTAAAATGACTGATAGACTGCAGGACTCATTTACAGTCTCTGCAACGGAGCGCAGAAATATTTTCAAAGACCATTAGCTAACTGCACGCTCAGAATCCTTCACGCTCTCCATGATAGATCTGAGACAGCAGAGAGAGAGAGGAACAACAGTAGGCATCACGCAGGAAGTGTGGGATAATTAAGATGCCGCGACGCTGAAGTGCTGTGAGAGAACGAGACAGAGATACAGGAACGGGAGAAGAGAGGAGGTGACACACACGCATATCCTGATGTGCAAGACTCCTGCTGTGACTTTACACACAAAGCAGAAGAGCTGCAGGTGTCTGCTAAATGAAAAAGAGTAACACCTCACGTACGTGCACGTAAACAGGAGGCTGTACTGATGTCAATGGGGATTACTGTGAATGATAGTGCAGTTACTGTACAAAGGTGTCCAAGAGCAGAAAAAGTTAACGGTGCTCCTAAAAATTTCCTTTAAAGGAATCAACATATTGTTATGGATAACCAATATTCATTCATTTATATATCACAGGGTCATGGGGGGCCTGGAGCCTGTCCCAGGAGACTTAGGGCATGAGGCATCAATCCACTGCAGGGTAACACACACTACAGGCAATTTGGGAACGTCAGTTAGCCTAATCTGCATGTCTTTGGAGTGTGGGAGGAAACTGGGGTAGCCAAAGGAAACCCACCCAGCACGGGGAGAACCCTCAACCCTGAAGGTACAGTATGATGCCACGTTGCTACTCACCATGCCACCATGCCGCCTCTAAAACAATATACAGTGGTACTCCACACGAATGCCCCATCTCACTAATTTTCACCTTAAGAACAGAATTTTTGCAAGAAATCTGCCTCGGCATACAAAGCATTTTCGGCATAAGAACGATCGAACTGAGCCGAACCGAAAAGAACGCCGGCTATGTTGCGCAGAAGTGCTGCTGAGCCATTCAAAACTTGTTTGCGTCAGTGGAAAGTCAAGTGAAGTGAGTTTACATATTTGTTTGTGAGGGTTTTTTTTTGCGTTTTGTGTAAGATTTAGTGTAGACACCCAAAAAGTCCCAAAAATGTAAGCAAGGACGGTATCAAAGGAAGGAATCAAAAATCAAGGTTAAGTGAGGTTTAACTGTCTATTTATTTCATATTGCGTAATTTACATGTCTTTTCTAATTGCTTTGAATTGTTTCTATATGCAGCGGCGCGGTGGTGTAGTGGTTAGCACTGTCGCCTTGCACCTCCAGGGTCTGGGTTCGATTCCCCGGCCAGGCTCGATTCCCGTCTCTGTGTGCATGGAGTTTGCATGTTCTCCCCGTGCTTGGTGGGTTTCCTCCAGGTACTCCGGTTTCCTCCCACAGTCCAAAGACATGCAGATTAGGCTAATTGGCGTTCCCAAATTGCCCGTAGTGTGAGTGTGTGTATGCCCTGCGATGGATTGGCACCCTGTCCAGGGTGTACCCCGCCTAGTGCCCAAAGTCTCCTGGGATAGGCTCCAGGTCCCCCGCGACCCTGAACACAGGATTAAGCCGTATAGAAAATGAATGAATGAATGAATGAATGTTTCTATATGCAAAAATATGATTATAGTGTTGGAAATTGGTCAAATTGGTAATATGTTTGGGAGCTGGAAGGGATTATCTACACTTGCATTATTTCCTACGGGAAAATGCGTTTCACAATATGAATTTTCCCCTTAAGAAAGGATTAAATTTGTATGTTGAGGTACCGCTGTAATATTCTTAAATGTATAACATTACATTTAGGCATTTGGCAGACGCTCTTATCTCATTATACATCTGAGCAGTTGAGGGTTAAGGGCCGTGCTCAAGGGCCCAACAGTGGCAACTTGGTGGTTGTGGGGTTTGAACTTGGGATCTTCCGAACCCTAGTCCAATGCCTTAACCACTGAGCTACCCCTGACCACTGTGTAGGGTTCTGTTTTTACAGTATAAGATGAATATGCTGTACAGCTCTAATCACAGTCAGCTGACTACACTGTTGCTAATAAAGAATAAAAAGAACATTAAGGTGTCTGTCTTTGCAGAATCGATTCTACAGGCTTCACTATCAGCAGGCGATCGAGTGGCACCGTGGATAACCCTGGGCACCAATGGAGATTACGTGACAGTTTTTAAGATTAACATGCACGTTGGACGCAGATACACATACACAAAGTGGAATTATGTGCAAACTCTCATGTTTTGAAGTGGACGCTCACTCCTAATAAGTGTGAAGACGGCCTCGGCAATCCTCTGCAAACGACCGCCTCAGCAATCAGACACAGACTCGTGAGATGATACAGAGATTTGCTAATGTGCGAGGAATTAATCAGGTCTTATGTTCTCTCTCGCCCTCGCTCTGGCTGTCCTCAGCTACTGCCTACTGCCCGTCTGTCCGCCTTCATCTCTCCTTTCCTTTCCTTTTCACACCATTTGCCATCACACTCTTCAGAGTCATTTCAATGTGCACTTATCCTCGTCGTCACATTTCCCTCAGCCAAAAAAATGCCATGCTTCAGTGAAGCACAGAATCTGTGTGTGATGTGACCTGAGCATGCTCTGATAATAAAGAACAGAGATGTACTTGTATTCAAGTTAACCTTTAAACATTCCTCGGGTATTTATCAAAGAATCCAGGTTATCACCTGCCATTACCAAAAGGTCACAATGATGGATTTGAGTTACAAACATGGTGAAGTGATTGTCTGATTGAATGGGTGAAGTTTCCCCCCCCCCCTTTTTATTCCCTGGTTAGCACTGTTGCCATGTTCCTGGGTCTGGGTTCGATTCCTACCTCTAGTCTGCGTGAATGGAATTCTCCTGGGTGGGTTTCCTCTGGGTACTCCGGTTTCCTACCACAGTCCAAAGACATGCAGATTAGGCTGTTCCCAAATTCCCCATAGTGTGTGAATGAGTGTGAGAGTATGTGTGTGACCTGTGATGGTTTTGCACCCCGTCCAGGGTGTACCCGCACC
The DNA here is from genome assembly GCA_030522415.1 of Channallabes apus. Lineage (NCBI taxonomy): Eukaryota > Metazoa > Chordata > Actinopteri > Siluriformes > Clariidae > Channallabes > Channallabes apus. The sequence continues at coordinate 38,718,733 of CM060111.1, forward strand.
TTGTGCCCGTAGTCACCTGTGATAGGGTCCAGGGCCCAGTAACACACAGGATAAAGCAGTATAGCTGTATGAGACTGTTAAGGCTTCCTGGAAAATTTTTTTTTTATTTCTGATAAAATAAAGCAGGCTACAAAGCGAACAGCAGTTACGCTGGATAATGAGCAAAAACCAAGCTGGCCAATGCTAACACTACAAAAAACTTTTTAAATAATAGCACTGAGGCTAACAACAACCCATAAAACATCAGAGGAAGATTCTACATGCAATTCTCCTTCTGTCCAAAGGCTAAGATAATTTACTTATTATTTTAGTAAATAATAGTTTGTAATGAGATTATGCAAACTGGCTCATTTTATTCATCTCCTCACTGAAGGCAAACCAAAAGAAACACAAGGCGAGCCTTAATCATGAACACATTTTTCAAACCTGATGAGGCAGATTTTCCACAAGGCAATATAATTCATAATGTAAGCAAGTAGAAAAAAACAAAAGCATCGTCTCCGCATGAAACTATAAATGTACACAGCTAGATTTATAGAATTATATTTATTGTAAACATGTTTTTATATAGCGGCGCGGTGGTGTAGTGGTTAGCACTGTCGCCTTGCACCTCCAGGGTCTGGGTTCGATTCCCCGGCCGGGCTCGATTCCCGTCTCTGTGTGCATGGAGTTTGCATGTTCTCCCCGTGCTTGGTGGGTTTCCTCCGGGTACTCCGGTTTCCTCCCACAGTCCAAAGATATGCAGGTTAGGCTAATTGGCGTTCCCAAATTGCCCGTAGTGTACTGTACGTGTGTGTGCCCTGCGATGGATTGGCACGCTGTCCAGGGTGTACCCCGCCTAGTGCCTGAAGTCTCCTGGGATAGGCTCCAGGTCTCCCGCGACCCTAAATACAGGATAAAGTGGTATAGAAAATGAATGAATGTTTTTATATATTGGGGGGTGGGGGCCGGGTGGAATGTTGGGGTTGTTCAGTCTGTCCATGTCCCATCCAGACACTTCACATCGGGTGAGAGATACTCCCCACCCAGGAGATATATCCATCATTTATGGTGTGCACTTGATCAATGGGGTCAAGTTTCCAGCTTGATGGACGATTGTCATTCACACAATACATGCAATTTGGGAACTCCAATTACCCTAACCTGCATAGGTCCAATTAGTCTAACATGCATGACTGTGGGTGGAAACCGGAGTGCTTGGAGGAAACCCACCAAGCATGTGAAGAACATGCAAACTCCATGCCCACAGACCCTAACTTCAAACGTTGCTAATACATTTCTAATACAGCTAGTATAAGGTTATACACTGCTGATGCAGTGGGCAAAAGTTTCAATATTTCTAAAACAGCTAGCAAAAGTTTAAGCATTGATATAATAGCTAGTACAAGTTTATATATTGCTAAAGCTTAGTATAAATTAAAACATTGCTGATGCATCTAGCAGAATTAGAAATATTTCTAATACAGCGAGTTTAATCATTGATAATGCAGCTAGAATAATTGTAAATATTTACAATTTAATAATTTAAATTATCAAAAAATATATTTTAGACATTTCTAATACAGCTAATGTAGGTTAAAACATTGCTAATGCACCTAGAATTACTTCAAACTTTGCAAGTGTATCTACAGTAGCATCATTATTAAGATTTCTAAACCAAATAGTTGTCATTTGCTACTGTAGATATTACAACATTCACTGTAAACTAGGATTACTGTGATATTATGCCAAGTTTAAATTTTTATCAGTTATATCAAGAAATTGTAGTAATGCTTACATATTGATAGGAAGTTTTAAAGGAACTGATGAGCACAGTCACATTCAGGTTGTGATCAAGGAAATGTGATGAATCTCTACTATAATGTCAAATAAGGGAATAAATTGAAGTTAAAAATGAAAAAATTAAAAGATTTTAAAAAATATGAGAAAGTCTCTAAAAATACATTGTATAGCCAAGAGCTTTTGAGGATGGAGAGTAAAAATAGTACTTCCACCTGCACACAGCATCCATACCATTATTACATAACTGTTCTCCCTGATGAAAAGGCTCCTGACTGCAATTAATTAATGATGTATCTACATCTAGCATTCTGACAGTTTCTTCAGTTTGTCTCTTTCGAATAACTATTTAAATAGAAGACGTTTAATGCTTTGGTGCATAGTGCCCATATTTGGACGAACTGAAAAAAAAACCAAGATGTAAATCAACTCCTAATTACTGGAGATTATTAATGTAGCGTCATACAGTGCGGTTTACATACATTTCAGAAAAATTTATGTTATGATAATATTGGCTTTGCAATGCTTTTTTGGAGATGGACTTTTTCACCTTTAGCAGAATCAACGTTGGTACGATCAACAAGCTCCTGGCAGAATTCTGGTTGGATATTTAACCTCTCGTCCTAACCCAATTTCTAGAGGATAATGAAATTTGTTAGAATCCTTGTCCAAACCCTAAAGTTAGCCTGTTTTATCCGTTCACAAATCAGCATTAACCAGGTTTGAACAATTTAACTAATAAGTTTCTCCTTTCTCCATTATTCCAAAAACAGCTCCAAAGCAGGTTGCTACCATCACCATACAGAACATGGAATAGTGGTCTCGGGGTTGAATGCCTCATCTTACCTTCTCATAACATACCTCTGGTGAAAATGTTCCTCTATAAGGCTTTGTCCATTTGGTTAGTTGCAAACTTTAGTCAATCTTGATCGTGTCAGTTTGGTAGTAAGAGGCACCAAGAGACATCCTTGACTTGTGTACATCTACCATCCTCATTCTCAGATCTGCACTGAACTGAACCAGCTTTGGTCAATCATCGACACTAACAGGAAATAAATTACATTTCAGGACTTTCAGCTCTGAATGAACTGTCTAAGTGGATGTATGCGTATTTTTGACACTGCATGTTTAATTTTGACCCTGTGTTGATTAAAAAAAAACTAAATTAATTAATGAAATGCACTATTTGCATTTCAAATTCTTCTTTTATTAAAGATGTTGACCAATCATTTCCTCCCCCCTCCACCAAAAAAAAAAAAAAAACAGTACAAAGATAGCACTGAAAGCCCAATATTGCCATAACATGTTGACGATGAGTACAGTATGTAAACCTCTGACCCCACCTTTTAAACTTCTCTGGGTCTCTAGACTGTTTGTCGTTCTCATTTTTTATTACCTTCAACAAAAAAAAAGAAAAGTAATAACAGGGTGTCTGTGAGTTCACGCAAGTGGAGGGCCAGATAGCGCTTCCCTCTGTTGCTGCTCCTCAACGGTGCGTTGGAGGTGGCTGGAGTTACGTGTCTCAGAGGACACATATGAAAGTCTTTACCCTCCTAGTTGGTAGCCATTGGCCTTATGGGAGAGTGCCGTAGCACTGGCAGAAAAATGAAATGTTAAATACATAATTAAACTGTCAGACTTCACTGATCACCCAAAAAGTAAACTATTCTCACTGAAGGCATCAAAACTATGAATGAACACATGTGGAGTTATGTACTTAACAAAAAAAGGTCTCCACAGTCACCGGACCTGAACCCAGTCGAGATGGTTTGGGGTGAGCTGGACCGCAGAGTGAAGGCAAAGGGGCCAACAAGTGCAACAACACCTCTGGGAACTCCTTCAAGACTGTTGGAAACCATTTCAGGTGACGACCTCTTGAAGCTCATCGAGAGAATGCCAAGAGTGTGCAAAGCAGTAATCAGAGCAAAGGGGGGCTATTTTGAAGAAACTAGAATATAAAGCATGTTTTCCGTTATTTCACCTGTTTTTGTTAAGTACATACCTCCGCATGTGTTCATTCATAGTTTTGATGCCTTCAGTGAGAATCTACCAATGTGAATGGTCATGAAAATAAAGAAAACACATTGACATGATGCACCTAACCAAGAAACGAAGGACAGTTAATCTTCATGCTGCATTGGGGTGATTGTTGTAAGAACTTACTGGCTGTGATATTAAATATTCATCAGAAGTCTATAATACTGCACGGTGCCACAAACAGCCAGTGTTTATTCGCTGCAGTCCCAATTAGCCAGCGAATGTGAAACAACTTTGTTTGTTTATAATTAGTGGTCCAAAAAAAGCCTATTTTGTACTAATGAAAAAAGATGTCTTTTCTATAACTAGTCTATGACACCCCTCAGCATCACCAAGATCTGTTTTTTCTAACAGTAGACCATATTCTGGGAATAGTTATTGATTTGTACATGTAATGAAAGGGCAATGTCACACACGTTCATAAAAGAAAAGGTCCATGTCAAAAATTATCATTTCCTTGCTTTTTATGGATTCAGATAATCCGTTTAGGACTTTCTATTGTGTCTCACCTGACATGTTCAATTTATCATGTCTTATCTTAAGTGTATACTCAGGATAGAGACATGAGCTGGGGATTTACTTGTCTGGCAAGAATACAAATCCATAAACGCGAGCTGCTGAATTTGGAGATCTCCCATTGCATTCAATCTTTAGGGTTCAAACCATACCTACTTTTTAAATCACATTTATTTTTAACTTCTGTTCTGGGTTTTGAGATTGCAGGCATCAAAACCTGGGTAATCCTGTTAATAAGGCCTCTTGCTTTTGCATTCACTTTTAGGATGAGTGCATTAATTATTTTAAAAATAGAAACTTGCAGTCAGAAGCATTTGTGCAAATAAGGTGCATACGTTTTACACACAGACACACATACATATATATATACAGTATAAATATACACATACATATCATGCACCAAGAAACACTCTTTTGCAATTCGAGCTGTGCAATCAGCCTGTACCCTGAAGATAGGAAACTCCATTGATGTGATACCTTGTTCATTCACTGAGTACATTAAGATCATCAACTGACTTCATTTTATTTCCACATTTTATCGCTCTGGAATGGGGTCAATCTGAACTCATCAAACCAAATGACCGTTTTGCATTGCTCCAAATTCCAATCTTTATATTCACAGCTAATTGAATCCTTTTCACTGATTAGTCTCAGTAACAAGTCATTTTCTTATGGCCACACAGCTGTTTAGTCCCAATCTTGTAAGTATGCATCGTGTGTGTATGGAAATGCTTGCACATTTACTATTAATCATAGCACTGGTTTTTACTGTTGATGCAACCTCACTGACTGACTTTTTTTCTGACCGCATTTCTTCCACAAAGTTGACTGTTCAGCACGATCCTTTTTTTCACAAGCTTTTTTTCGCTTGATGCACCCCAATAATTTGAACCATACCTAAATGGAGCAGGAAATGTATATGTACAACATAACACTTTTCATTAACACATTAATGGTTAATGTACATAATTCTATACCAGATAATTCTATACCAGTAAACCGGTGACAGGATCAAGGACACACAAGGCTTACCCATGCCTGCGAGGACCAAAGGCCAACCGTCTGATCCGACAGAAAAACTGATGCAGCACAAATTGGGAAAAAAAGTCAATGCTGGTCATGATAGAAAGGCACCAGAAAACCTAGTGCAACACAGCCGTAAACAGGGCAGACAAAGAGCCCAAGACTGCTGACCCGGCCTCCAGTCTCCCCAAATCCTGATCCATTCATGCACCTATGGGATGCACTGGACAAGCAAATCCATCAAGGGGAAGGGAATAATGGTTATAATGGCTAATCGGTGTATACATACAGTATATATAACTATGCTATGGGCAGTAGCTATTGAATAGATAATGCTATAAAACTATAAATTGCACAATTATAATACAAAAGGGTCAAATGTGTAAAACGAAAAGGTTAAGATAGTTTAAATAAATAATTTAATATTAGAAGCGGAAATGAGATGGTAGTGGGACAGGAATATGACGATGGAGTTCTAATATCATATATTATTAATAGCTTCCATTAATAACTTGGTGGTGCTGATTAGCACCAGCCCATTCTTGACAGATGTTTTGGAAAATTAAGATAAGATAATGAAAAATGTACTGGGACTCAATTATCTCTGGAGGCATTCATTTGTATCTGACAGTTTGCACATCGAATAAGATGGATGACGCCAAGATTGCTTGTAAGATTAGAGACGAATGTGAATTACTGAGGACAGTTATACGTAAGCCTCTTGTAACTTATTTATACCACTGTGCAAAACTTTCACAAGTATTTATCTTGCAAAATCCGCAGATGACACTGTTGTTGTGAATCAGATTTAGATTTTTGGAAAGGGCCGTATTTGTTCTCTAAACTTTCAAGGCGGAATGCTTCACAAGGTTATCCCTTAGGGTTGTATAGAAACTGTCACATGGACATACAGTACAGTATGGCTTAGAATTTGCATTCCACACAAGCTGTGTCAATATGGCCTTGTGAATATGCTTGAAAAATATGTGTAATAACCTTTCAAATGACCCCTACAATCACTCAGACCTTTGCAGAGTTCCTGTATCATACTGTACCACACCATCCAATTTAATGCCCCACACACCTCTCCCTTTCCACGCCTGTACAACAGCAATAAAGAGAAAATAAATGTCCTTCGATTTATGAAGGGCATAGTGGAAGAGAAAATGCATCTTCCAACGCATACATTTTTATGGTTGTGACATGTTTATGGCTATTACATGAAGCACATTTTGCATTTTAATAATAACAACAACAGTGACACAGGTTATTTGTTGGACTTTTAAAAAGACAGGATTTTGTATGACGGTTTAACTGTGAATATTTGTAGCGCTTTATGTTTCATTGGTTGGTGTAAATTCTTATGAATTTTTAATAGTGAGACCAAGCGATTATATTTGTTTCTATATTTGATAAGATCCTTGCAAGAATATCTAACACCTTGGCCATAGTGATTGCCAAAGTTGTAGGTCATTGGGCAAAGAGTGTCAAGAATAGGGACAAGAATGGGGCAACTGTGACAGTTTTTCGTCTGTGGTGACCTTCTCATGTGGGGTAATGTACTATAGCTAGCCGTGTGTGTTCGATTATGGAGAAGTCACCAGACTCTGGTATATGACTGACGGAACTTGAGAATGAGCATCCAAACCATGCTGAAGTAAACAAATTGTGGCTTAATATGGTGTCTTTTTTGCCTCCTCAGGTACTCCATCTAAATTAAAAAAGTATTTTGCAGTAGGTCTTTAAAATTTATGGGCTGTATTTATCTACACTAGTCTCTTTTCTTTGTTAATGGTGGGTTAAACATGTTAACTATTTGAGTAGCTAGCATAAATGGCTAGGCGGATTCCTAGCAGTTGGCTAGCATATTGGTTGTACTGGTTCAGATTCATTCATTAGCAGATTAAGTAGTTCCTGCAAAGAAAACTTACTTTCATGATGTAAAAATCTAGCTAAACTCATGTCTTATAGCACCCTTTGACTAGCGACTGATACAGGATGTTTTTTTTTTTTTTTACCAAATTGAAAATATGTGAGCAGTGAAGCTAGTCTATTTTGTTCGCTAATGTTAAGTTAAACACCTTATTTCAGTAGCTAGCATAAATGGCTAAAAAGCTAATCAAATACTAGCATACTGGTTGTACTGATTCAGATTCATTAGCAGATTGAATAGTTCTAAATCTAAAGTTTATTTTTTGTTTCCCGAGCATCGTCCGTTCTCGCGTAGACGGCGGAGCTCTGTTCATTTTGCGTTTTCAGTTTTAATTTTGTTTCCTTTTAAGTTCCTAATTAATAATCCCCCGCTATCTCCAGAACGGAAAGGTCTTCCCGTGCATATCATAAGCACTCTCACAACAACTCCTATTTTACTGACCCATACCGCCCCACGTAACAAAACCAATATGGAGCGTTTCATAGATACAAAATCATGCATATGAAATGCATCCAAGCTGGCTTTGTGGTATCTCAGATAACTATCTGGCACCTGCTTAAAATTCTGGTTCCTCGCTTCCTCGCAAAAGGATGCAGTAACTTCCATTTCCGATGTCATGCGCTAAAATGCCCCCTGCCACAAACTGCCTCCACTTATCTCATACGTAATTATGAGATAGTAAGTCATAATTATGAGATAAGGATGTCATAATTATGAGATAGTAAGTCATAATTATGAGATAAGGATGTCATAATTATGAGATAGTAAGTCATAATTATGAGATAAGGATGTCATAATTATGAGATAGTAAGTCATAATTATGAGTTAGTAAGTCATAATTATGAGATAAGGATGTCATAATTATGAGATAGTAAGTCATAATTATGAGATAAGGATGTCATAATTATGAGATAGTAAGTCATAATTATGAGTTAGTAAGTCATAATTATGAGATCAGGATGTCTTACTTATGAGATATTAAGTCATAATTATGACATAAGTCCCGTGGTTTTTTTTTGTGTGAATGCAATGCGCTTCCGTAAGTTCCTGCAAAAAATTGATAACTTAATTTCATGAGGTAAAAATCTAGTTAAACTCATGTCTTATAGCACCCTTTGACTAGCGACTGATACTGGATGTTTTTTGTTGTTGTTGTTGTTGTTTTACCAGATTGAAAATATGTGAGCAGTGAAGCTAGTGTATTTTATTTGGTCATATTGTATTAAACACATTAACTAATTCAGTAGCTAGCATAAATGGCTAAAAAGCAAAGCAAAGCAAATACTAGCATACTGTCGCACTGAATTATTAGCAGATTAAGTAGTTCCTGCAAAAGATTGATAAGAAAACTTAATTTCATGAGGTAAAAATCTACAGTAGCTAAACTCATGTCTTATAGCACCCTTTGACTAGCGACTGATACAGGATGTTTTTTTCTTCTATTGTTGGATTAAACACCTTAACTATTTCAGTAGCTAGCATAAATGGCTAAAAAGCTAATCAAATACTAGCATACAGGTTGTACTGATTGAGATTCATTTACTAGCAGGCTAGGTAACATTAATTCCTGCAAAAGACTGATAAATGTACAGACACTGAATGAGGTTTTCGGGCAAAATAATGGTGACTTACTGTATCTTTTCAAAGAAAACTTAATTTCATGAGGGACAAACTCATGTCTTTTAGCATCCTTTGATTAGTGACTGCTGTACCTTTTTTTTCTTTTTTGACATGACAGATGGAAAATATGTGAGCAGTGAAGCGCTCACCATCTATCACTTTATCCTGTATACAGGATCACAGGGGGTCTGGAGCCTATCCCAGGAGACATGGGGAAGGAAACCCTGGATGGGGAGCCAATCCATAATAGGGCACACACACACTCATTCATTCACACACTACAGGCACACACAATTAGCCTAGTCTGCATGTCTTTGGACTGTGGAAGGAAACTTAATGCAAACTCCATGCACACAAACCCAGAGGCAGAAATCAAACCAGGACCTTGGAGAGGTGCAAGACACCACTAAGCCACTGTGCTACCTAGCAACTGTGATCTCAACATTGGTTAACGTAAATGAATGAATAATAGCTAATGTATTCGCTTATACCAGCAATTTGTTACCAGCTTGCAAATCAGCCTGTTAAAATTTTACTAGCAATACGGTGAGAGGTTAGGCCTAAACTTTTAGAAATGTCATAGATTTTTTATACTATTGACCTTTACACAATGTTTTTTTTTTTATTTTTTTTAAACAGACATTTTCTAGCTTTATCCTGCAAGGCAGAAAGAAAGACGCTGGATTAGACACCAGTGCATCATAACACATCATACACCCACATTTTCATACACTTCCAGAGGTATTTTATAGTCATCGTCCATGTCCCAGCATGTTATTAGGAGGAAAACAGAGAAGCCAGAGCAAACACATCTGTGAAATGGTGTAACACAATGCCACAATCTATAACAGGTGTTTCAAATATTCATATCTTATTGGTTTGTACATGTCCACAGTATTAGATATGAATTAGATTGATACTATTCTCTTAAAAATGTTACATTGAAAATTAAATAAAGGATGAATAATTACACGGCTGGCTCTACGTGCTTGCCAAACCAGGAGAGAGGGACACACATGCATGATGATGTGTCTAAATGCACTCATTTTGCACTAAATGCAATAAAATTTATTTATTCTCAGGATAAACAGACTATAGTGAGAGGGTTGTTTTATGGACATATGACAGAACAAAGAGAGATGTAAGAGATAGAGAGTTGGGGAAAAATCCATACATAAGTGTTCTATTTATTTCTGATAATCATTAGCTTAATTTAAACTATGAAGGAGTGAACAGACAAATGCCTTGTACAGATTATTTTGGTAATAAATGTGGTCCTGCCTTGTCCCATAATCTTCATATCAGCCTATTCATTTCAACTATTCAACCATTGATGCTTGTGAAAGTAAAACTTTCCCGATGTTTTATGGCTTCCTGAACAGCTACAGACCTGTGAAACTGTGAATAAAAGGATTTGTTTGCATCTGCATGTGGATAGACACCACAAAATTAACTTGAGCAGAGGATCATACCACATTGTGATTTTATTTATTAATTTATTGATTTTGTGATCTTTTCTTACCTATCTCTCCATCCATTTCCTCTATCATGTATTGTTTCCTATAGACGTCCTCTTGGCCTGCACCCAATTTCCCCACTTTTCACCTAACCAAGTAGTTGCATCTATTATTTATCTGCTTCATTTTATTTCACAGAGATCCAAAAAAAAAAGGCAGCTGTTGCCCTCACTGATGCTTTATTCATAAAGCTGTGCTTTGCTATCATCTATGTTTCTAGTCCTAGACCACCTGCTGTTTCAAAGGCTGCCCCCGCAATGCCATTTCACACTTTCAGAATGTTGTACAGTAGAGAAGCTGCATTGTGACTTTTCCCATCAAATGCCTAATATTGCTGATTTATCTGATTAAAGCGTCAATGAGGTATTTGGATATTATGGCTTTGTTTCTGCTGTACACATACAGTTGCCTAGTAACAACTTAAACCAGACGGCACACACTTGAAACACCTGGTTAACACTTCACACTTTCCCCCACTAGAGTCCTGCATGTTGCATAAATGATAAGGCAGCAAGAGCATAAGAGCATACAGGTTCTCATGAAACTCTAGAAATGTGTGTCGGTAAGCATTAAGTTCTCTTGATGATGTCAATGCAATCACTGCAGAAATTGTGCAACTTGGCAGCAAAACAAAAACTGTAGCGTAAGCAATTACATTACAATTAGTTTCAGAATGTATACAAATTTGTTTACATTATTCATTAAAAAAAAAAAACAGATAATGCATTGTAAACAAAGAGAAATTATACGTATAATAATTTATATTTTCTATATGGTCAATTTGGGAACGCCAATTAGCCTAATCTGCATGTCTTTGGACTGTGGGAGGAAACCAGAGTACCCGGAGGAAACCCACCAAGCACGGGGAGAACATGCAAACTCCATGCACACAGAGACGGGAATCGAACCCGGACCCTGGAGGTGCAAGGCAACAGTGCTAATAGCTACACCACCGTGCCGCCTATATGAAAATATCATTACATCAAAATAATTTACATGTATGTCTGCATGTTCTGTACAGAATGTTGGTATGTATGTATTTTTTCACTACATTCTTGAACAGTGTTAAATGATAAAAAAAGACATGAACGTCAGCTGTTCTGAAATAGTTATTGTAAGAACAGTATTGTCAAGTGCATTTCTAAAACCCATCAAGCACCACAAGGAAACTGGTTTCAAGAAGATTTACCCCTATTGCGGAGGTATCAATATCAGTATCAATTGTTCAAAGGGGATATATATATATATATATATATATATATATATATCCCTTTATATACAGTATATATACTGTACTGTGTGTGTGTGTGTGTGTGTGTGTGTGTGCGTGTGTGTGTGTGTGTGTGCGTGTGTGTGTGTGTTATGCAAGTTTTGTTCAGGGTAAATAGTCAAGCTAATTACATAAAACAACGCTATATTTGTGTGTGTGTGTGTGTGTGTTTGTGTGTGTGTGTGTGTGACTTCTTGTATCGAGTGAATTTGGTTAGCTCTAGGGAACAAGCAGGGATTATTGCTGCAATATGGTTTCTCACTCACAATCTTTCTCATCTCCTGGAGACAAATTGAAAGAAGGCGAGACATTTCAGTTTTATGACTGTAGTCAAAAAGAGATCAATCACACCAGCTGTCAAAGTCAATTTTTATCACAGTAACAGCTATTGGTTTTGGCATTTTCCCTCCAACATTTTAACTAGGTGTTTGGCATGATCATGTTCCATGATAAAGAGATCTGTATTGATAATTAAGTCTAATGTATAATGTAGCGGCGAGGGTAGCTTGGTGGTTACAGATTGGACTGCTGAACAGGAGGTCCCAGGTTTGAGCCTTGATGCTCTTCTTGCTGCGGGGTTGAGTGTATTCAAAAGTGTGATTAACCCCTTCATTATTTGGCATAATGTCACTTTTATTCATAACCAATCCAAAATCTCCCAGTGCTCCCAGAATGTTATTTAAGTAAAGAGCCAATCCGCAGCCTTGTCTAAATTGAAGGTAGGTGTGATAGAGCAGGGAAAACACGTTAGTGTGTGGGTCAGGGGTCCTCAAGGAACGTCAAAGAACCTCAAGGGGTCAGGGGTAGCTCAGTGGTTAAGTCATTGGACCACAGTTCAGAAGGTCCTATGTTCAAACCCCACAACCACCAAGTTGCCACTGTTGGGGCAATGAGCAAGGCCCTTAACCCTCAACTGCTCAGATGTATAAGATAAAAATGTAAGTCGTTCTGGATAAGAGCATCTGCCTAAATGTAAAGGAAACAATATGTGAATATTTGACTAATGTAAAGTTACCAGGATTGTTCTAAGCCTATAACATATTTACTTTGTTTTCAAAGGAGCAAATTATTACATTTTTCTCTGTTTGTTGTTTTTGTTGGTACATTTGTTCACATCAGCACAGTGATGCACGATCATATCAATGTGAAAGATATGCTTGGCCTCTTGGTTCCTTTTCTGCCATAATGCCCTCTTCACCTGTTTGCATGAGTTTTGCTAGACATTGTGATACTGTACATATTCGTTTTTATTTTGGACAACCAAATCCTGACTGCTCATTTATCAGAACAGAATTCATCAGCAGTTTTGGACGGCTTTAGTGAGCTATCTCTACTTTTGATTACAGTGCTTCCAAATGATTCTTAAATATGTTCCAGTGTTTCACATATCCTTTAAAGGTTTTATTCGCTTAAATTGTTGCTATGCTTCATCGTCGCACTCAGGTACTGTAGATAATGTGTCATATTTTGATATGTGTATATATTTAATATAAATGTTTGGGTAAGAAGAAGACCTGGCTTTATTGGGATCGTTCATTAGATTGAGCTAGGGCCATTTCGATGTTTGAAAGAGCATTTATGGGGAGGAAGGGCTGTCGAGGTGCCAGGAATTCGTGTATACACTCTTATCTGCTCTGATAATTGCTGTAACTGTTTCGAAGAGCATTAGGAAGCAGATGTTCCAGGATGATATTTGTATTTTTCGTTTAAGTTCATTTCTACATGAATATTGAATTCACACGACAAAAGCAAAACTTGTTCTACACTTTGTTCTTATTTGAATGGGAAAAAAGTGTAATCAATCCTGTTTTTCACTGGCTAACAAAAGGCTTTTAAGACCATTCGGCTCCTAAGACAGCTTGCAAACGGGTCAGTCAGAAGCCTTTATCCATCCCCTGACTCTGTATCAAAAACAAAGTGCACACCGTTTGTCCATGAATCACCTTATCTAATTTATTCTTCAAGAACATAATACACAGTCCTCGTTACCCAAACATGGAAAAATGCACAATGGGAAACTTCACTACATCTGGTGGCCAAATTGTCAACATTGTACGCCGAGACGTACGATTATCTGCTCACTGTGTTTGCAGACCATGTGAGCAGTTACAGACATGAAGTGACATTTTGAAAAACAGCAGATTTTTTTTTGTCGGATGATAAGATTATGGTCACTATGTCAGACTCACTCGGCTGTAAACAGGATATTATCACTCGTTGCGTGTTTAAAGTCTTTCATTAAATCTATTTCGGTTTGTTAAAAAGCGGGGAACAAGCCAGCATGAGTGCAAACAGTCTTGTTTGACGTTTAATTAGGTTATTAGTTGTGGCTTATCTGGAGCGTGTTATTAAGCTGAATGGCCACGGGTAATGAGGAACTACACCTGGGGGCAGAAATGGATGGAATTGGCAAAAGAAATGGCAGCACGTTTTTGTCTCGTGATTTACATAATGCTTTAAAAATATTGGAGTTATACCAAAATGTATTTATTATACTTTTGTGTCACCATTTACTTTGTCAGATAGAGGTGCTACACACACAATCTGCATTTTATGACTTTGGTATCATTTGTCACCATTAGGCCCTGTCTACTCAGTCCATTATCTTGCAATCTTAGCTCGCTGAGAATTTATAGTGAGACTAAAAAGTACTCTAAGCCTTTATATCCTTTTTCCTGTTTGTATTAAAGCCTTAAAGCATGGTCTAAAACACTTCATTTAAATCAAGTATGCATCAAGCCTTTTCATTAGGATAAAATACAGTAGGCTGCAAAAAAAAAAAAAACAAGCAGGGCAGTTTAAGAGAATGCTGCTCAATAATATGTTCTCATGCGCCATCTAGTGGAGAAAACACGTTTTCTCAAATGGCTAATAGTAATAAGAATAGGGACTGGATAATTATATGATTCTTATATACAGTACTTTCTGAATTTTGTACTAGAAAACCTACTGACATTCTGATTTCTTATTAATTTTAAAAGTGAGGGTGGTGAGGGAATTACAGTTTGTATATTTTACAATGCAAGTGATCAAAGAAGCACAATTATTTTGCATTTGTTTCATGACATTAAATATAGTTATTAATTCATCTGCAATACCTCTTATCCTGTGTACATGGTCACAGAGGGCCTGGAGCCTATCCCAGGAGACTTTGGGCACAAGGCGGGTACATCCTGGACAGGAGTATCCGGACACATGTTTTTTTTTTCCTTTCTCATCTATCCACCTCTCTGTGTAAATAGTGTTTCATACAGTAAGCCTCATTTAGCTTTAGTTTGCATAAATGTGTCTGATTGGTTAAACTGAAACGGAGAGTCTGCTACAGAAGCTGCTGTGTTTATGTAAACTATTATGTAAATCATTTATATTACACTCCATGGAGGAATCGGTAACGCAGTACCAAAGACATCTAAAGGAGATTGTAAGGTCAAATCCTAATGTTGTTGATGTGTCCTTGGGCAAAATCCCTAATCTAAAAATGAGATAAATTTAGCTTTGTGTAAGAATTTCTGCCATAAATGTAAATACGTTTGGTCGTCTTTTGGAAGCTGGAGTCATGCAAATACACTCGCTCATCACCTACTGGAGCCGAGGAACCGAACCGTCAACTCTGGATGTGCAGGACCACATTGCTAACCACTAAACCTCTAGTCCACTCCAGGATGGTAGCAGTAACACAAGTAACACCAACTGATTATTTTCCTGCACGGTGGCATAGGACTGAGGGTTCAAGGGTTCGGTTCCTATCTCAGGTCCGTGTGCATGTTCTCCCTGTGTGTGTTGGGTTTCCTCCAGGTCCTCCGGTTTCCTCCCATAGTCCAAAGACATGAAGATTAGAATAATTCCCAATTTTCCCATAGTGTCTGCCCTGCAGTGGATTGGTGCCCTGTCTAAGTCTCCTGGGATTGGCTCCATGTCCTGTACAGTATAAATGGCATAGATTATGAATGAATGAATGAACACCACACCGCCAAATGTTTTATTCTGTACTTATAACTCAAAATCCTCTTTGTTGCTCTTGAGTCTTGCTCTGGTATGTGATATAATATATATTCAGTGACGAAGCCCAGTCATACACTGAATGGACAAAAATATTCTTAATTCTTCAGCATACCAAGGCGTCTTGCACAATGCTATGCTTCCAACTTTGTGGCAACAGTTTGAGGGAGGTGCTTTTCTATTTCAAAATCACCAAGCAAGGACTATAAAGATATGATGTGATAAGTTTGGTGTGGAAGAACCTGCCTGAGCCCTGACCTCAACCCCATCGAGCACCTTTGGGATGAACGGGAACGGAGATTGCGAGCCAGGGCTTCTCCTCCAACATCAGTGCCTGACCTCATAAATGCTCTACAGAATGAATGAATGAATGGATGGGCACAAGTTCCCACAGGAACACTCCACAATCATGTGGACAGCCTTCCAAGAACAGTGGAAGATGTTATAGCTACATATAAAATATAATAGTGTACCCATGTACAAATGAAGGTCACTTCTTAACTTGGATTGGTTATTTTATTGTGTTTATAGACATGATTGTGCTTTTTCCTCCCACGATCCTCATCTCATTCCCCATAAAATATTTTTTTTAATGTAAAATTTAAAACACTGACCCCACCGACCCAACTATTTCCCTTGCAAATTCCTCGTGGATGAAGTTATACCACAATTGTGGCTGATTGGTCGGCGCTGAACTTCCGGCTGCGTAAGCCTGCGTACTGATTGGTGCAGCGTTTACCTTGGTAACAAAGCGGGCGCTCTGATTGGACGGCTGCTTCGTAATCGGAATACAATGTAGGTCGTTGCTAAGTCTTGACTTTATTAAAGGATGAGTTTGCAGTCGGGCGACTATAGAATATAAAAAAAATACACGGTGTATTAGAAACGCTGCAGCGTAAAGTGTTCTATTTCACACAAATAATGCGAAGGGTTACGCTTTTTGTTAATGGCTCCGCCAAAAACGGCAAGGTGAGTTAGCATTAAGTTTCACTTCATTCTTAGCGGAGTTAGCTAACGTTCCGCTAGCACGCAGGCGCCTGGTTTTATATTCACTAAACCATACAATATATAATATACATACACTCTGTGTTATGAAAGTGTGAGAATGGTTTGTTTTACGAGTTCGTCCATTTGGGAAAACAACACGTTAAATGCTAGATAAAGTATTGGCACCTTCAGTGGCTAGCAGGTTAGCATGTGATGATGACGCCTGTTCGCGTAATCAATGCGCGTGACTAATTAAAGTGAAAATGTTCAGAAAATGCCTTCTGAATTAAAACAGCTAAGTTTAATTACATCGATGCTTTTTGCGTATTTATTTTTTCACACCTGTTAGAAAGCTAAACGAGTAACTAACTTCTAAGGAGCCAAAGAGCTTATTTTGTATCTCGCGAGATGTCAACGTGAAATCTCGCGAGGTTGCCCGAGATTCTCGTTGCATTCACAGAGTTCATCTTATATGGTTTATTTCATATAAGCGTCCTTACTCAATAGTACTCCATTGTAGGTTCCATTAGAAAAGTGAAAATACTGTTGATGGCTTCATGGTGTGCATATATATATATATATATATATATATATATATATATATATATATATATATTTTATGTTTGGAAGGAGTCTCCAGTGTCAGTGCACGTTTAACATAATTCTTTATGCCCCGAATATGTCACGAATATAAAAAAAAAAAGCATGCATTTGGTCGTGCTGTGGCCTCGCCTCGCCTTTTTTCTTGAGGAGATGATGGGCTCTTTCACTGTGAGGACTGTTGCTTCGTCTTAAGGTCATCATGAAGGCCAGGCCATCCATGGCACCCTAACGGAGTACTTGTCATACTTTGATGTGATGTTTCTTTTGCATCTCCTGAGAATGAACTTTGGAGCCTATCCAGAAGACTTGGGAGGGCCCAAGGCAGGACATATCCTGGACTTTGTGGCAATTCATCGCAGGGCAGAAACACACACGCTCATTCATACGCTATGCGAACATTTGTAGCCTAATCTGCATGTTTTTGGACTGAAAACCTGAGTACCGGGAGAAAATATACCCAAAGCACGGAGAGAACATGCAAACTCCATGCACACAGATCCGAGGCAGGAATCGAACCCCCGTCCACTAAGACCTTGTGCGTTTTGTTTTTTACTTTATTTGTTCTTTTTCCCTCAGGTTGTAGCAGTGTACGGGACTCTGTCTGATCTCTTATCCGTTGCCAGCAATAAACTGGGAATCAGGGCCGCTAATTTGTACAACGGAAAGGGTGGCCTCATTGATGATATCGCCTTAATTAGGTAAGAACTTAATCTCGTTAGTTCTACTTTGCTTATAAAGGTAAAAAAATCCTTATTTTCTTATCATTTCTTCTGCTTCTTAAGAGACATTAATTTTAACATATGAATGTTTTGTTTTTCCAGAGACGATGATGTGTTATACGTGTCCGAGGGAGATGCCTTTGTTGGTAAAGTCATCATTAATGTTCCTCATTTTTCTATCTTCCCTCTGTTGTATAACCTGAAACCGAAGCACATCCACTGAACGAGCTCAAAGCAACATTTTTGGAATTGATATTCTAATGGCAAGTTTTCTTTCTGTTCGTACGTTTCAGATCCTCAAAGTGAAGAAAGAGATGCTGATGAGCGCTCAGGCTCCCACAGCGATTGGCTGACTCTGAATATCGGCGGGCGACTCTTCACGACCACAAGGTACTGAGTTAATTCCTAATGATGTGTATGGTACAGGAACAACAGGATGGAATGATGAAGCCCAATGCGATCACATACACACATGTGTAATTATATATACACAAACACACCCACACATGTATTTGTAAGTGCATGATGTTTGTTCCCAACACCGTTATTGTGTTTATCTATTGTGTCGACTTTAGGAGTACGCTCGTGAGTAAGGAGCCTGACAGCATGCTGGCCCACATGTTTAGAGGGAAGGGTAAGGCTTTGAAATTAAGCTTTTAAAATTAAATTATAATTAACTCAAATATTAGTTTACACACGCTTAATGGTCACTATGCTCCCCTGCTCTTCACTGTTCTAGATGTTTGGGGTAACAAGCGAGACGATCGGGGCGCTTACCTCATCGACCGCAGTCCCGAGTACTTTGAGCCCATCCTAAACTACTTGCGACATGGCCAGCTTATTGTCAATGAAGGAATTAACTTACTGGGTAGGTGTGTGTGTTATTGCTTAGGTCTCTGTTTCCACAGTGTAAGACTGAATCGTGCCACAAACATTTTAATGGGTGTTGAAAGAATTTAATTAGTTTGCATATTCAACAAATGGGGGGAAAAAAAGCATACAGTAGATACAGATGCTGTTAAAAACTATTTGCTCTATTTGAAATGATGATTTAATTTATTGAGGGGGAAAAAAGCTGTCCAAACCTGCCTCGCTCTGTGAAAAAGTAATTGCCCCCTAAACCTGGTTCTGCCACTCTTGCCGTCAACAACTGCAATCAAACATTTGTGATAACTGAAAATGAGCCTTTTACATCCCTGTAGAGAAATTTTGGCCCATGCAGAATAGTTTTAATTCAGCCACAGTAGAGAGTTTTTGAGCACAAATGGTCTGTTTAAGGTCATACAACTGCATCTCAATCGTATTTAAGTCAGGACTTTAACTAGGCCACTCCAAAAGCTTTTTTTGAGCCATCATTCAGGTCATGAACTTTTCCTTTAGGATTTTCTGGTAGAGCCCAGAATTCTGTGCTGTGTTTTATCTTTAATGCCAGATGTAACGGGACAGACTCCTTCCAAAAAGTTCATCTTTTGGCAGTTACTTTTTCACATAGGGCGATGTAGGTCTGGACGACCTTTTTTCTTTAATAAATGAAATCATCATTTAAACATTGCATTTTGTATTTACTCGGGTTATTTTTGTGTGATTTTATAAAAATGTGTTTGATCTTAATCATTTAAGCGTGAAACTAGGCATAAATTCAGGAAGGGACAAATACTTTTTCACAACACTGAGACTATACAACTCTAGAACTCAATGGTCTCCTTCCTAGGTTGTGAATGTTAATACAGAGCAGGTTTGACAGGAACTGGCTAGTCATAGTATTGTTTAGGTGGTTGTTGAAGCCTTAAGCATTTTTTGTTTTGTTAATCCTGAATATGTTTTTCTTTGTGTGTCTTGCAGGTGTACTAGAAGAAGCTCGTTTCTTTGGAATTGAGCAGCTCGCTGAGCAGATTGAAGTTGCCATTAAGGTAAAGCCATAATCTGGATGATTTGAGAGCTTGGTGAGTTCCTCTTTTTGGATGTATATTCACGAGCGTGATTGTGCATCCTTGCAGAGCTCTCATCCCCCTGAGGACCACTCGCCTATCTCTCGGAAAGAGTTTGTAAGGTTCCTGCTCGCTACACCGACTAAGTCTGAGCTGCGCTGTCAGGTACAGCTGTGTGTGTGTGTGTGTGTGTGTGTGTGTGTGTGTGTGTGTGTGTGTGTGTGTGTGTGTGTGTGTGTGAGACCCCTGCCATGAAAAGAATTCTCTGAGCTGAGTCTCCTGGGTTTTTTTTTTTTTCTTTTTTTTCTTTTCCCGCTCAGGGTCTGAATTTCAGCGGGGCGGACCTGTCTCGGCTAGACCTGCGCTACATCAATTTTAAGATGGCCAACTTGAGCCGCTGCAACCTCATCTGTGCCAACCTGTGCTGCTCGAACCTGGAGAGGGCCGACCTTTCTGGGGCAAACCTGGATGTATGTATCTCGTATTCAGTACTGTTTTTTTTTTTTTTTTTCTTCCCCTTAGGGGAGCTACGGCACTTTATGAATAATTAATGAGTGACTTCATCCAATCACAGAGCACCAAGTGCTTATGCAATAAGCCATATATTCCAGATTTCCCATTAAGGATGCAATTGTCTGTTTTAGTGTGTTAATTATTTGGACTCTTATTTACAAGGGGGTGCTCAAACCGGTCCTGCTGTTTGTGCAGAAAAACAACTTGTTCCACTCGCCGAATGTTAACGGGAACAACTTCAGTGGGTTCTGAGCCACCTCGCCTGGGTTGACATTAAAAACATTTTCAACATTCAGAAGTTTTATCACCGTGCTGTGCTTGAAAGTCTTCTGTGACCGTCTTACAGCTTCATTCACAAGAAATTTAATCACAAGTCTTGAGTTTGATTTGAACACCTTGCGTAGATTAAATAAGAAATAGTAAACAGGTGCACCTCAAAAAGAGTTTGGAGTACTTGTGGACTAAGGATGGCTTTCATGCCTACTTTAAAAAGTTTGCACCATTGAAATGTTTTACTCCGGGTAAGAGTCTCATTACTGTACTGTGCTTGTCCCAGTTTGACTTGAATGCACCTTGTATTTTACGTGCTCTTGTGTCGAAAACAGTTTTTTGTATGCAACCAAAGTGCATTATCTCTTGCTCGCTTGCTCTGTGCTCCAGGGTTGCCAGATTACACAGTTTAAAAAAAAAAAAAAAAAAAAGGCTAGGTAGTAAAAAAAGTGCTGAAAACCTCCCCACACCAATAAAAAAAAAACTCACACTGTAGCTCAACTGTTTTGCACATACCTTCTGTCATTAAAATTAGTTTGATGCACAATATTCATTTTCCAGACAGATGATTGAAAAGTAGGCCAGTTTCTGGAAAACTACGCAATCTGGCAACACTGCACGCTCAACTTTGCACAGCCGGACAAGATAAATACTGGTTAACTGTTTCTTTTGCAGAATGTTAATAATGCCCTCTTCCTTTTTAACATCGAACTGCAGATGCGCCCTCTTGTGGTTTGATTGAGATGTGAGCTACGGAGCTAAAGATTCGTACCCTTTATCCATTAGGCATTATCGTTAGGCATCCATGAGTCAGCGTTTATTCTCCATGACAGTCCTTCAGTCTGCTCACACTCTTTTTGATCAATCTAATGTGTAATTTCTTGAAGCTTAAATTAATATTTTTATATTTCCTCAGGGTGCAAACCTGCAGGGTGTTAAGATGCTGTGTTCTAATGCAGAGGGAGCCTCACTGAGAGGCTGTAACTTTGAAGACCCATCAGGACTCAAAGCCAACCTGGAGGGTATGCAAATTTTTACACCCTGTTCCTTTCTTTTAGGCCTTGTTCACACAGGTGTTAAAATTGAGCGTTTTTCTGCCGTTCGTAGCATCCCGTGAGCGCGGATGAAGTGCCGAGGGTTTTCTACACATAGGAGTCAATGAGGGTGTTCACACGGGCTTTGGTGACATGCGTTTGTCCGGCTGCGCGTTTATATGGCGTTAAAAAAATGTTGCATGCAGCTTTTTCTTGGCGTTCAAATACCAACGGACGCAAGGAAAACGCGTTTTCTTCACGTTCATTTTACACTTCGGAGGACGGGATATATCCCATCATCCTACATGCTATACATAGGGAAATGCGGGGGAAA
Organism: Channallabes apus; assembly: GCA_030522415.1. Lineage (NCBI taxonomy): Eukaryota > Metazoa > Chordata > Actinopteri > Siluriformes > Clariidae > Channallabes > Channallabes apus. Next base: position 38,740,815 of record CM060111.1, read on the forward strand.
AAAGTAAAAAGAAAATACTTATAAAATAAAACTTGCGCGGAAATGTTCGCATTTCTTCATAAACCACAAAAGACATCATTTAATCTGACGTTGTGCAGTCAGAGGGTGAACGCAGTAGCAGGTGTCATTTATTTATTTATTTATTTCATTTTTTCTTCTTTTTTTTCTTCCCTCTCCCTACGTCGCCGTAATATTTTTTTATATATTACATAAAAATATAATAATTTAATTAGAATTTTTAAAACAAGATGATTAATGTCTAATATAGCAAAATGGTCCATATTAAAAAGGAGGCACCTGAAATAAAACGACAAGGGCTTTCATATCCAGTTTCCGACACACTGCCCCCACAGGTTAAACACACAAACTACAATTTGGGCTGCAGGCTGGCGTTGGACAGAGACAAACGAACGCCAGTGTAGAAGATAATCGAGCATCACTACAAAACGCAACATAAACGTCTAGGACGTTCAGAGCGCGTTCGTTTATTCAAAAATTTTACGCCCCGTGTGAACAAGGCCTTAAAATTAACTTGACGGTATTTACATTGATCCACGTCTCCTTATTCCCAAACATGATTGTGGCAAAAAGGCAATCACTTGTAAACGTTCAGGATATATGCCAGAGCCTGGTCATGTCTGTATGCTCTCATTACGTACATATCGGATTAATACCTACCACAATGGTGCAGTAGGGATATCGTGCAAGGGAATGAGAGAAATACCCCTGAAGACAGTGCTGTGGTATTAAGTGTGTGATTAAAGTGTCATAATTTTGGTCTGTGTGTGGTAGGTGCGAATCTGAAGGGGGTGGATATGGAGGGAAGTCAGATGACTGGAATAAACCTGCGCGTGGCTACGCTGAAGAACGCCAAGCTGAAGAATTGTAACCTGCGAGGAGCAACTCTAGCAGGCACCGATCTAGAGGTGAGGAGTGCATGAATTTATTTTTGTTTATTTTATTATTTATATATATATATATATATATATATATATATATATATATATATATATATATATATAACTATAACTTATGTGGGAAGAAATCAAAACAGTTAGCAAAAACTACAAAATTCAAGATGTAAAAGCTGAGAGTGCACAAGTGTTCACATCCAGTGCTGTGAAACACATATCTGTCGATTTATTTTTACTTTTTTTTTTTTTTTTTTTTAAGAAATAGTGCAGGTTAATTTGTTTTATTTTTCCTTTATATTTTGTGTTAATTTTTTTATAATTTTTTTTGGGGGGCTGTAGAACGAATCATTTGAGTTTCCATTATTTCTTATGGGAAAATTTAATTTGGAATACGAGCCCGCTTCCAGAACGAATTATGCTTGTAATCCGCGGTTCCACTGTATGTTTGACTATGTAGATATATTTTATTAATAGCATACATGTAATACATAAGCAATACTTAAACATCTATTTAGTAACAATTTATGTTTACTTAAGTTAAAGGATGTAACTTTTCGTAACAGGTCATAGTTAATAAGACACTTTGATACCTACTGTAGCTGTTGTTTGTTATTCTATATCATATTAATCCCTGTATCAATGGCTCATTCGGTTATTTACCTGTAAAGCAGATTCATTTTCATAAATTGTGCATCTTTTATTTTATAAATTTTTTACATTTTGTTACAGAACTGTGATTTATCCGGCTGCGACCTCCAAGAAGCCAACCTGCGCGGCTCAAATGTGAAGGGTGCCATTTTCGAGGAGATGCTGACTCCGCTGCACATGTCCCAGAGCGTGAGATAACCGATCACGCTGTTCCCGCCCGAGCAGGCCATTGCAGCCGCTCCTTTACGAATGTTAACCACTCCCGTTGGACCCGTTTGCAATACCTGCATTCCATGTCCTCACCCCACAGCTTTACTCTCTTGCACTAGTGCACATGCAGGGTGTTTACTCAGCACAGGTCTCTTGTAAGATTATCAGTTCACACGTGTAATTGTCCATCTCTATAATTTTGTTATACCAAACCTAGTTTATGTACGTATTAATTTATGTTCATGTTGGATTTAATCCACGCTAGGTGTCGGCTTCTAGTATCAGTCCTGAAAATCCTGTTTCGTCTGGAGGCCTAAATTCTATCTGGGGATTCAGATCCCAAGTGCGTGAAGTTTAGTTAATGTATACATTTCTTATCATGAGATGTTTAGGTCATAAATGGTGAATGCAAACCAAATATGTATTATATTTGAATGAGTGAGTGTATGATTGTGTCAAAGTGTTGGGTGTAAACGAGAGCCACTTAAGAGTACAGGTGGAGGGGTGAAATCTGGTTTATTTCACTTTTTTTTCCAGTCTCAGACATTCACACAAATATGAAAAGGTAATTACTGGAGTTTAACTCTGAAATCTGAAGGAGGAGCCATTGAAGGCATACATGTCTTCTGCTTTGCTTTGGCATCTCCACACCTTATCATATATGTATGTATATGCATGCATGCAAAAAAAAAAAGACAAATGTATTGCTACCTGTGTATCATGTATATAAAATAGGTAATAAGCTTCTCAAACTATTTTAAAGTTGGATATAAAATACATATGCAATGTTTATTATGTAGGTTTATTAGCTCCCTGTGTGCGCTGTCCAAGAGAAGAAAAAAAAAGTTTACAGATTTTTTTTATATCTACCTCCCATGCGAAACTGACTTCTGTTCTTGTCAGTCCTATGGATTTTTTTCAAATCCTCATGAGAAGGCTTGAATGGATTGAAATGGGGAAGTTAGATGGAAGATGGATTACTAAAATGATGTCGTGCCTAAAACAAAAATGTCTAGGGATGCAACTAGTAGCAAGGTCAGACTGGTTGGAATTCATTCATTGTGTGATTGTTCAACAATCTAACTATTTTTTTTTTTTTTTTGCGGGGGGGGTTTCAACACCAAAAAAAAATGTTGAAAGGGTGCTTTACTTCATCCAGTGCTTCCCTATGCATTAGTTTGTGTGTAAGTATATACACAAGCTCTAGTTTCCTGCTAAGCACTTTTGTGTATCGTCTGTTGTACAGTATAACAGCCCCCCCCCCCCCCCCCATTTTATGTGTCATCCGTATGATTCATAGCGACCCACAATACTGCGTGTTCACGTAATCTTAAAGCTAATGATATACAGTATATGCTGTTATTTTATCTTGGACGTAATCATAGGTACTCGTTAAATGAAGGCAATCAGAAGCAAACTTTTGCACTTGAGTGCAATTTTTTTTATTTTCAGACCCTCTTAGAAAAGGGCACAGGCTATTTATTTATGTAAGTAAGCTGTCAGTGTTTATGTAAGGTGTAAGAGAGATTTCTCTTCCCGACTCACTGTTGCAGAAGTGTATTTCCATAAACAGACTGTTATAAACAAATCAAGTTGTTTTTGTGTGGTTTATTATTAAATAGAATGTCATTGTATTAAATCATAGGCTTATGGGAGAAAGTCTTGAGCTGCCCTGACTAACTATTGTAGATTAAATTAAATTAGAATAAACATTTTACTACGACAGGCTGAAATGCGCCTAAAGATACAATTTAAAAATTGGTTGTTCATCTCGACAGCAGTCTCATTTCCTCTCTCGTCTGTTCCAACCATTCAGCATCACCAGTATACTAATCACCAGCCTCATCATCTGCACCTGTTTCTCACTGATTCATGCCTTACATTAGATGATTTTTTATGCTTGAATTGTTCATAGGTCACTGTGACTTAACAAACAAAACAAAAAAACATTCCTCTGAAATTGCCTGGAGAACTATTCGTTAAGAATACAAGAAAGAAAGTCTTGACTTTTTGGAAGCAAAAAGAAATGAAGAAATGAGGGGGGCTTAAGATACAGTACTATATATAGTGGGGAAAGCAAAGTTTGATTTAATGAAAATCTAAAACAGCAGTATGCCAATAATTTAACTTTTGAAAGCAGAAGTGCCACTTCAAGCTCACTAAATCCACTTTCGCATCTTTTAATGCACACATATGGTGTTTATTAATCCGACTTACTGGATTAATGATAAGTGGTACCGATGCTCAGATTCTGCTCAGCAGGGGAGTGTTTGAGTGTCTGCACATTTTAGTCCCCTGCAGTGCAGGGCTGAACAAAGGTGTGTAAAGTGTGTTTGTGTGCGTGTGAGAGAGACTGAAGAGTGGAAACTGGAGTGTTCGCTCGCTATAAGAGCTCTGCTGTTGAGAGCGAATGCATCAGATTATAGAGATCTTTGCTGTGAAGAGCAGAAGAACTGTCTGTAGGGCGACTGATCAAGGTAGGTACGTGCACATTTTTGATCATTGTAACTTTTGTTTGGTAATGTGAAAGAGAAAAAGGGGGAAAGAGAAGTAAATGGGAGATGGAAACAGGTTCTGTGTGGGAGTTCTCTTCGTGTCCATGTGGGTTTCCGCTCACCTTTCTTTAATTTTTGAATAAGTGCTTCCTGGTACCGTGTGACCAGGATAAATCAGTTAACTAAACGAAATGAATGCTGTGATATACAGTATCACATTATACAACAGTTTCTGACCAAGTAATCTGATTGGATGAGATGCTTTCCATCTCATCATGAGCGGAAATATAAACACAGCTGGATGATGGTTACAAGATTGTGGTGAGGAAGCACAATGAGAAGGTACGGGCACATTTTTTCCAAAATAAAAACAGGTACAGTTCATCCAAAATGATAGACTGTGTTAAGGTTTATGAAGATGTTTATTAGGAGACTGTTGGCTGTTTCAATGAAAAAGTATGATTCGAATGCACTTGGTGTACGTGTTCCTTAACACAGTCTAGCATATTTTATAAAATGTACCTGTTTCCTGAACACTGGCATTCCACAGGGATGTGTGCTGAGTCCATTGCTTTACTCCCTTTTTACCCATGACTGGTATCATCAAGTATGCAGATGACACCACGGTGGTAAGCCACATAACCAACAACGATGAATCAGCCAGTGGGGAGGAGATTCACAACCTATGAGTATGGTGTTCCTAACCTAATGGTGTTAATAACCTCACCCTTAACAGCAGTAAAACCAAAGAGGTTTTCAGAAATCAAATATCGGCAGCCACTCCCCTGTTCACGTCAACAGAACTGAAGTGGAACGTGTCCCCGGCATCAAGTTCCATGGTGTCCACATCTCAGAGGTTCTGTTCTGGCACAATAACACTTCACTTCTAGTTAGGAAAGTGCAACAGCGTCATTATTCCCTATTCCCTAAGTTCAACTATCTCCCCATATACTTTGTTTTGGTCTTTCGGATTCTTCCGGCAAGGGGTCGCCACAGCGGTATATCCAGTTCGCACAACAACTTGGCACAGGTTTTACGCCGGATGCCCTTCCTGACGCAACCCTCCCATTGTATCCGGGCTTGGGACCGGCACTGCATCCAGTGGCTGGGGAGTTTGGGCACTGGCTGGAAATCGAATCCAGGCCTTCGGCATATCTCTCCAGATACTAAAAAGTTTTTAGAGTTGCACCACTGAGGCCATCCTGATTAACTCCATCACCCTCTGGTATGGCAGCTCCACGGTGTTAGAAAGGAAAGCCCTATAATGGGTGGTAAAAACCACCCAGCACATAATTGACACCTGCTACTGAACACCTTTACCATAGCAAATCTCACAGTATCATCAGAGACTTCTGCCACCCAAATACTTTTTGACCTCCTTCCATCCAAAAGAAGATACAGGAACATTCGCACCAGGACCAACAAGTTCAGGTCCGGCTCCTTTCCCTCAACCATCACACTGCTAAACTCAAACGCTACATCGTTGCATACTAAATTTATTGCTATAAGTTATATATTGACGTACTGTATATGATAATATTATTAATATTATGTTAATATAATATACATCATACTATTTTTCTTTTCCTGAAGTGCGTACACATTTTTTTGCTGACTCTGACTCTACATAAACTGTTGTCAATTTGTTTAGATACCCAATTCTCTTAATATATATTAAATTTATCTCTATGCACATTGCACAATAATACAGCACTGCTCTCTTTTGTATATTTTTTATTGGTGATTTCGTTTCCTTTTGGTATACTCAATGTATATTTAAAAAGTATACTATGTAGGTCATTATTTTCTGTAATGTACTGATAAACATTAGACTTTCATATATTTTAGATTCATTACACACAACTGAAGTAGTTCAAGCCTTTTATTGTTTTAATATTGATGATTGTGGCATACAGCTCATGAAAACCCAAAATCCCTATCTCAAAAAATTAGCATATCATGAAAAGGTTCTCTAAACGAGCTATTAACCTAATCATCTGAATCAACTAATTAACTCTAAACACCTGCAAAAGATTCCTGAGGCTTTTAAAAACTCCCAGCCTGGTTCATTACTCAAAACCGCAATCATGGGTAAGACTGCCGACCTGACTGCTGTCCAGAAGGCCATCATTGACACCCTCAAGCAAGAGGGTAAGACACAGAAAGAAATTTCTGAACGAATAGGCTGTTCCCAGAGTGCTGTATCAAGGCACCTCAGTGGGAAGTCTGTGGGAAGGAAAAAGCGTGGCAGAAAACGCTGCACAACGAGAAGAGGTGACCGGGCCCTGAGGAAGATTGTGGAGAAGGACCGATTCCAGACCTTGGGGGACCTGCGGAAGCAGTGGACTGAGTCTGGAGTAGAAACATCCAGAGCCACCGTGTACAGGCGTGTGCAGGAAATGGGCTACAGGTTGCAAATTTTGAATGTCATTCGGAAATCAAGGTGCCAGAGTCTGGAGGAAGACTGGGGAGAGGGAAATGCCAAAATGCCTGAAGTCCAGTGTCAAGTACCCACAGTCAGTGATGGTCTGGGGTGCCATGTCAGCTGCTGGTGTTGGTCCACTGTGTTTTATCAAGGGCAGGGTCAATGCAGCTAGCTATCAGGAGATTTTGGAGCACTTCATGCTTCCATCTGCTGAAAAGCTTTATGGAGATGAAGATTTAATTTTTCAGCACGACCTGGCACCTGCTCACAGTGCCAAAACCACTGGTAAATGGTTTACTGACCATGGTATTACTGTGCTCAATTGGCCTGCCAACTCTCCTGACCTGAACCCCATAGAGAATCTGTGGGATATTGTGAAGAGAAAGTTGAGAGACACAAGACAAGAATCTGCAAAAGGATTCCCGACCAAGTATTGAGTGCAGAACTGAACATAATTATTTGAAGGTTGACTTTTTTTGTATTAAAAACACTTTTCTTTTATTGGTCGGATGAAAAATTTTTTGAGATCGGGATTTTGGGTTTTCATGAGCTGTATGCCACAATCATCAATATTAAAACAATAAAAGGCTTGAACTACTTCAGTTGTGTGTAATGAATCTAAAATATATGAAAGTCTAATGTTTATCAGTACATTACAGAAAATAATGAACTTTATCACAATATGCTAATTTTTGGAGAAGGACCTGTATGTATATTTTTCCATTTTGTAGCGAGATCTATTCTCTAGTTACTGCACATACTCACACACAGGTCCTTCTACAACATTTTCCACCAGCCTCCATTGCTGGTGTATTTGTGTCTAAGGTCAGCATGAAAGCTGTCTTTGCTGTTTTAGGATGGGTATAAAGCGAGCACTCTGGTGGATGGTGGTGTGTGTTGTGGTGCTGCAGGTGAGCTCTCAGCACTGGTCTCATGGTCTCAATCCTGGAGGAAAGCGTGCCGTGATGCAGGAGGTAACGCCCACTAAATTAGAACAATATCTAAACTAGATGATGGTCTTCTGCTAAGCTGAGCTAGAAAGCCTATACACTTTATACAGTTTATTCCTTTTAAATATGTTTGACTTTCTTTTTTTCCAGAGCATTGAAGAAATCCCAAGGAGCTCCGGATACCTGTGTGATTATGTAACTGTTTCACCTCGGAATAAACCCTTCAGACTGAAAGATCTGTTGGTGCGCAGGCTGTAGTTTTTCTTTTTTGCTCATGAACAGATCGAAGTCAGAGTCTTAATGGTTATCTTTTGTCTTCTCTTACAGACGCCTGTCGTTGGGAGAGAAATTGGAGAGTAAGATGAATAACAAAACTCAAGATCCTCAATAAAATGTTTCACATGTATTTTGTGTGGCTGTTTTTAATTATTAAAAAGCATCCAGGGCAACACAGTGGTGTCGTGGTTAGCACTATAGCCTCGCATCTCATGGGTTCAAGCCCAGCTTCGTGTCTGTTTGCATGTTCTCCCGTTGGTGCTTGGTGGGTTTCCTCTTTCTACAGTCCAAAGACATGCAGATTAGGCTAATTGCCATTCTTAAATTGTGTATAGGTGTGGTCTGCGATGGATTGGCAGCCTGTCCAAGGTGTACCGAGCATTTTTAGGCACTGCGTTTAGGTGGCAGACATACAAGTCTGGTACAAGTACAATAATTAATATTCATGTAATATTCATTATTACAATACCAAATCAAATCGTAATCCAACAGGCATTATACACACCAATTACAGCCACAACATTAACAACATCGACCCAGGTGACGTCAATAACACTGATTATCAATTCTATTCCAGTAAACCGATGATCATGGGTACCCAAGGTTCATTTATGTCTGTAGGGGGACAAGGCTAACATATCTGGTCTGATTCCACAGAAAAGCTGAAATAGCACAAATTGCAATTTCTAAACCGCATAAGGCTGTAATTTTATCTATTAATTATTTAGATTTTTATTCAGAATAGGTTCTTGTGCGCATGATTTTAATATGTTAACCAAGCATAGCTGACGCAGCGCACCGGGGAATTACAGCTACGCTGAGCAGGATGTACTGACATTGCTTATTTTTTATTTATTCCACTCCTATGGCCCTCTTTGGCTCAGCATGAGAAAACCAACCCCAACAGCACATCCATATCAGTTTGTAATTTAAACTGTACAGGGATCAGAATGTTCTGGAATAGCTGAAGAACCATAGATACCGTCATAGACAGTCAGTCATACTTCAGAGGTTACTAAACTGTACTCCTCCTCCTCCTCTTCATTGTGGTGTTTTATGAACCATATTTGTCCTAATCAGGCAATGTCAAAGTCAATTTTATTGTCAATTCTGCTACATGTACAGTGCATACACAGAGAATTGAAATTACGTTTCTATCAACGCTTGTTACAAATAACACTGAAAAAACTTAAATAAACCTAAAAAAAAAAAAAAAATGTAACAAACTTGGAGAACAACAGAGGTAAGATAATTGAGTTACTGTTCTGCAAAAAGGGACAGTTTACAACACAGAAGGCAGTGCAATAAGAATAGTGCAAGTGTGCTTATTTTAGTTGATTAAAGCGACATTATAAAGAGCAATAAAAAACTGTGAACAAAACAGTATAAACAAGAATGTTTTTAGTTTTTATGCACTTTTAGTAAAACTACAGAAAAACAACTGACAGTTCAAAACATTCTAAATGACTAATTCTGTAACTTTTTTTGGTCTTGTTTAACCAATACAAAGGTAATAGTATTCCAAAAATATTAAAATTACAACAGACTGCAAAGGATGATGGTCACGCCTGAGCTGATGGGAATTGTAGTTCACGCTACCTCCCGTTCGCTCCATTCGCCTGAGCAAACTTTTCTCAGAAGACCTATCATTTTATCGAGTCATGCGACCACGGTATTATCGAAATAAATTGTTATTGCGGTACGACGGTATTTACAATACCGTTACATCCCTAGTGAACTGGTATGTTTAGATGCTGTCTTACCCACTCTCATTGATTACATTGATCTCAGTGATCCAGACTCCCTCTCTCCTCTGGACCCGTCTGACTAGTCCTGGTGTCCCGCTTCTGGTTGGAGATGTTGTTGCTTGGATGCCCCATGTTGTTTGCTGGGGATGCGTGTGGTCACTGGGGGTGGTTCCATATAACTATAAAGACAATCCGAGCCTCGGCTGATGTAGAGAGTCGCTACATAGTTTAGGACTGGAGTTTCCTACAGTAGTCTACCTGAACCTCCAATAACAAATTGGACTCCATATTAACTCAAAGACATCAACTGTTATCCTCAACTTCCAGCTGCCTAACACACTGTATGACTGTCGAATATTCCCTGCTATCTGTTATGTCATGGTTTTGCCACCGTCGCCCTCGGCTTGCTCATCAGGCACTATCCAATCATTTTAATACATACACATTTTTCATATTTCATCCAAATTTCCATAATTTTTTGGTTGTATAAAGCTGCTTCGCGACGACGACAATTGTTAAAAGCGCTATGCAAATAACATGTAATTGAATCAAATAGGGCGTAGAATATGAAACATATTAAAGTTTACCTAAAGTGATGTAAGCTAGCAACACAGCAAGGCTGTTTACTACATACATAATGTTATACTCAAACAGATAACGGCTGCACACCTTTTTCTTTTCTTCCTTTCTTTTTTCTTTGTAAACTGGACACCTAATGCCTTTGAACTTTTATTATTTATATATATATATACAGTGGTGTGAAAAACTATTTGCCCCCCTCCTGATTTCTTATTCTTTTGCATGTTTGTCACACAAAATGTTTCTGATCATCAAACACATTTAACTATTAGTCAAAGATAACACAAGTAAACACAAAATGCAGTTTTTAAATGAGGGGTTTTATTATTTAGGGAGCAAAAAAAATCCAAACCTACATGGCCCTGTGTGAAAAAGTAATTGCCCCCTGAACCTAATAACTGGTTGGGCCACCCTTAGCAGCAATAACTGCAATCAAGCGTTTGCGATAACTTGCAACGAGTCTTTTACAGCGCTCTGGAGGAATTTTGGCCCACTCATCTTTGCAGAATTGTTGTAATTCAGCTTTATTTGAGGGTTTTCTAGCATGAACCGCCTTTTTAAGGTCATGCCACAACATCTCAATAGGATTCAGGTCAGGACTTTGACTAGGCCACTCCAAAGTCTTCATTTTGTTTTTCTTCAGCCATTCAGAGGTGGATTTGCTGGTGTGTTCTGGGTCATTGTCCTGCTGCAGCACCCAAGATCGCTTCAACTTGAGTTGACGAACAGATGGCCAGACATTCTCCTTCAGGATTTTTTGGTAGACAGTAGAATTCATGGTTCCATCTATCACAGCAAGCCTTCCAGGTCCTGAAGCAGCAAAACAACCCCAGACCATCACACTACCACCACCATATTTTACTGTTGGTATGATGTTCTTTTTCTGAAATGCTGTGTTACTTTTACGCCAGATGTAACGGGACACGCACCTTCCAAAAAGTTCAACTTTTGTCTCGTCGGTCCACAAGGTATTTTCCCAAAAGTCTTGGCAATCATTGAGATGTTTTTTAGCAAAATTGAGACGAGCCTTAATGTTCTTTTTGCTTAAAAGTGGTTTGCGCCTTGGAAATCTGCCATGCAGGCCGTTTTTGCCCAGTCTCTTTCTTATGGTGGAGTCGTGAACACTGACCTTAATTGAGGCAAGTGAGGCCTGCAGTTCTTTAGATGTTGTCCTGGGGTCTTTTGTGGCCTCTCGGATGAGTTGTCTCTGCGCTCTTGGGGTAATTTTGGTCGGCCGGCCGCTCCTGGGAAGGTTCACCACTGTTCCATGTTTTTGCCATTTGTGGATAATGGCTCTCACTGTGGTTCGCTGGAGTCCCAAAGCTTTAGAAATGGCTTTATAACCTTTACCAGACTGATAGATCTCAATTTCTTTTGTTCTCATTTGTTACTGAACTTCTTTGGATCTTGGCATGATGTCTAGCTTTTGAAGTGCTTTTGGTCTACTTCTCTGTGTCAGGTAGCTCCTATTTAAGTGATTTCTTGATTGAAACAGGTGTGGCAGTAATCAGGCCTGGGGGTGACTACAGAAATTGAACTCAGGTGTGATAAACCACAGTTAAGTTATTTTTTAACAAGGGGGGCAATCACTTTTTCACACAGGGCCATGTAGATTTGGAGTTTTTTTCTCCCTTAATAACGTAAACCTTCATTTAAAAACTGCATTTTGTGTTCAATTATGTTATCTTTGACTAATAATTAACGGTTTTTGATGAGCAGAAACATTTGAGTGTGACAAACATGCAAAAGAATAAGAAATCAGGAAGGGGGCAAATAGTTTTTCACACCACTGTATATAGAGTATATATATATATATATATATATATATATATATATAGAGAGAGAGAGAGAGAGAGAGAGAGAGAGAGAGTTAAGATCAAGCCATTTCACCTTGGAGTCTGGGAGAATATTTCTGGAAGGCCAAAGCAGACCGCAGCAAATTTGACCAGAGCATGACATTTTATCTGAATGTAGTGCACTTATTGTCAGATCAAACACTCTTGGCTTATTTTTGGTTGCCTCTTTAGCTTGTGTTTGCTTCTGGCTCTCCCTTTTACTGTAGTTATGCTGTTATAGTTAGTCCTGCCGGAGTCCCTGCTTGCACTCTACAGTAAATATACATTCACATTATGTGACCCTGACCAGACCTAACTGTTATCTCTCCTCGTGTGCTCTCTCTCCAGCTCTCTCTCCTCCCTCTCTCTCTTTCTCTCTCATGTCGCTCCTGAGCTGCCAGTGATCCAGACTCCTTCTGCCCTCCGGACCGGTGTCACCCATCCTGGTGCTCCGCTTCTGGTTGGAGGTCTCGTCGCATGGATGCCCCGTGTGTCTCTTTGGGATGCGTCTGGTGTCTGAGGATGATTCTCTCTACCTAGAAGACGGTTCTGGCCTCGACTGGTGTTGGCAGCTGTTTCTCTGAGGACTTGACAGCTCGATAGTTCAGGATTGGAACTTCCTACAAGCCTACCTTAGTTTTCAATAACTACCTGGACTCCATTTTAACATCAATTAACACCAACTGTTATGCTGAACTGTCTGCCACCTAACACACTGTATAAATGCAGATCATTTCCTGCTATCTGTTTCACCCAGATGAGGATGGGTTCCCTGTTGAGTCCGGTTCCTCTCAAGGGTTCTTCCTTTTACCATCTCAGGGAGTTTTTCCTTGCCACTGTCGCCCTCGGCTTGCTCACCAGGGACTATCTGAACATTTTGATTCATACACATTCACATTCCATACAAACTTAAATAATTCTTTTGATTGTTCAAAGCTGCTTTGCGACAATGACAATCGTTAAAAGCGCTATACAAATAAAATTGAATTGAATAGAACAGCTAAGGAGCCACTAGATGGGTTCAAGAGACTATATACAAGTGTAGAAATGCTGATAAAATTGCTTTCATTTATTCACATGTCACATGAACATCCACCTTAATAATTTGCTGGTATAAGCCATAAAATTTATCATTCAGTTCACTTTTCTATTTAAAAAAATGACTTTATATTTTGCTTCTTCTCTCATTGTTGCTGGCAGGAGGTTTTGTGAAGGTGATAGCAGAGTTAAATGTTGCTGGATCAACACTGTCCTCTGGGTCCATCTGTATGGCAGAACACAAATAACATGATTTAATGATGCTATAAAGATGGATTACAAATACCTTAACAAATCATTCACGTCAAGGGCATTGACAAATATGATATGCGTAAAATAATAACACAAAAAAATCTGTTCTTTCTCTATAAAGTCTTTATTGAACACACTGATACAACTGATACAACCCTTGGAATTAATAACTGGTTGACCCTGCTCGGCAGCAATAACCTCAACCATGCGCTTCCTGTAGCTGTGGATCAGAACTGCACATCATTTAGCCCATTCTTCCTGACAGAACTGCTGTAGCGCCATCATATTCTTTGGATGTCTTTTGTGTATGACTCTCTTCAAGTCATTCCATAGCAGCTTTATTGGGTTGAGCACAATTGTTGGTAGAGTAACCACAGTCCTAAAGTGCTTCCATTTGCCTGTAGACTGGTCAATTTCTAAAGTCTTTGAAATGACTTTGTACCCCATTCCAGCTTCATGTAAATCAACAATTCTGGATCATAGATCATCTGAAATCTATGTTTGGGCGAGGCATGGCTCACATAAGCGTATTCTACTTGTGCGGAGCAACCTCAAAAAATTTGTGTTTTTTTATCAGTCAAAGTAGCTTTAGTCCACACCTCCAACTCTCGTTTCTTAACAAGACTCCAGTTATGCTAATACCTGATTCCAATGAGCTTTTTTGAGGTCATTAACTCAAGAATTCACATACTTTTCCCACTAGCACTACAATGCTTTTATGGTTGGTCTCATTAAGGACATGAAAGATTAGAATTACCTTTGTGTTATTAATTTTAGGCACATTATATTTGTCAATACTCTTGATCAGATGACATTCTACGACAAGTTAATGTAGAAAACCATGAAATTCCAAAAAGTTCACATATTTTTTGGTTATTATTCTTAATGATTTTACACAAACAACAATGTAATATATTCCTGGAAAACTAAACAGTACTGCTGGTCAGACCAGAATGGGGCTAATGAACTGGAAGCTTTGTGTGGCCACAGTCATAGAATGCACTCAAAAATAAATTATCAAAAGAACTGTAGATACCTTCAAAGACAGTCAACCATGCAGAGTGATGGGAAATCCCAACAGAGTTGCCAGCCAAGCATGTGTACACCCCAGCGTCCTCTAAAGACACATTCTTTACCTGCAGAGGGTTGACGTTTATCTAGAGACAAAATTATGGAATGAAGTAGGAGAACAATACAAATAAAGAAAAAAGATAAAAACAATAAACTGATCATAGAGGAAAAACAGACAATAGAGCATTCATTACAGTGGAAAAATGTAAAGATTAGATAGGTAAAGAATGATCCACCTGCCAAAGAAAGCACTTAGGGAGAAGGAACCGAAGAAAATGTACAAGGAACTCAGACATTTTTGATTTCTGAGGAAAAGAAATCACTGCTAGACTTGAACATTTATGTAATCAACAGCATCAACTTCAACTGTGTTTAAAATACTTTAAAACAATGTTTATCCGTAACTCTAATAATTATTAATAAGTTACAATAACTCATGAAAGAATAAAGTTACGTTAAAACCAAGCACACCGTTGTTTTTCTTGTGACATTCCCAATAAGTTTGATGTGTCACATGACCCTCTTCCTATTGAATGTTGGATCCAAAATGGCCGACTTCAAAATGGCCACCATGGTCACCACCCATCTTGAAAAGTTTTCCCCCTCACATATACTAATGTGCCACCAACAGGAAGTTAATATCACCAACCATTCCCATTTTATTAAGGTGTATCCATGTAAATGGCCCGCCCTGTAAATAAATAAATAAATAAATAAATAAAACCCCTTCTTATACAGAAGTCCTGCCTGTATAAGTGTTTGTGTCAGGTAGAACCAAAATGATCATTACTTTTAAAATGTGTAAAATTTACCTCTCCCAAAATATGAGAATAAAGTCGCAAAAATGTAGAACTCGAAAAATGCTCATTTTATTCTTATTTTTGGTAATTGAAAACAAGCAAAAACAAGTATACAACATGTTCATATGTATATGTGCGATTTCTTTGCCTGTGTGACCCTATGTGACTTTTCCATCAGTGATATCATAAGTTGTCGTGGTGACTAAATGCAGATGACAGGGTACAATTTTTTTTGCAAAAAATATTATTCAGCAAAATGTTATCCAAAAACAACAAAATTATTTGCTTAATTCTTCTCAAGCAAACAAGACAGCTCTTTTTCATTTAAAACCTTTTTTTTTTTTGCACAGTATGCATTCCTCTAAGAAACATGTAAAGTTTCAAGTACTGTATAAAGCAAGCTAAAATTGGTTATTGTTTACCTTTAAGACTTTGACGTAGGGCAGACTGTCTTCTCCCACTTTACTGCTGTTGACCTCCATGTGTTTGAGGCGAACGCTCTGAAACAACCGTGTATTAAATTCTAATTTAATTAGGATGAACTGCAATGAACTTGTAGCATCATCACATTTAGGTCTAGAGATCTGACAGTCACACTCACGCAGTAGCTCTTTGTGTTCAGAGAGGAAGTTCTGTCTGTTCAGCTCTTGGCTATTATTAGGCTGTAATGTCTGGTTTTGGCACTGCTTTCTTTGTTCTGGAGAAGACTTATCTTCATCAGCATCAGATGCAGGTGATAAAACTAAGAGTTAGAAGGTGTAAAATATCATAATGATATAAATGAATATAAAATATGTCACAATGTTATTGTTATTTTAGAGGTCTACCACAGATGTTGTTTTCCTTCTCCATACTCTTCTCTTCCTATCGTTCTGGTAAACATCTTATTTCTCAATATGATATTGTTCTTGGATTGGGTGGCCTTTTTTTCACGCTGTTTTTGAGCCATCCGCCACAGTTATTTTCTATTTCATATATAACGGGCTTTACGGAACTATAGCCTTTTGGAAAAGAACTAGACCTGATGCTATTTAATGTATTCTTTAAAGGGGTACAAATATAGATGACTTGTATCCTGGGAATTGCAATAAATCCATCTAGAATAGTTATGTCACCACAGACTGTGATGCTGATCAGTAGTGGGTCTAGTGTGTATGGCATAATAAATAAATAAATAGATATCGGTCCTAATTTTCATCTAGTTTTTTTTTCTCCACACCTTTGGAACACTACAAATAGATAATCATGACATTTATAATGATACAAAAAAGCAACACGTTAACAAATATAAGTGTGATACTAACCTATTTATGACATACAGTACAAAATGTCACACTCAAAGTAACACAAAGGTTCTTCTTTTTTTCCTAATCTGGGCACTTTGACCTTTTCTTATTGATTTTTTTTTATCTGATAAATATCAGGACATTACCATCAACTATTTCACCTCAGGGCTGTGTAGATTGGTTGCATATTATTCATAACAATTTTGCACAAACTACAACGTAATATATTCCTGCCAATTTAAACAGTACCACATACAGTATATAAATGAACTGTGGTTTATTTGGTAGCATTTTGTAGTGCGATTAATTCTAGTACGGGCATTGTTGTACAGAGGCTTTTTTCCCTGCTTCTTTTTTCCACATGCTCTGTGCCACTATAGATACCTTCATAGACAGTCAACCATGCAGAGTGATAGGAAATCCCAATAGAGTTGCCAGCCAAGCATGTGTACTCCCCAGCATCCTCTAAAGACACATTCTTTAACTGCAAAGTGTTGATGTTTATCTAGAGACAAAATGATGGAATTAAGCAGGAGAACAAAACAAAGAGATGAATTGATTGAAGAGAAGAGAAGAGCAGACGTTTTACCAACACTGCTATCATGTGGCCAAAAACTATCATGAAATGAATGTCACAGTGAAATGTCTATGCGCCTTTAAATCACGACTCTCTCTCACACACACACACACACACACACACACACGTTGACTCTACTTAGACTGGAAACTAATGGCGCTTTTCCACTGCATAGTACGGCACCACACGGTTCAGTTCAACTCACTTTTGGGGGGTTTTCCACTGGGAACAGTACCTGGTACCTGGTCCTTTTTTTAGTACCACCTCAGCCGAGGTTCCAAGCGCGCCGAACCGTTACCAAAACGTGACGTGTAAACATGGCTGGTCACTGATTGGCCGGAGAAAATCGTCATTACTGCGTCACTGAACTTGCGACACGAGACACAACAGAACCGATATATTTAGAACAGCCAGCGAAGGATCGGACGCACCTTTCTGTATTAACCAAAAATCTTTCTTTGGCTGCCATCAGCCTCTTTTGAAACAAACTCCTTTGTCTCGCTGTTAAAAACATCCACATGCCGAGAATGAAGAGCACCATGCCGTTGATATGCTCCATTGTTGTGTGTTTGTTTGTGGTGCGTTTACGATGATGTCACGGCAGGAGCCGCGCCGCAACTATAACGACACGTGAATAATCCCGCCCACTCTAAAGCGTTACTAAACTGCAGTGGAAGCACAAACCGAGCCGAACTGAGCCGAACCGAAGTGAGCTGTACTGAACCGTGCTGTGCCGTACTATGCAGTGGAAAAGAGTTATAAGTTACTCACAACGCAGAGTTTTACTGGTTTGTGAAATGCAACAGTGTTGTCTCTGCGCCTTTAAATCGTGAGGAGAATCCCAGACACCATTCTGTCAGCTGTTTTCCACTTTCTTAGACTTTTCTAGGACTAACCACCATCGGGACAGCTTTACAGGATAATCTATTTCTATCATCGTGCTTCTGGACTGATTCATTGAATCTAGTGAGGCCTACTTATATATCCCGCACCCCCACATGCACACATTTAATATACCGGACTTTAGACATTTTATACATTCACATACACACTGAAAATATTATATATAATTGTAAATATTGGTATGTGGTTCACTGCAGTGTCTATTTTTGTACAATACATGTAAGCTACTTCCGCAATTTGTTTGCATCTACGAAATGTTTGTATGACCGCGGTCCATTCGTATCTGTGGAAATGCGCAACTTGTTCGTAAGTTGGGGACTACCTGTACTGGATTCATGCTTCGATTCAGTTCAACTGTTGATGGATCATTAATAAAACAACTACTTTCATGAACAGCTTTATTTTTCTCAAGCCAAAATTGGTTATTGTTTACCTTTAAGACTTTGACATAGGGCAGACCGTTTACCCCAGATTTACTGCCATTGACCTTGATGTGTTTGAGCCACTGCATCTGTGCTGGAAGTTCACTATTGACTTTGCACTCAAACTCGCTCAAATATCGCTGCCCACCACTGCTGTACGATTAGCAGGCATACCGGCTTGGAGAATAGGCCTGTGAGGCAAACGCTCTGAAACACACACACACATTCAGAGACACTCTCACACACAAAGCAAAAAAATCTGAAAGGCTTAAAAAACACACTTTAAAAATAACAGCTCAGATCACAGTCTGTCCAAGGGCTTCAAGGGCAACTTGAGAAAGTCTGCCGCTCTGGAGACAAACATGGGTTGAGAGCTGAGAATGGAAGAAACTGCATAAACAAGTGCTTATGTAAATAATTATTTATTGATTTAAGAGTGATAACTAAAGTTGAATGGATTTTAATACCAGTACAGTAAAACCTTGGATTATGAGTAACACGGTTTGCAAGTGTTCCGCAAGACGAGCAAAGATTTTTTTTTTTAATTGACTTGGAAAACGAGCATTGTCTTGGTTTACGAGCACGGAGTATCATGTATCATGCATGTGCTTCTTGATTTGATGCCGAGCGTCACGTGATCACAACTAAAGCAATGGTTTTTCTCTCTCTTGTGCTGCGGGTAATCGTCTCCCCTGCTGGGTCGTAGTGCTCGTCTCTTACTGGTATAATCAACATCCGTATGTGTGTGTGTTTTTCTTTCTCTTGGGCTGTGGAGTGTGTGTTATGTGTGTGCGCAAGCGCGTAATTTGACACTGCGCTGGTTCACACACACACACATGCACACACACACACACACACACACACACACACACACACACACACACACACACACACACACACACTCTCTATATCTCTCTCGTCTTTAGTGTGTGTCAGTGTTTGAGTGAGTGTGTGTGTGTGTGTGTGTGTGTGTGTGTGTGTGTGTGTGTGTGTGTGTGTGAAGCAGAGATGAGGTTACTCTCACACAACCGGCACGGTGCCAAATTACGCGCCTCTGCGCATAAATGGAAGCACTTATCTGTTTTTTCCTTTTTTTTAAGGTAAAGTGCAGGTTACTTTGTTTTATTTTTACTTAATATTTTGTGTTAATTATTTTTATGTATTTATTTTTTGGGCTGTGAAACGAATATTTTTAATTTCCATTATTTCTTATGGGAAAATTTGCTTTTACTTACACTTCTACTTGTAAAACTGCACTTTTTGGATGAGCCAGATGCTCAATACGCAAATTGTGTAGGCTCCTGCAAAGCCCCTCCTTCCCCTTATGCCAAAGCATGTGTCAATAAATGAATGAAGCTGGAAATATGAGTGAAATATGGCTATATATATTACATCTAATAAACAAACAGGCAACTGTGTTATAAATTGCAGCTTGTTATCCACACGCACAAAATGAAACTCGTGTCCCTACAGCACGCAAAAACAGCTCTGAGACAAAATGGCATCCGGGATTCCCGTAGATTTAGTCAAGTACATTGTGTATTCGTATTAAGGCACATAAGACTCACTCTGTCAGATTAAAGAACAAATCTGACTTACAAACGTGCTCCCAGAATGGAACTCGTCCGTAAGACAGGGACTATCTATATATGGAATGTGCATTTTGTTGGCAGCAGTATGAGTGTACAGCAGTGGTGTACAGCAGTGGTATTGTCAATGTTTTAAAATGCATAGTCAGTCCTCATTTATATGTAAATAAGAACCAGCAAAATATGTCATGTGCAAATCTGCAAATGTAGAGTACTGTGATCTGCTCCAACATATGTGATGGAAACATAGCAAGTCCAATCAGTTAACACCTATGTAGTGTTCTG
Organism: Channallabes apus; assembly: GCA_030522415.1. NCBI lineage: Eukaryota > Metazoa > Chordata > Actinopteri > Siluriformes > Clariidae > Channallabes > Channallabes apus. The sequence goes on from CM060111.1 coordinate 38,761,118, forward strand.
GTTGAAAGCCTGTGTAGTCAGAGGGAAGAAGCTTCTCCCCATTCCACTTTCTTGACCTTAACAAAAAGAACAGTCTATTGCTGGAGTGGCTGAGGTCATTTACTATCTTCCTGGCCTTGAACCATCACAGTTTCTTGTAGATTGATTGCAGGTCAGGGAGCTCGGAATGGATGATGCACTCAGCTGCATCACCCTCTGTAAAGCTCATACGTCCTGCATGGTGCTGTTCCCAAACCAGGTTTTGATGTTTCCCATTAGAATGCGCTCTGTGGTGCAGGAGTAAATGTTCCTATGCACCTTTGAGGGCAGTTTGAGGTGGTAGAGGCACTGCTAGGGCTTTTTTCACCACTGTGTTGATGTGAGGACCATGACAGGTCATGCGTGACGTGAACATGGAGGTATTGGAAGCTGTCCACTCTGTCCACTAGGTTCTCGTAGATGACGGGGGTCTAGTAGTTCTTCTCCTGCTTTGTACTTAAGTCCTTTATCAGCTCCTTTGTCTTTCTCGTGTTCAGGAGAAGCTTGTTCCTCTGAAACCAGTTCTCCAGGTTTCTAATCTCCTCCAGGTAGGCCGTTTCACCGTTGTCAGAGATCATTTCGACCACAATGGTGTTATCAGCAAAATTAGCAATGGTGGGGGAGTTGGTAGTGTCCAGATAGTCATACATGTACAAAAAGTACAGCAGGGTACAACCCTGGGAGGCTCCAGTGCTGAGGAAGGCTGAGACATGTCTGCCAATCCTTACTGCCTGTGGTCCGACAGTTAGAAAATTGGAGATCCACTGGCACAGGGATGAGTTGAGTACTACGGTGACCCACCTTGGTGATGAGTGTGGAGGGAATTATAGTATTAAACAGCGAGCTGTAGTCGACAAACAGCATTTCAACATATTTTCCCTTCCATGGTTTCAGGTGGGTGAGTGATGTGTGAAGGAGGTGAGAGATGGCATAATCGGTTTGTTTTTTTGAGTCAATTACTTTTTCACATAGTGCCAGGTAGGTTTGGGCAGCTTTTCCATTAATAAATGAAATTATCATTTAAAAACTCGTATTTACTGGTTATCTTATGAAGGTTATCTTAATGCAGTGGTTCTCAAAGTGTGGGGAATACAGACATGACAGGTGGGGCGCAATGAACGGGAGGGAATTAGTGGAAAAATAATAGGAAAGTACCTATTCTAATTCATGCTTTTCTTTATTGATAATGAAGAGTGTACTCTCAAAACTAAACAACCACACACAAATAAATTGTTCATTAATACAAGTAAATTTAAAATAACATCAGTTGTGGGCCGGGAGAAAAAGTGGAACCATAGTGGAACAATAACGGTTTAACGTCGGACAAACTTGAGCAGCGACTCTGACAAAAATAGACCGCGCCGACCATCAAAATACATTTTACCCCGCTGGGATGCGCACGTACAAACCAGGCATGGCAAGGCGGAAACAATATTAAACAGTCCTGACATTTTAAATAAATTGTTTTTAAATAAAACAAAGTGGGTCGCGCAGGTTTGTGATTCGAGTGGCGCTGCGCGATCCACCACCGGGCTGCGCGAATAAACCAGATCATCACTGCGCTATCCAGATAGTCGGCGCTGCGCTGTATTTACGCAGATATTCGGTTCAATCGGGGACCACGGTTTCGTCCCACTTTTGATGTATTTGGCTTCACATACACTTCGACAATGGAAGAAGACGGTGCAGTAAGAGTTTACTTACATGTGACGAAACCAACAACAAGGAGATTGTAAAGAAAAAAGGTGCCTCGTCTGTGTTGTGGAACTGGTTTGGGTAGAAGAAAAGTGATACGAATGAGATGAACGTGATTTGTGAGGTACGTAAGTGCACTGTTTTAACAAGTGGTGGAAACACGTCAAACCTTTTCTATCATCTGAAATACAAATCGAATATGGCCAAAGTAAAAAAATGCGGCAAACCTCAGCAATTCACAGTTTTTATAAATACAATTACATTATGTAAAACAGTTTCTTTGTGTTTTAATTTTTATTTATGCATTTTCAGATACAAATTGCTATATTGTGATATATATCGTTATCGAGGTAGAAAATTGCTTCTACCGTGATAGAAGATTTTGGTTATATCGCCCACCCCTAATGAAGCCTATGTTGAGCTTGGATTCATGGTGGGGATGGTGGAGGCAGAAGAGAGACCCGTGTGTGTTTTGTGTCTTATACCGCTGGCAGCAGACCGCATGAGACCCAACAAATTAGGAAGACACTTAGAGACAACACACTCCAGTCACTTTAATAATCCACTCGACTTCTTTCAAAGAAAGCTGGCAGAATACAGACAGCAGGATAATCGCAGGGTAAAATCTGAATCAGTGGACAGCAAAGCACAAATGGCTTCATTCAAAGTTGCATACAGAATTGGCCAGTGCAAAAAAAACTACAAACGATTGCTGAGCAGCTAATAAACATGGGGTTAATTATGCAAAGATAAGTGACAACGTAAGCCTTTTATAACAGTTGCATGTGTATTTTATGTTTTTAACTTGGTGTTGTTTGATCTTATTGGTTTAGAAATTTATATTTCCATAAACAGTAAACTTGGCCGATTTCGTTATTATTTTGTTGACAAGTGGGGCTTGAAAATTCGCTCACCCCCTTAAGTGGGGAATGACAGAAAAAGTTTGAGAACCACTGACTTAATGTAATATTCAATTAAAATTTTTCAGAATTGATGATCTGAATAATTTAAGCGGGACAAATATGCAAACACATACTCTGCATATCTGTGCATGTGTCTTGCAAAAGTATTCATACCCCTTGAACTATTTAGACATTTTCTTGTAACAACCACAAACACAAGTATTATATTGGAATTGTATGTTTGTATGTGATGGACCAATTGGAAGTGGAATAAAAAAGATACATTTTTTTCAATTTTTCATTTTATTATTTTTAAATAAATCTCTGAAAAGTGGAAGGTGAACCTCCACCCCATCTTAAGTCATTGCAGACTGGTTTTCTTCTAAAATTGCTCTGTATTTGGCTCCATCCATCTTCCCATCAACTCTGACCAGCTTCCCTGTGTTGAAGAAAAGTATCCCCACAACATGATGCTGCCACCATCATACACCACCATACACATAGCGTTTTGCATTTAGCCCAAGAAGTTGAATTTTGGTCTCATCTGACCAAAGTACACACAGCTAATGTACTAATTAGATGACGTCTGAAGGCAATTGGTTTCAATGGATGTTAGTTACCTCAGAGTAAAAAGGGCTGAATACAAATTATATATATATATATCTTTCTCTGTGTGTTATTGTAGATTAGAAGAAGGGACCAGTAGCAGTACTAGCAAGGCCAGATGTATACCTGCATCAGCAATTATGATGATTATTACTACTATTATTATTATATTCTCTCTCTCTCTCACACACACACACACACACACACACACACACACACACACACATTTCAGAGCACTATGGCAAAACCAGTAACCTCGTTTCATGCAAAAAAAACTGGTAAACCTACCAATAATCTCCAGATGAAAGGTATAATTGATGTTGCCATACTTATTTTCCACCACACAGGTGTAGTTACCGCGGTCTGTGTGCACTAATGCTTCCATTACCATCATCCACATGTGTCTTCGCAACTGCATGAAAAGAAAACCATTTATTTATTTCATTTATTTAAAGGTGTTACCTTTCAGCCCGGCACTGACATGGAGCTCAACCATAGCACTTTAGCTACATTCACATGCATTCAGATAATGTAAAAATGATCATGACAATAGCACTGTCTCAGTACACTATGCACTTTGTTCTCACCTTAAATCCTCCTATTCGCTGCTCATTCGTAAACTCCTTGCCATTTTTCAGCCACTTGAGTGTGGGAGTTGGGTTACCCATGGCTGGGCAACGGAATTTGATGGTAAGGTTGACTGGAACCACATGGAGCTTCTTCATCCTGTGGGGCTGAGTCCATTCTGGTGCTCTTCCTAAAAAATGAAAATGGATGCAATGGATGGATGGAAATGATGGATACAAAAAGAGATGCAAGTACAAGAGATAAGGACGTAAAACCAAACAGAATGCCAAGTAAACATGGTGACCGTTCAGCACGATGCTTCCAAGTTTTGATAATGTGTTGATGCAGCTTAATAATTTGACTTTTCTGACATTTCACTTTTTTGGCCAGGTAGTGTATATTAATTAGTTTTTTGTTTGCTTAGTCTAATTTTGCAATACTGTATACAGGCAACATTTGAGAATCATTTAGAAAAGAAGAAAAGCATCCCCACAACATGATGTTGGAAGTAGTCATTTAATATAACTTTTTGAAAAAAAGATTTAAAAAATGACTCTTACCTTTGTCTGGGTTTGCCGGCCTGGTGTGGCCCTGCAGAGGCTTGAGTGACAGAACAAAGAAAAACACCAACATGACCTTCATTGTCTTCTTCATCATGCTTCTGTACTGCAGAGCTCTGGAACAGCTCTCTGTACACACACAGTTGTTTCATATGTCTTATATAGTTTGTGTACACCTGACCTTCACACCCAAAACTGGTGCCATAGAAAGTTAGAAATGCACAACTGCATAGGATATCTTTTGTATGCCGTAGTATTATGATTGCGCTTGACGGGAATTAGAAAGTGTTGACGTTTTCCAGGTATGACAGTGGAACCGTTCAAAAACTGCGATCCATGAAGGATGAAGTTGAAGAAATATGTATGAGTAGCTCACACAGATGCCTGACCTTAACCCTACTGAATACATTTAGAAATCCTACAAATCCTAAAACAAATAAATTTGTCATCCGATTTAATTACAAAATTACCAGTAATGATCAAAGCACAGACATTTTAGATTAAAACAGTTCTATTGTGAATCGGACTTTGACATGTAACATGTTTTTAAATTTTGCTTAATCATCACTATTTTCCTTAAAATATTACTTGTCATTACTTTCATCTACATTTAATACGAGGATTTTTGGCTGCAGAATACTGCGGAACAGGGAGCGGATGTGAGGGTTGCCCACTAGAGGGCAGTGTTTTTAGTCTGTAGTTTTGTTTCTAGACTCAGTTTCCCAGAAGCCTCCTCAGTCAGGTAAGGTGGATGCTCAGCTGAACTGAGGAGGCTCATTAGCACTTTTATAAATACCTGTTTGTTCTGGGAAACTGGGTCGAGCATTAATTTCTGTTATGTGGGTTTTGTTTTGTTCTTTTCTGTTTTAGTTTAACAGTATGGTTGGCCTTTTGGTTTCAGGAGCACTTTAAGTTAAGTTTGTTTAAATTAAGATGTCCTTGTCTCTGTGTGTCCTAGCAGGATTAGCCTCTAGGAGAATTAGCCTTTTGTGTTTACCCTTTTGTGTAAGTAACCCCCATTTCATGTTTAGCTAGTAGTCTGTTTAAATACTAATGAGGGTGATACTAACATGTTTAGATCTTAGTCTGTCTAGTCTTTGAGCCTGTCTAGTCTCATTGTCTGCTTAGCTCTTAGTCTGTTTAGGTACTAACATCTTTAGCCACTAACCTTTAGAGTTCTTAGTCTGTTTCATACCTAGTCTGCTGTGCACCCTGTCTGTTCATTCCCTTGGGTCTCAGGCTACTAGCCTGTTTAGCCATTAGTCTGATTAGCTATGAGCTAGCTTAGCAGCTAATGTGCAGAACAGGTGGTAGACCTAGCCAAGCCTGTCTTGTGTTTGTTTATCCCTTGCATGCACAGTCCCTAATGTTTAGTCCGTTAGGCTGTTTCGTGTGTCTTGTCTCGTCCAGTTTGTATCCCCATGTCTGTACTATATTAGATTGTGTAATCCCGGGTTTGTGTTTTGAGTTTCGTTTGTTAGCATGCTCCATGTTTTTAGCCAACTTCCTTAGTTCATGTTTTGTTCATGTTTGCTTTTTGTGTTTGATTCTTATTAAAGACTCTTTTCTGTTTCACTGCATCCCCTCTGCATCTATGCCTCAACACCAAGCCCACAGTCCAACACCATAGCAGAACGTGACAGAATGCTCGACCGTACAAGAGGCATAGCAGAGGGGCCCCCCGGGAGAATTTTTTGGGGGGGCTGGGACTATAACAGCCGGGCAAGCTGACCAGGAATAATCAGCTTGCCCCATGTCAAACCAGGGGACTGAACTGGAGGTGAGAGGGCCTCAGGGGAGGCTCCAGTTCTCCAGCGCGCCTCAGGGGAGGCTCCAGTTCTCCAGCGCGCCTCAGGGGAGGCTCCAGTTCTCCAGCGCGCCTCAGAGGAGGCTCCAGTTCTCCAGCGCGCCTCAGAGGAGGCTCCAGTTCCGCCAGCGCGCCGCAAGGGAGTCTCCATATCCCCAGAGCCCAGCCAGGACCTCGCCAGTGAAAACCCTCACCACGCTCTCGAGCTTCGTTCGCAGCGGTGACAGCGACCCGCCATCGCTGGACGTCGAGAGCGTGCTTCCATCGCCACCCGGTGTCAAAGGAGGCCAGAGTACTGCAGAGGCCGCCCGGCGTGAGGACAACACAGTGCTGCATCGGCCGCCCGACTTGGAGGGCAATTCAGTGCTGCAGCCATCGCTCCACTGGCAAGAGCGATCCGGCACTGCCTCCAACGCCCGGCCTACACCAGCGATCCGGCACTGCCTCCGCCGCCCGGCCTGCGGCATCGGCCCAGTGCTGCCTCCGCCACCCGACGACGTCATGAGCTCACCGCCGCTCAGCCCCGAGGACGAGCCATTGCTGCCTCCGCCACCCAGCCTCGGGTGCAGGCCGCTGCTGCATCCGGCGCCTGGCTTCGGCGGCAATTTAAGCTCTCCCACCCACCTCGGGGAGTCTGCTCGTTGGCGTCACAGTCGGGTGGAATGACCCGGGACAAGGGGAAGGGTACCCAGGACCTCCGTTAGTGCTCCGGAGGAGCGTTTAAGGGGGGGGGGGGGGGGGGTACTGTGAGGGTTGCCCACTAGAGGGCAGTGTTTTTAGTCTGTAGTTTTGTTTCTAGACTCAGTTTCCCAGAAGCCTCCTCAGTCAGGTGACGTGGATGCTCAGCTGAACTGAGGAGGCTCATTAGCACTTTTATAAATACCTGTTTGTTCTGGGAAACTGGGTCGAGCATTAATTTCTGTTATGTGGGTTTTGTTTTGTTCTTTTCTGTTTTAGTTTAACAGTATGGTTGGCCTTTTGGTTTCAGGAGCACTTTAAGTTAAGTTTGTTTAAATTAAGATGTCCTTGTCTCTGTGTCTCCTAGCAGGATTAGCCTCTAGGAGAATTAGCCTTTTGTGTTTACCCTTTTGTGTAAGTAACCCCCATTGCATGTTTAGCTAGTAGTCTGTTTAAATACTAATGAGGGTGATACTAACATGTTTAGATCTTAGTCTGTCTAGTCTCCTTGTCTGCTTAGCTCTTAGTCTGTTTAGGTACTAACATCTTTAGCCACTAACCTTTAGAGTTCTTAGTCTGTTTCATACCTAGTCTGCTGTGCACCCTGTCTGTTCATTCCCTTGGGTCTCAGGCTACTAGCCTGTTTAGCCATTAGTCTGATTAGCTATGAGCTAGCTTAGCAGCTAATGTGCAGAACAGGGGGGTGTTCTTCGTACGTCGCTAACTCAGTTAGCTGGATTTGATTGTTGTGGATTTGTCCTGATCTTGGATTGTTTCGTTCTCCGATGCTCATCTTGCACTTGTTGTCATAGCAACATGTCCGTAAGCTTGAACCTGCTCGGTAGCAGGTTTATTTCATGTAAACAGGATTAAGGCTGCGCTCCTGCCGGGTTATGATTGGTTGAAATGGTGAGGTCACATCTGATTGGTTAAAGAGCGCTGACGTGGACTGACTCACGTGGGGAAAGAAAAGTATCTTGCATGCATACATACGGCTTGCCATAATATATAGGTGTATATATATATATATATATATATATATATATATATATATGTATGTGTGTGTGTGTGTGTGTATAATAAAAAAAAAAAATTATAATGAAAAATTGGACAAAACTAATTTTATTATAAAGTAAACAATATAAAAGTATACATATTTTGAAAAAAATATTCATATTTCTATTTTTCCATATACAACATATTTATTTTCATATTTCTTATTTTATTTTATTGTCTAATGTAATTTGTAAAACATATGTGCATATTATGTTCTAATATAATATTTGATAGCGATTATGTGTGTGTGTGTGTGTGAGGAGGGGGAATCCATGGCAGGGGGGCATTTCAGCGCATAACAGGTGTTACAAAAAAAAATTGAGCTTGTTCTTTTGTCATTTCGTCAACCAAAGGGCTTGTGGTCAGTGTTTCTACTGTCGATGCATATCGCCTTTTAAACCAACGCACGAACGCGCAATAATCCTAGACAACTCAATCCGGCCAGACTAATCAACAACAGGTGTGCTGGAAGAACCGACTTAGCCAGAGCGTAATTAGCACGATGATCTCATCTTAGATGTGTCAATTCATCCCGGATGTTTCAAGCAACGTATGAAGAACACCCCCCAGTTGGTAGACCTAGCCAAGCCTGTCTTGTTTGTTTATCCCTTGCATGCACAGTCCCTAATGTTTAGTCCGTTAGGCTGTTTCGTGTGTCTTGTCTCGTCCAGTTTGTATCCCCATGTCTGTACTATATTAGATTGTGTAATCCCGGGTCTGTGTTTGTGTTTTGAGTTTCGTTTGTTAGCATGCACCATGTTTTTAGCCAACTTCCTTAGTTCATGTTTTGTTCATGTTTGCTTTTTGTGTTTGATTCTTATTAAAGAATTCTTTTGTTTCACTGCATCCCCTCTGCATCTATGCCTCAACACCAAGCCCACAGTCCAACACCATAGCAGAACGTGACAGCGGATAAGAACCGATAACGATTCTATAACCGAGGCATAAATGGCGGGAGGCGTCAGCCGGAATTTTTGAACATGCTCCAATTTAGATACCTGTGCAGTGTTGACATATCAACCAAATAACTTAATGACATTAATATCTACCAGTATCAGGATCTCATAAGTATGACTTATTATCTCATAATTATGACTTAATATCTCATAATTAGGAGATCCTGATCTCATAATTTCTATCTCATACTATCTCATATTTATGAGATCAGGATCTCCTAATTATGAGATATTAAGTCATAATTATGAGATCATGATCTCATAATTATGACTTACTATCTCATGAGATATTAAGTTATAATTATGAGATTAGAATCTCATAATTATGTGATATTAAGTCATAATTATGAAATCAAGATCTCTTAATTATGATATAGTAAGTCATAATTACAACTTAGTAAGTCATAATTATGAGATAATCTCAATTATGACATTGTGATTTTTTTTTCTTTTGTGAATGCAATGCACTTCCGTAATATATAGCCAAAAAACGTAAATAAATACATATTTTAAGACTAAATTTATTGCTATACGCTATTTATTTATATATATGATAACATTATTAATATTATATTAATATAATATACATCATACTTTTTTTGAAGTGTGTATACATTTTTTGCCTGACTCTGTAGGGATGGTAATCACCAGTCACCTCCAGTTACGATATTATTACAATTCTTGGGGGCCGATTCAATTAAAAAACGCTATCTTATAATAATCTTATGAAGATTATTACATTTCACTCGATTTATTCCTTATTACACTTTTCTTAAACATTTTAGATTTTATTACAAGTAATAAAATTTTCCTTATAACATTAGTTTTCTCACTTAAAAAACACGCGCTAAATTTAAATAATACAAACTAACTTCAAACATAACTGTTTGACATTTAACTGTTCAGTAGCGCGTATCTCTGTCATCCGCCATAATTATTATTTTTAATATTTTTTTTTTTTTATAATAATTCAAACTTGCCAAGTAATTCACTCCTAACAGATGGGATGAAAATGTGTAAATATTTACCTGTAGGATTATACAGCAAAAAAATAAAACGTTTTACCGCCTCAAAAGTAGGGCTGGGCGATTTGGCCTAAAATCAAAATTGAACATTTTAACTTGATTACGATTAATGAACGATTATTTTATTAATTTTATTTTTTTTTGCCCTCATAGTTCACTGACAAGTTTTGTACAGTAAATAAATCTGACCTAGGGTTTACTTTCAACAAAGTGACACCTAACATATTTAAGTACATTTTACTACTATAATAATGAGTAGGAAACATAGAATAAATTATTATTCATTTTAATAAATTTTTTATCATTTTTAATAAATGTAAGACAAAATATATATTGAATTGTAAATTAAATTAAGTCTTTTATTGTGTTGGATTTAATATATTAACTGTTGAAAATATAATGTATTCAGCATAAATATTTTCAGCTAAATTAAATGATTTTAAGAAAAACAGTTTTACGTTTACTAAAAAAAAATGTGTTACATTCAATGAATATCAGAGAAATCTGGAAGAGATTGATTAATTATTATTATTGAATATTTGAGAGAAATTGACTAACATTAATTAAATATTTAAATGAACTTGATTTACTTTTGCAGATAAATCTTCATCTGCACCTAAATACAGTTAAATTATAAATCAAATCTACTCAATAATCTTGGATGTCACTTCATTGAAACAAATTTCTAAGTTACTTAAATGCTTTTGTTGGGTTAACATAAAAACAACAGGAATAGCAATGGTAAATGGTAACATAGACAGTAACTGTATACTTTGTGTACAGAATCGTTTATATTAGAGGCTGATGTAATTTTGTGCGTTTAATTACATTGCAGATTTAGTCCTATTTTATCTATCGCATATAATAATGTTAGAATTTAACTTGTTTGTTAACTAAACGCGTCGCCTGAGGTAATTTACTCACCTATAACTTTTAGGAGGAGGAGGAGACACATCACGACCCTCTCGCGACTGCGTTCACCATTTAATTTATGACATTTTTATTATTTATAGACCATGGAAATGCAACAAAAAAAACACATTTTTAATACGGTTGCGAGAGTCCCGGTGTCTCTCCGAACGCGATACAAAGATAGATTGTTAATGATTGTAATTAAACATCCTAAAAAACTTTGTACCAAACTGACGAAGCGTATTTATTTTTGCTTTTATACGAATCGGCCCTGATTTTCACGCTGACCGAGGCTGAAGTCCAAACAAACAAACGCTTACTGACCTCACCTATCATGCACTGCCGAAGAAACACGAGTGACTGCATCAGTAACCTATGTAGTGCACGAGGGGTGCTCACTCCCTGAAACGTAAATGAGGGACGGACAGAAAAGGGAGGTTTTATTGTAATTTACGGTTCTCTATATATACGTAAATCTACGTTGAACGAAGGTTTTCATTAAGTTTTCTGCCGTTTTGATTTGGCCATCACTTTTATATAATTTTCTCACGTATATACAGTATACTATATATATACCCTAACCAGAACAACTGTCCCACTCATGGTGAACACACCAGAGCTATTACCGCAAAGCATGATGGTCGTCCTCAGTCGCCCCCGCCACAATATATATATATATATATATATATATACACAGAGGTGGAAAGAGTAATAAAATGTTGTACTCAAGTACAAGTACTGTTACTTCAGTGAAATTTTACTTAAGTACAAGTAAAGTTACAATTATAAAAATCTACTCAAGTAAAAGTAAAAAGTAGCTCATTAAAAAATTTACTCAGAGTAAAAGTTACCGAGTTACTTTTTTATTTTTTTTAACAGCGGGGGTGGGATGAGGCATTCTTGCATAGTTCAAAAAAGATGAGCAGATATAAATCTCAAACTAGTTGTTTTTAACTGAAGTAACACCTTTGCATAATAAAGCTGTTGTCTTTGTTGTGCTTGAAAATCAAAGTGGTCACTTACAGTAAATATGGTGTTACGTCCCAGTCTAGGGCCAGACAGCAAAAGAATGGTTCAGGGTTCTATTTATAATATATATAACTGTATGGAAATGGTGGTGTATGGCAGAAAGAACTAGATCCAATCATTAACTGATGAAATAATGAGGTTTGTATACACACACACACACACACACACACACACACACACACACAGGAGGAGGATCAGATTCAGGGTGGACCCAGGCCAAAATAATAAACAAAATGGTATTTATATTTAGTAGCTAGATTACCTGCAAAAAAAAAAAAAAAACACAAACAAAAATACAGGTACCTTCCCGGACTCCCTAAACCAAAAACAGTGAAATTATCTACAAATATATACAAAGACCAACCAAATCAAAGGGACAAAGCAATAATCAAAGTCAATTGGAGGCAAAAAGTCAAAACCAGAATACACAACCAAATATCAAAAACGCCAAAATCACAACCTCTTTCATCTTTCCCGCGTCTCTCTTTCGCGCTAGTCGATGACGTCACTCAGGGCGGAAGCGACCGTGTGGAAGGTCAGGGAGATGCCGATGTCAGAAAACCTGGAGTGGAGTCTGGAGCGGCGCGCGACCAGGACATGATACACACACGCGGCGCAACGGAGCATTGATACTTTATATGTTTTATTATTTTATCATTTTCATTTATTTATTTTTTACTCAGTAGCGAATATGATTTAAAATGTAGCGAATTACAATACTTCAAACAAAACGTACTTAAGTAAAAGTTAAATTACAGATTTTGAAAACTACTTTAAAAAGTAGAAATACACAAAAAAGCTACTCAATTACAGTAACGCGAGTAAATGTAATTCGTTACTTTCCACCTCTGTATATACAGAGGTGGAAAGAGTAATAAAATTTTGTACTCAAGTACAAGTACTGTTACTTCAGTGAGATTTTACTTAAGTACAAGTAAAGTTACCATTATAAAAATCTACTCATGTAAAAAGTAGCTCATTAAAAAATTTACTCAGAGTAAAAGTTACCGAGTTACTTTTTTATTTTTATTTTTTTAACAGCGGGGGTGGGATGAGGCATTCTAGCATAGTTCAAAAAAGATGAGCAGATATAAAATCTCAAACTAGTTGTTTTTAACTGAAGGAACACCTTTGCATAATAAAGCTGTTGTCTTTCTTGTGCTTGAAAATCAAAGTGGTCACTTAAATATGGTGTTACGTCCCAGTCTAGGTCCATACAGCAAAAGAATGGTTCAGGGTTCTATTTTAAACTGTATGGAAATGGTGGCATATGGCAGAAAGAACTAGATCCAATCATTAACTGATGAAAAAATGAGGTTTGTACACACACACACACACACACACACACACACAAAACAGGAGGAGGATCAGATTCAGGATGGACCCAGGCCAAAATAATAAACAAAATGGCATTTATATTTAGTAGCTAGATTACCTGCAAAAAAAAAAAAAAACACAAACAAAAATACAGGTACCTTCCCGGACTCCCTAAACCAAAAACAGTGAATAAATTCCCTCTTCCAAAAATAAATGGCAGCCACGCCCCTGCTACTAGTGAGTGCACCAACATACAGTGAAATTATCTATAAATATATACAAAGACCAACCAAACCAAAGGGACAAAGCAATAAGTTAATGGGAGGCAAAAAGTCAAACCAGAATACACAACCAAATATCAAAACGCCAAAATCACAACCTCTTTCATCTTTCCCGCGTCTCTCTCCGGTTTATAGATGGTCGCGCTAGTCGATGACGTCACTCTCAGGGCGGAAGCGATCGTGTGGAAGGTCAGGTGATGCCGATGTCAGAAAACCTGGAGTGGAGTCTGGAGCGGCGCGCGACCAGGACATGATACACACACGCGGCGCAACGGTGCATTTATACAAAGCATAATATTTTTATTATTTTATCATTTTCATTCATTTATTTTTTACTCAGTAGCGAATATGATTTAAAATGTAGCGAATTACAATACTTCAAACAAAACATACTTAAGTAAAAGTAAAATTACAGATTTTTAAAACTACTTTAAAAAGTAGAAATACACAAAAAAGCTACTCAATTACAGTAACGCGAGTAAATGTAATTTGTTACTTTCCACCTCTGTATACTGTGGTGGAAATTCTGAAACCAATATAAAGACAAGTAATCCATACACTGGGTAAGAGCAAAGTAACAAAGGTTTTATTTTAAACTTCTGCAGAAGGACCAGTCTCATACAGCAAACAGTTGCAGCATAGAGAAAGGTGATCTCTTTCTCTAGCTGACCTATTTTATACACAAACATCTCTGTTAACATAATCAACGCCCCGTACGTGAAGTTCCTACATTCAAACTCATGACTCTTTATCTGCCCCAGACTAGATGTCCATACCTTATCATTTATTCAGGGACAACTACAATCAGGTTGTTTCTATTCTGTTCTCGGCCTTGTGTCTCTAAGCTTCGACAACTAAGTTCAAACTTCTAAGGCCTACGTTACACACTTACTACAAGGATCAGAATTAATACATAATTAAAATATGATTTTTCCATTACAATTTCCCCCTTTTGTCATTCTATGACAACCTAAATATTTTAATTCTACAATTCAAAACAATACTAATAAGCTATGCATTAGGTAAATTTCATCAGATATTGTCTCTCCAACCTAGGTTTTTAACAACATCATCACTAGCACTCTAATGCACACAGAGGACACTACAGCTGTCTTTATGGGGATAGACCCCTGACACAAAAGCATTTTTTGAAAAATTCTGCAATCTACTTAAATATACATGCTTTATATTTCCCTAAAGATTTACATTATGTCTTCTTCCATATCATGATCTAAAATCTCAAAATGATAGTCACCGGAATTTTGAACTCTGTCAGAAGTCGGGTTGTCCCAGTCCGTTTTCCGTTCTATGTTGTCAGTCTGTCTTAACATTTGATATTTTACTGTGTTCAGAACTAGTCCCTGTATACATCTGCAAATACAGGGTGTTATACAGAGGCCTAACAAGATTATAATCCCAATTGGTAGAACACTATAAACCAGCCAATAACCCCAGCCTCCCCATAATTGCGTTAACCACGAGATCCAAGACTCTACTTGGGGAGGTGGTTGCAAAGCCTTCTTCATGCGGTTTATGATGTTGCTGATATTCTGATGATCATCATTGAAAGGCGTGAAAGGCCTTTACGGTGTCATTTTTTAGTATTAGTAACATGTATGCTAAACCATTTACCTTGTTTAGGGCTACAGCTGTTCCTCCGCCGAGGAAGAGTGACCAGCCTACATTTGCTCCTGGGCTAGTCCATGGGTTTCCTAAAGTGTAACCATGAAATTTAATAGGGATATCTCTTTTTCTTCTATTCTCTGACATCCGTGGCCCCCACGGATTTTCTGTGTGTACTGACACACTAGGAGTTACATATGCAGGATAACATGAGCCTGTCCAATTGAAATACCTTAACAGGCAATGGGGAGCAATAGCTCCCTGGGGCATCAAAACATAGGTTATTGGAATAATTACACTCAGGGACTGCTGGGTTTGGCCTCCCTGTTTGTTTGTAGTATTCAGATATCTGTAAGATGGCCATGGTGGTTATCGGTATAATACAAGACGTGTTGTCTGCATTTGCTTCTGCTGCTGTGACATTATTTAGGGGCAATGCTACCCAGCTCGAGGACATGGCATGGCATATCCAGCACGAGCCATTGTGTATATCTGTCATATTATCAGCAATGTCTAATGATAGAGCACATCCCCAATTCCCAACACATCTATTGAGATTAGCGTTATGCCTTTTTATCATGCTGTCTTTTCTCTTTATTCTAGTTAAATGCATGTGGCTTGAGTTTGTTAAATAGACTTTACCATGTCCGTTTCTCTCTGAATTCTCAATAAGTCACTCAATAAGGCACATCAGGGTAACCATAAATATTATTATTCCTAAAGTTACCCAAATTGCTTTGGGGTGTTTTCTCATTTGTAACCAAGGGTCCAGTCCAGCTAATTCAATGTCTGTAGTGTGAATAATCTCAGTCACTAATATTCTCCGTCCTCTAAAACAGTCTTCTATCCTGTCAGTAGTTACAACACTTACTTTTAACTCTAATTACTTTTATATGTCACCAATGTTACTCAGTGCTACTGCTACTTTGACACCTTACAATTTCTTCATGTGTTGTCCTCAAATGTAGTGTACTTATTGTTGTGATGAATTGGAGTGGAGAGTTGTGGTTCTGCGTTGTTTCTGTCACTCTAGTTGGTTCTTCTGACCCATGCACTTTGCGTGCAGGTGAGGGTCTGTTGGGGTTTACAGGAGAGGTTACTAGCACTTCACTGTTCACCCTTGTTGACCTCTGTGTTGTTTTCTCTTAGGTTCTGGAACATGTTTGGGGTGCTGGCGTGTACCCTCATCTCTGTTTCCACTACTTTGACTTCTTTTTGTGGTGTTAGGAGCACTGTCAGTGGGCCTGTATTAAAAATAAATCCTCAAAGAGTTTTGCACAATAACATAACATTTCATCTTCACAATGTCCTTTTACTTTTCGTGTGCTCTGGCTTCATCTTAATTCCTTTATCTACAGTACAGTATGTTATTAGAAACACAAATGCTTATTCCCCCTTTTGACACATGGTCCTTACACGTGTGTCAACTTAGCATAGAAAGAAATACTGTAGATTTATAGGTAGACACGGCTTGTGATTGGGGTCGTACCAAACCCCTTCTGTCAAAACACATCCCGCTTTTCTCCAGAGTGTTTCCTCTCCTGGAGTGACTGTAGCTCTGAAGCTCTTCAAGGTTAGCTGTGGGGGTGAGAGCATTAGACACACACATGTTATGGTTATAGGAAAGGGGAAGTTTGGCCACGGCCTTCACTGCTGCATCTGCTTTTCTGAAATAGAATAAAATTTGTTAGTTTGAGCATTACATTTACACTATTTAAATTTCATGTGCTATAACTATGACAAACTCCTGTTAACACCTATTTCTCTATCACAAAATATTGTTCCATCCACGTTCATTTTATATCCGGATTCTGTAGTGGCGCTTACTGTGCTCCTGCTACAGGATCTGATTTGGCTGAGAAGTGAGATAAAGATCTCATTGTTTTTCTCTCTGTCTCTCTGTTTTTTTTTTCTGCAGCCAGTCTGAAATCATGCAACAATTCTTTTCATCAACAGTTTTTGTAAAAGGCCTTTTAGAATTTGAAATGTCCAATATTAAAGTAGTTTATACTGCCAAATTTGATTCAATTAAAGATTGTTCTTGCTTCCGGAGTTCAAGTAAGTGCACTGTGGGCCAGTAGACCCTTCCCATGAGTGTATAGCTCACTGGGGCCTCGAGGATTATATACGTAGATCAAATTAACTTTTCTGCAATAAAACACTTTTACTTTTTACATTTCTACTTTAGCGTCAATTTTCTCATTTGTTTTAGAATATTTTGGACTACTACTGTACTTGGATCCAAAGTTTTATCTTGTCCCAAAACAATTTGACCTAAGATATGACTTATGTGCGAATTGTAGCTTTTATATGGTTTGCTTTATGACCTTGTTCTGCTGGACAATAAGAAGTTGCTGATGTTTACCATGACAACAGCTTTAAAATAAAGAATTAAACACTGGAATTATTTCAGTTAAAGACTCGGGTAGATACAGTATGAAGTTTGTAGGGCCTAAATTTTACTTTGGGGTGATCACCGCCAGTTCACTTCCCTTAATTAAACCTACATCGTGCTTCCCATTAGCCCATACATTTTAGTGAGTAATTATAAACATAAATTCTTTTTAAAAAAGAAAAGAAAAAGCTCCGCATGCTGATAACTTAATTTTTTCTGCCTGGCCAGGTCTTGTGACTGTAAGTACTGTAATATATACAGTTCTTTTATACTTTAACACATTCTTTTTCAGCATTGCATCAGCATTTGTTTCTCTGTGGCTGTAATGTAATGTCAGATAAGACGTTCATTCTCAATCACTCTCATTCATACCACATGTCACTCAAACGCCCAATATTTATTTAAAAAATTTTTTTTTTTTTTCCCTCATCCTTATTACTTTTATCCAATAACACATTAGGGGTGTCCCTACTGTGATTAAGCGACATTACTGTGACACTTTACTGTGCTACATTTTCTCATGTGCACACTCCTTATCTCTACATTAACTACACATCTGAGCTTATCTTTAAAAAAATTAGATATGTGACACATATCTAATATCATAATGTGTTTACTGGTATATATTTGTCTATCACCGTAGCATTTACTGAACTCACAGTTGAAGTGCAGAGCTTCCATTCATACACATACAACAGGGGCAACGGATCACATTTCACAAGAGTGAAATCCTCAGGCTCAATACTGGTTTAGTCTCAAGAGTTTTATACCTAATTTACATATGAAATCTTCACCCCAATAGATTTACTGGGCAGCAATAAGAGCAAAAATCTAAATTTATCATGTACACCTGGAAAAAGCCACACGCTTGTCTTTATGAGGCTCTTTTCAGCTGCATGTCCTGAAGTGCCCACAGAGTTCAGGAATCTGCCACTCTGTTTCACTAAACTGTCAAATACACACACTTTAATGACTGAATGACCTGCATGGAATGTAGCAAAATGAATTTTGTTTGTCATGGAGCTGCAATTCCATTGTTGGCATTTTACTGATACTGTATACTTCAAGATCATACGTAGCATGTGTGGATGTTTCTAAGATACAAACGTGAATTGAATCATTGAAAAAGATAGCAAGCTTTTCTTCATTGCGATCAGAGCAAGAAGTGTTAGTAGGAAAAATAATTATTTTTGACTCACCCTCTCCTTTGGGTCTGCTCCTCACGCCCCCGGCCTTTTTCTGTCAATTTCCACCCTGATCCTCACCTCTCCTAATCCATTCCTCTCCTTTGCTCCTTCTCCGACAGTCTCTAATCCAATGGTCTTCACTTCCGCATGCATAACAGACATTTGTTCTCCCACGTCCACGGCCTCCTCGTCCTCTTCCACGTCTCCTGTACTGTACATCCGCAGTTTGTCTTACCATCTGCAACACTACCAGCTGTGCATTGTCTCTGGTCTTCTCTCTTCCTGTTGCGCTTATCTTGTTCTTGTGATACCAGCTTTTCCGCGTGTATTGCATGTTGTTCAATGAGACTAAGTTTTCCAGTGTCCCATCCAACGCATGTGTTTTTCACCTTCTGAGCGATGTCCTCCTGTAATCCATTTATGAAACTGTTCCTCAAATGTGCTTCATACGGTGAAATTGCTGCCACAGACATGTCTGCAGGCCTCTCCAACCCGCTGTTTGCATCATGTACCTCAGTGAGACGGGTGAGATAGTGTGACACGCTCTCTCCTGGTTGTTGTTTGCACATTGATATTTTAGTCATATCCATTTTTGCTGGGAACGCTTCTTTACACGCTGCTGTAAGGCACACCACAAAACCGTTAAATGCTTGGTTTCTTCATGATCAGCCTGAGCTTGCCGTGCGAAAACATTGTCCGTTGGCCAGGAATACTTAATCTTTGCAAAGTCCGCACCTAGTTTTCTCCCCAAAAGTCGTCGCATTTCATAAGATGTCGGGTGAAACTCTGAGCAAAATCTGCTCATTTCATCACCGAATTTTTGTCCTCCCCCCTCTCTCGGGTCTGGGAGTTGTCCATGTGCATTTTCGATGTCCTTTATTGTCCATGGTCGGTGAACAAGCATCGCTGTGCCATCCACCCCTGCTACTTCCATCATTGGAGCAGTGATTTCTTGATGAACACTTCCTGTAGCTCCTAAGAGTTCCTCTCTCTCGTCCTCACTGTCATCAGGTGGTGGTTGTCGATCAGCCTTTTCTCTTTTCAGCTGAGCCTTGGTTCGAGTATGTGACGAAATTGGAGACAGAGCCGTGCTTGCTGTGCTGGCTGTGCTTGCTGTGCTGGCTGTGCTGGGGCCTGGGCCTGCCGAGAAGTCTCTTGTCCATGTTGTCTTACTGGATCTGCTGAAGGGGCTATCTGTCTAATAGCTGGGGGTTGCGGGGGGCAGCCGTCCAGGTCGGGATCTGAAACAAACTTAACACACTGAAAAGAATCAATGTTTTGTGCTTGCATTTTATGTTGTATGCGTTTTTCTCTAAGTTCTGCTTCTGCCTTCCACATATTAAATCCTACCCAATTAATGTTTACTTTGTTTTTCTTTTTGTTATTGTAATTATCTATCTACACATGATTCACACATCCACAACTCAAAAGCAATCTCAGTAATTAATAATTCTACATTTCTCTTTTTTTTTTCTTTTGTTTTTGTTTTCCCTGGATTTCCACATTTCTCAAACATTTCTCATAACATAATTTAGATGTTATCTTTAACAAGGAACGCCACAAGCGTAACAATCTTTTTTTTTTTTTTTTTTTTTTTTTGCTGTTACCCATGATTTTTACTTGTCAATTTACACGTGCCACTAACTCACAGTGAGCTCTCACAGTCTCCCTGACTGCTACCGGTGCAGCGGTTTGCACTCTGCCATAAAGTCCTCTTGATTTTACCGGTGCACTTTACACTCTACCTTAATTTACCTCAACAGTCCCCTTGACTGTTTTTCCCGTAAAGTCCTCTTGACTTTTACGTGTGCACCTTGCAACCCTGCACTCTGACTTGCTTTTACCTCCGGAGGTCCTCACACCGAGCACGTCTGCTGCGGGGCCAAGTTTTTCGGAAACGAGGCGAAACCAGTACCCTATCTCTCTCTCTTTTGTGCGCCTTTGCACTTTTTTGGGTACTTTTCACGAATCCCAGACTCGTGTGATAGATCCAAGTTTAAATCTATCCCAGCCACTGTGAGAAAGCGCACTTAATACTCAATTACAACTTACTTTAACTTTAACAATTACAACTTACTTTAACTTTACAACTTAAAGACTTACAACTTAAAAAATTTCCTTACCACACTATTTTAGTTCTTTTAACTCCGGTGTTGAGGTGACATGGTGAATCCCCAGTCCTCTCACGCTCGATTGCCAATTAAGCGTTTGAGATGAAGTGAAAAGCCTTCAAGGCGTCAGCGCTTACGCCTCCCCGGGATTCTCCAATGCCTTCCTCAAACACGGAGAACTGCCGACAACGCCAAGTTGTGGTGGAAATTCTGAAACCAATATAAAGACAAGTAATCCATACACTGGGTAAGAGCAAAGTAACAAAGGTTTTATTTTAAACTTCTGCAGAAGGACCAGTCTCATACAGCAAACAGTTGCAGCATGGAGAAAGGTGATCTCTTTCTCTAGCTGACCTATTTTATACACAAACATCTCTGTTAACATAATCAACGCCCCGTACGTGAAGTTCCTACATTCAAACTCATGACTCTTTATCTGCCCCAGACTAGATGTCCATACCTTATCATTTATTCAGGGACAACTACAATCAGGTTGTTTCTATTCTGTTCTCGGCCTTGTGTCTCTAAGCTTCGACAACTAAGTTCAAACTTCTAAGGCCTACGTTACACACTTACTACAAGGATCAGAATTAATACATAATTAAAATATGATTTTTCCATTACACACACACACACACACACACACACACAGTTCAAGTTCAAGTGAGGTCAATAAGTATTTGATCACCCTGTGACTTTGCAAGTTAAAAATCATGGAGGGGTCTACAATTTTCAGCATAGCTGCATTTCCATTGTGAAAGACAGAATCTAAAAAGATAAATTCGGAAATCACATTGTATGATTTTTGAACAATTTATTTGTGAATTACTGTGTCAAATAAGTATTTGATCACTTGCATATCAGCCAGATTTCTGACCCTCAAAGACCTGTTATTTTGCTTTTAAATAGTCCAGCTACACTCTGCTCATGATTCTAAATTAGTTGCACCTGTTTGAGGTCGTTAGCTGTCATAAAGACACTTGTGCACCCCACAATCACCTAAAGTCTAAGTAGATACATGGGGTACCAATGATGCTAAAAATGGTAAAGAATCAGTCCAGAACTACACGGGAGGAGCTGGTCAATGCCATGAAGAGAGCTGAGACCATCGTTTCCAAGGCTACAGTAATACACTAACACTAAGGCTACAGTAATACACACCTACGTCATGGTTTAAAATCTTGCATCACACGGAAGGTTCCTCTGCTTAAGTCAGCCCATATGCAGGCCTGTTTGCCAGGGACAATGGCAAATGATTCAGAGGAGTCATGGGAGAAAGTCCTGTGGTCAGATGAGATCTTAACTTTTTGGTCTTAACTCCATTCGCCGTGTTTGGAGGAAGAAGAATGATGAGCATCATCCCAATAATACCATACCTACAGTGAAGCATGGGGATGGAAGCATCATGCTCTGGGGGTGTTTTTCTGCACAGGGGACAGGATGACTGCACTGTATTAAGGAGAAGATTAACGGGGCCATGTACTGTATTGTGACATACTGGGCAAAAGCCTCCTTCCCTCAGTCAGAGCATTAAACATGGGTCGTAGCTAGGTCTTCCAACATAAACTGCACTGCTTTGCATATCTCATCATCTACAGTGCATATCATCGTCAAAAGATTCAGATTCTGGAGAAATCTCTGTGCGTAAGGGACAAGGCCAGGACCTTTGTTGGATGCCCGTGGTCTTCGGGCCCTCAGACGATACTACATCACTCAGCAGCATGCTTGTGTCATTGACATTGCTAAATGGGCCTAGGAATACTTTCAGGAACCACTGTTGGTAAACACAATCTGCTGTGCCATTTGCAAATGCCAATTGAAGTTCTATCATGCCAAAAGGAAATCATGTCTACAGATCCTGTAATGCGGAAATGGCGGGTGCCATTTATTAGCGGCGAAGGAAAGAGATGGAAAGAGTAATTAATCATTACTGTGTAGGCGGGTTTTAAATCGGATGTGCGCATTACTGGATCTGTAGCGACAACAGACCGCAAAGGATGATGGCCACGCCTGGGCTGATGGGAATTGTAGTTCCCACTACCTCCCGTTCGCTCCATTCGCCTGAGCAAACTTTTCTCAGAAGACCTATCAAGAATAGGACCAAATTCCAGCACAAAAACTCTAGAAACTTATAATCTCAATGCCCAGGCATCTTCAAACTGTTAAACTGAGATGCTACACCATGGTAAACATGCCCCAATCCCAATTTCTTTGAGACCTGTAGCAGGCATCAAATTTGAAATGAGCTCATTTTGTGCCAAAAACTTTAAAACTTATTAGTTTAAACATGTATGTTCTCTGTGTTCTATTGTGAATAGAATATTGGCTCATGTGATTTAAAAGTCTTTTTGTTTTTTATTTTATTCAAATTTAAAAACTTTTCCCAACTTTTCTGGAATTCGGGTTGTAGTTTAAGAAATATAGAGACTTTAATTAAGGGGTGTGGACCTGTAAAATAGTCATCATTAGTTTTCAGAGATTGTGGAATGTTATGGCTTGCTAAATTATGTTAAAAAGGTCTTCTGGCCCTGCATATCTGCTCTCTAAAGCACATCACGGCATGGCCTAATAGTGATGGGAAGTTTGGGTCATTTTATCGACTCGGGTCTTTGAGTCACGTCCATTTATTACTTTCAGGTCGTCAGGTATTATTGTGCTTTCCTTCTTACCCTTACACACACACACACACACACATCACTTTGGAATACGGTCAATCTTAACTCATCAGACCTCATGATAACCAGACTAAGTAAAAAATGCAGTTTTTAATTTATGACTTCATTTATTAAGAGAAAAAAAGCTGTCCAAAACTTTCTGCCTTCTGCTGCAGACCCTCAAAATAAATAATTTATATAAACTAAATAATCATATATAAAGAGAGAGGGGGGTAATGATTAGAATTAAATATCTTAAAAACATTGTGACGAAGCTTTTATTTTGTAAACTTTTATTTTGCTTTATAAGAAACTGCCATGGTTTTCACGCTGGCCGAGGCCGAAGTCCAAACGCATGCTTAACTCATATATCCTGCACTACATAGAACACACGAGGACTGCATTATGTAGTGCACTAGGGTAGGGCGTGTCGAGTGAATCGGGATTAAACCGCGGTTTGTTCATTTGCGCCCGTTTATATGTGTTTTCCTCAGTAACTGTGTCAACAGGAGCTCTTTTCTTTAGGAAACTATAAGGTTCTGCTCACCAGAGCTAAGAATAAATTCGGTTATATATATCTTTCACTTTTAGAAATGAGCAGGGGTGCTAATTAGGCGGGGAGTTGTGGTTTTAGAGAATTTTGGGTGCTATGCTAATGGCTACTGGCTGGCTGCGCGTGCATGTCAGGTCATGTAAAAGGCTAGAGTTAAATATTAAAAACAGCACGATGAGAAATATTTTATATGAAGTTAGTCAAAGGTAATTTCGTAGTTTTACTTCCTAGTGTATAATCTAACGCTGAAATAAATCGCCAGGTTTAGAACACTGGGGTAAAATGAAATAGCTAACAGTTACTTTACTACACCAGGTCAGAGTTATTAAAGGTTATTTCAGGAGTGGCAGCAGCCCCTCTTAAGGCCCCGCCCCTTTTTGATCCTCAGGTAGGGGACCTCATATGTTTGCAGTGATGTGTAAATCTTCAGTTTGTAAAATTTGAGGAGGAAGAAACCAAAACTTCGAGAAAACACATTTATTAAATATATTTTTTAACAGCAGTTGGAATTCAGTAGGTTACATTAAGGCCAACTGTAGGTCTCATTCTCCCTCATCTTTACAGCCTCTTAAAGCCTTTTATTTTTCAGCCTTCCTTAAAACGTCTAATGCATCCTTCCCTGATCTTGTCTTGACGTGTTCTGTGTCTCAAACTCTTCGTAATTCACACACTTTCCTCTCGAAATGTTTACCTATCAGTACTACTCAGCATCTAGTTGGAGTTGTAGGTTGCATCACCGTCACCTATAAATCTCTCTGTCCTCAGCTACCCAGCTCTCATCTTATTATATTCTTTAATTCAGTGTTTTAATACAAAAACAAACAAAAAAATTCATGGCCTCCCATGGGAAACAGTGTTCCTGCGGCGCTCATCACTCGACCCCAAGTGTCCATCAAACCCTGGATGAGATGGACTTTGAGAGAGGTGACATGTCAAGCTCCTTATGTCCTTTCTTCTTTAATTTTTTTATTTGCAATATTATCACACATCAGCATGCACTGCCTTTCACAGGCATATGGTCGGCAGCTCTGGATGGCGATTTGGAGAGGGTCCGGTCATTACTGCAAAAAGGAACAGATCCAAACATGAAGGACCAGGCTGGATACACTGCCTTGGTCAGCTGTAACTCACACCATATAACACACCGTATATCTCACACGATATGAGTCAGTAAAACTAAAACTGTTTTCTTTCATGGCTAAAATTTTATTTATTCAATTACTTTCTCAGTGCTATATCTCAAATGTGACTGAATGAAAGCTAGTCCACTCCGGATACTGCAAAAGCTAGGCCACTAGGAGAGCAAGTCAACAAGGGTTAGAGTTTAATACTGATTTATGTTGCAGCACTACGCCAGTCGGGCCGCTCATCAGTCAGTGTGTGAGCTGCTTCTGGATCATGGCGCCTGTGTCAATTCTCAAACACACGGTGGCGCCACAGCTCTACACAGAGCCGCCTACTGTGGCCACATCAATGTTGTCAAACTGCTCCTAAACCATGGAGCTAATCCTGGCTTAACCGATGATGACGGCTCAACACCTCTGCATAAGGTAAAACATTTTCAGTGTCTGTTATTGGGATTAATCATCCCTGTATATAAGCAGAGGTTCACTTTACTGACAAGTGTTTGTTATTTTCGTGTGTGATTTTTGCACAGGCTGCTGAGCAGGGCCATCTCGAGACATGTGTGGTGTTAGTAAACAGACGTCCCGTACTAAAAACCGCAAAGGATAAAAAATCACGCTTACCTGTAGACCTCAGTCCGGACCACAGCACCTTCTCAGAGTTACTGACGCCTCCTCATTGATGTCCACTGCAATTCCCTAAAAACACCCTGACTTTATTTTTGAAAGTGCCTCTAAAGCTAAAGGACATGGTTTAGATTTTGGTCCTTTCATCCTGATCCTCATTAACATCCTTGTGTTTTTGTGTTTAATCTGCCTGCAGATGGCACCATCAACAAAGCTTTTGTGACTTTATGGTCTTTCTTTTCTGTTGTGAATCATCTCATCTTCATCCCATGCTTTTTGTGTTGTGATTTCAAAAACTATGAAATAGCATTTATGGCATTATGTACTGTAGTAACAACAACAACAGTCAGTGGTTATTTTAAGACACGAAGGTCAGCTGTTCTGGAATAGTTCTTGCAAGAACAGCATTGTCAAGTGCATTTGCAAAAACCCGTCGAGCACCATGATGAGACCAAAGTTCATTTAGAGTTACCAGTCTCAGAAATCACCAATTAAAAAACAGCACTTCGGCTTAGAGCCGTTATAAAGGATTTACAGAGCATAAGTAGCAGATACATCTCAATATCAACTGTTCAAAGGAGTTCACTTTATATTTTGGATACCTTCAGCATTGTTTTACAGTGTAGAAAGACATAAAAATGAGGAAACACCTTGGGATTAGAAGATATGTCCAAAATCTTGACTGATAGTGTCTATACATCTGAATTTTATTTAGAAATGACTCATAAATTTAGTAGAGCTTCGATTTCATTTTATCGCCAGAGGTTCATCAAATTGAAAAGAGGAAGTACATTTTTAACCTTTTTTTGATCAATTATTCTTCACAAGAATGTCAAAAATTCTCTTAGTGAGAGTAATGATTGTATATATATTTTTTAAATAAAATAAAAATTTGCTAATATAATTACCTTTTTTCTTTAAATAAAAAAAAAAACACATTGTTTTGCATTTGTAAAGCATTAAGTAATAATGTATGTTCCTGCCAGGACTGTTCAGTTGTCAGCTCATAATAAAATAAATTTAATATTATATTCCTTCGCCCATGAATATTTCTGAGGCTGCTCTGTTGAGTTAATCTAGTTTGATTTATTTTCTTCACCTCTTACAGTTTGTAAAATCAGACAATAAAAGGCAAGGTCTTCTCCTTGAACCCATCTGTCTTGTTACGTCATGGATTCTGACAGAGGGTGCATTATGTTTACACATTGATGGATATTGTTTATAAAAGGTTCTATAGTCGTGGGATGTTTGTGAAGGGTTGTTGTCGTCATGGAGCATGGTTCAGCATGCAGAAAGCTAAAGAACTCTCTAGGCACAACAATGAAATCAGTGAAATTGCGAGGAAGCAGACAATGAATATAAAGTAGAGCTGGGCCTAGTATCAGGCTATGCCATTAAATGAGATGCTTTTGTCCAACCATTATTTTAGCAATTTTGACCAAAACAAAAGTAGTTTCATGTTGTAATTTTGAAATCAATCCAATGTGGCCTGTCTAGCTGATAATTGGACTTTTTCATTTATCTTCAGCGGCCGCTTTATTCTGGTCATACTGGGCCTTTAGCATAAGGATGGAATACACACTGAACGGTATGCCAGTATCCCAGGACAGAAAGTCCACACTCTTTCACACTTTAGAGTTGCCAGTCTACCTACCTTTGGAAGGTAGGAGAAGACCAGTGTTCTCTCAGGGCTTCCATAAAGAAAAGTAAGAACATATGAACCTCCAAATAGGTTGTAACCCAAGTTCTGGATTGGATCAGGAACCGTGGAGCCGACCTGGCAATCCAAGCCCCTGCTTTACCTTTCCATTCAAGAGAGATAATTTCCTTCCTATTAACAAATATACCCTCCACACCATGTTGAGTGTAGTATCAAAAAAAAGTAAGTTGACTAACTAAAGAATCACCAAAGTTAGCATGCCATGTTGGACATGGAGTGGAGACACCTTCCTGCAGAAATCAGGTTCAGAGACTCGGTCAAATCTCAGCTTGTGTTCTTGCACAGGAAGAGGGAAGAGTCCTCAAAACTTAGAGACATGATCATACTGGGGTCCAGTTCATACAAGTTCTGTGCAGATGACTTTTTGGATAATGCACTGGCCCAAGATTGTATCGACTGGTTCGTGAAGCATTTCCAACAAAGCCCTATCCAGCACAGTGCAATCTGACATGCCTCTGGATAAGGTATCACAGCTGCATGTGCAGGGAGCATATATGGAGATGAAAAGAGATTTCTTTAGAATTGTTCGCCTGACTCTTCGGTGCTGAAACAGAACAGGGTTGTGCATTCTATTCTTCATGGTTTTCCAAAAAATGTGCATTGGAAGAGGCATAGTGATGTTGTAGGACCACATTCTTCACAGATCCTTGATCTAGGTTGATCTTGAGCTGGAGTTTCGGATGTGGGTTTCCTGTGAGACCTCTGGTTTCGTCCCACCTCCCAAAAACATGCTGCTACGTGGATTCGCCAATCCACCTACCCACATCAACATCCCCACCCACCCAGATCGCTGCCGCACATTACATCCAGTGTTCCCGGGATAAGCTCCAGATCCACCACAGATACAGCGGTTACTGAATATGTATAAGTGGTTTTGGCCTACTTATGACTTCTGGCTACACTAAAGTGAAAAATGCGGAAAAGTTGAGATGTCATACAGACTTTCTCCATGACTTAAAGTAGATCTGAAATGAATCTGTTGGACAGCCGCACAAATATTATGGAATTCAAGAAATGGTTGTATAACCAGAGCCAATTTTTCATCCATGTGTTTTCATCCCTCAGTGTGCATGCATTGCGCAACAGCAAGGTCTGTAGTCTGTTAAGTCCCTTAGTACTACACACTTCTGGCAGAGATGAGCACCCCACCGATCATTCAGCTAATTGCTTTTGCAGGAATGGCGCACCGGGTCGATTCTGGGAAGTCGCTGTGAAGTTTCCCATGGGACACAGCAGGTTATGCACTTTCCTGTTGCCTACGAGTGTCAAAAACTTCCAATATGAATCAATTTAAGGACTATCTACAAATTTAAATTGAGCAACAAATCATTTCTGACATTACGCACGACAAGAGAACATGCATTTTCACATCACACTGACTCCTCTACCAAGACTGTGTGCTAAAAGTAGAAAATGTCTCTTGTAACTGTTGGACTTTATTGGTGAAATAGCCAATAAAGAAAGAGTGGAATGAGTTCACCCTCGCTTTGTTCCTCCTCCTCAGCACTATTGACCTGCTATTTTTGAAAGATCATCACCACACACATGAAAACAGGCGAACTGGTAAAAGTAAATGAGGTGCTATTAAAGAGACAAAAACATCGCTGCACTCTTCCTTGCTTCATACCACGCCACAGAAGCTATTTCAACCATTTATTTTTACCCAAAGTAAGCATCATCGCCAACCACATGCTTTGCTCGCCCCATTTATGTCTGCTTCACCGGACACGTCCAAGATAAAAATGGCAACTCTCACAGACCTGATTACAAATGTTACCTTAGACTATAGTTTGTGTTCTATTTTTGTACGTACAATATACCTATATAATTATAGTCATCCCTCTGACCTGTCATCTCTGTACACTCTGCTGAGGACAAAAAACACCTGAGGATGACTGCATAGTACAAAATAACTTGGCACCATCAAATCGAAGATCGGTTCCTGTTTGAGTTTGGTTCCTCTCAAGGTTTCTTCCTCATGCCTTCTCAGGGAGTTTTTCCTTTCCACTGTTGCTTCTGGCTTGATAAACTGATAAAGCCATGAATGTATACATTTTTTAAATTCATTTCCAAAATATGTGTTTCTGTAAAGCTGCTTTGAGAACATTGATAAAAGTGAATTCAAATCATCAAGTTATTTTAAGAATAAACAAAGACAACTTGAGTAAGTGTAGAACGTAGTTTTTAAATGATGGTTTCATTTATTAAGGGGGAAAAACTTTTCAAACCTACCTGGCACTATATGAAAAAGTAAAAAGTTAATACTGGACGTGCCACCCTTGACGGCAAAAACTGTAATCAAGCGTTTGCGATAACTGGCAATGAGTCTTTCACATCTCTGTGGAGGAATTTTGGCCCAATCTTCTTTGCGCAATTGTTTTAATTGAGCCACATTGGAAGGTTTTTGGGCATCAATAGCCTGTTAAAGGTTATCAATTGGATTTAAGACCGGACTTTGACTAGGCCACTACAAAACCTTAATTATTTTTTTTTTTTAATCAAGATTCAAGATTCTTTATTTGTCACATGCATAGTTATACAAGTACAACACGCAGTGAAATGTATCCTGAACCGCTCCTACTTTGTGCAAATAACAGAAGAAACAAAAGGACTAATCTATAAATAGAAATTTAAATAGAAACAACAACAACAAAAAAAAAAATAGAAACAATTAAAGTAAAAATATTCCTTTAGAAAATTTACAAAAAAAAAAAAAGGTACAAATGTAAACATAATAATAAAGTGTGTATATGAGCAGGATAAAATGTAGTGCAAGTAATGCTTACAGTCCAGACTAAAGTGCAGTGTGCAGTGTGCAATGTCAGCACAGCAGTGTGTGGGTGAACTGGTACAGTCCTATGAACGGGAGAGTGGCCCATCATGGTTGAGGAGTCTAATCGCCTGTGGATAAAAACTCCTCCTGAGTCTCTCCGTTTTGGCCATAATGACCCGGAACCTTCTGCCTGAATGCAGAAGTTTGAACAGTCCATTATTGGGGTGCGACAAGTCCTTAATGATTCGAGCTGCCCTGGTTTTACATCTCCTGGTGTAGATGTCCTGCATGGAGGGGAGAGTTAATCTGCAGCAGCGTTCAGCTGCCCGGATCACTCTCTGGATGGCTTTTCTGTCCTGTACACAGCTATTCCCAAACCAGGATGAAATGTTCTGTGTAAGGATGCTCTCAACAGCGCCCGAGTAGAAAGCCTTAAGGACAGCAGGGGAAACCCCAGACTTCCTCAACTGCCTCAGGTGGTACAGACACTGCTTTGCCCTTTTCGTCTGAGCACAGATATGCTCAGTCCAAGTCAGATCCTCGGAGATGTGGACGCCCAAGTACTTGAAGCTGCTCACTCTCTCCACTGGAGCTCCATTTATGATGAGGGGTTTGTGGTCCAGTTGTCTCCTTCTGAAGTCCACCACCAGCTCCTTCATCTTGCTGACGTTCAGTCGGAGGCAGTTTTCTTCACACCATAGTGCCAGGTTCTCCACTTCATCTATGTAGGCCGACTCATCGTTGTTGGAGATGAAGCCCAGCACCACCGTATCGTCAGCAAACTTAACGATGGTGTTGGAGTCGAACATGGCCACACAGTCTGAAGTGTAAAGGGAGTATAGCAGTGGAGAGAGAACACATCCCTGTGGAGCACCTGTTTTGATGGTGATGCTGCTGGAGACGCACTTGCCCACTCTCACCGCTTGAGATCTGTCCGAGAGGAAGTCCAACACCCAGGCACACAAGCGTTTGTTAAGTCCTAGATCTCTCAGCTTTGTGAACAGTCTGTTAGGCACTATTGTGTTGAAAGCAGAGCTGTAATCTATAAACAGCAATCTCACATAGTTACCTTGCTTCTTGTCCACGTGGCTGAGAGTGGTGTGCAGAACATGGGAGATGGCATCCTCTGTGGATCTGTTGGGGCGGTAGGCGAACTGAAGTGGATCTATGGAGCTGGGGATGGAGGAGGAGATGATGTTTTTTAGCAGACCCTCAAATACCTTCATGACCATCGATGTCAGTGCAACAGGCCGGTAGTCATTCAGGCATGAGGGTTTGTTGGTCTTGGGCACGGGGACAATGGTGGATCTCTTGAAATACGCCGGGACCACAGACTTCGCCAGGGACTCATTAAAGATACAGGTGAACACACCTGACAGCTGGTCAGTGCAGCAGGCGAGTGCCATCTGGACCTGCCGCTTTCCTGGTGTTCACCCCCCTCACCGCCGTGCGAACGTCGTGCTCTGCGATGCTGATGACGCAATCCTCGCTGATGACGTCATCATTCTCAGTCACCAGGCTGCTAGTATTAGCCGCCTGGCTAACCTCGAACCGGGCGAACAATGCGTTCAGCTCGTTGGCGAACTACTACATTCAGACGTGGACTTTCTGGTGTGTGTCGAATCATTGTCCTGCTAAATAGCCCAAGTGCGCTTGAGCTCGTGGTCACAAACTGATGACCAGACATTCTTCTTCCAATTGGCATTCCCAAATTGCCATAAAGTGTAAATGGCAAAACCCAACCACTTAGGTACATGCCATTGAAACAACAAATAAAAATGTAGTAGTTTAGTGTGCAGGGCGAATTTTAACCATTTTAGTGAATTTGATTTATTGCAACCAACTGTCAGAGATCTCAAATCTCTCCATGACAATACAGGAGATTTGGCATACTTTTTGACTTTGCAGTCCATTACAAAGAAGTAGGGGCTACTTAGAAAATCTAACACTATTACGATCCACTTTCTAGTAATAATAATAATTTTAAAAAAACTGCTACGAAATAAAAAATTTCAAGCCTGGTCAAATTTTTCAATGGCTGGAATTCGCTGCTGCACGTCACAAATTCTAGAGGTCTCTATGAATTCTTTGCAATGTTGAAATCGAATCACACTTTAACAAAATAAATGCTGTTCTTTAGCAAAGAAAACTGTTACTATATTTCTATTTTCTATAACAGGGTGTTTATTTGAGATTTTTTGGAAAGAGGTCTCTAGTGTCAATGGTTTGTAACGATCATAACCAAAAACATTTTTAGTGTACTATAATGTAAGTAATAAACGCCTAGCATGTTTTGTAACATTTCAGTAACATTTGACTTCACTATAAATTAATCGAAACAAACATTTTAATCGTTTGCAATAAAACAAGCAAGAACATTCCTGGAAATGAATCAGGAACACTATCTGCTTCACATTGGGCCACATCACATTGTTTATTGTCAGTGATTATTTCCCTATAACAGCACACCCTAAAGTGGCTTATTTTCTACAAGCTCTTTTACCGCAATATTTCCTCCTAAATGCTATATTTTAGGCTGCTAAAAGCGTCTTGTTTGCACCATTAGCATTTCTGGAGGAACTATTCCCTTAAGAGTGGACCGCAGTCTAAGA
This sequence comes from Channallabes apus, assembly GCA_030522415.1. Classification (NCBI taxonomy): domain Eukaryota; kingdom Metazoa; phylum Chordata; class Actinopteri; order Siluriformes; family Clariidae; genus Channallabes; species Channallabes apus. Next base: position 38,793,906 of record CM060111.1, read on the forward strand.
ACTTGCTGCCTGTTACACAATATGGCTTTCAGATAGAGTTGTGGCGCAGGGCGGATGTTTAAGGTACCTGTCCCTGCATAGCTGACAAAACCATCAGGGTTAAGACCAAGCTTCACTTTCAGCTCAGGAGCGGAAATTAGAGGAGGTAACCTCAAGCCATAGAGGAGGCGTAATGACTTGGGTGCGCTTTCCTTCTCCTGTCACAAACATCATTCCTGAATTAACACATTCATCGGAAATATTAAAGTTTTCCGCTCGTTTATTCCTTAAAAAAAAAAATTATCCTGTCTATAAGGCTAGACTTAAACAGTGTGCTATATATTCCGCTATGCATCCTGCTCTTGTTTGAGCATCCTGGATCCACTCTTATGCCCTGAAGGCTGTAATAAATGTGTGTGTGTGTGAGAGAGAGTGTGTGTTTCTTTCTTCACCACATCCACAGTATTGCCTGGAGAGCATCCAGCTTCCATCTGGAGCTTATTGCAGCTGACGCTACGCAATACCCAGGGTGGGGAAAAACATTTCGAGTGCGCTTTTGGTTACGTGTGGATTTGTACACAAGAGACAAAAAAAAATGTTTGTGTTCGTGTTTGGTAACTCTCATTTCCTATGCGCTGTTTGTTCTGCAGCACCGAGCTTAACACAGATGTCTTCCTAGTTAATCACATTACAGGTGGGTCATGGGAAATGCAGACACCAGGCATTGCTTCCTGTCTGTCTCGTGGTATTTATATTTGTATATATATATATGTGTGTGTGTGTGTGCCTTCCTGCCTATATGCCATCATATCCCTGCAGCCTAATATGCAACAGCGGCCCAACTGATTCGTTTCAGATGGCACCAGCAGCAATTGAGCAGAAACATGGCCGTCTGCCTGATGTGAGGAACAGCGCTTGGAGAGAGTTTCTGTTGCTCAGCTTTCACCAGAAAGTCACTAATAAAAACCCCATGCACCTCTGAAGTAGAGTAAGGAGAGAATTAAAAAAGGGGAAAGGTGCCTGCTTATTATAATCTTTGTTCGTGTGTGTGTTTTTAAATGAGACCGTATCTCGCTCTTTGAAGTGGTAAATGGTTCGGGCAGCTTGCTTTTAAAGCAGCCCCAGTTAAAAGACCCAGGTTTCCTTGTCATCCAGGAACAGAGCCAGGACTTTGAATTAAAAAAAAAATCTTTCTAAAAGAGTTAAAATTGATTCCGGGTTGCCGCAAAAGAAGACTTTGTCAGTTCGAAAATGCAAACAAAAAAGTTTTTCCGTTTGAATTCTCAAAGTACCCTTTGATCACCCTAAGTAGTAAAAAGAGTTGCGCATTTCTTAAAAAATCGAAAATGCTATAATATATTGAACAGCACAGTGCGGCACAGTGGTGTAGTGGTTAGCACTGTGGTCTCATACCTTCGGGAACCCACCTTGGGTCTGTGTTTGTGTGTGTGTGTGTGTGTGTAGTTTGCATCTTCTACCTGTGCTTGGTCGGTTTCCTCCTGGGACTTCCAGAAACGCTGGTGCTTCCCACAGCACAAAGACATGCAAATTGGTGTTCCCAAATTGCCCATGAGTGTGCCTTGCAATGGATTGGAACCCTGTCCAGGGTGTACCCCCACATCATGCCCAAAGCCTCCTGGGATACGCTTAGGTTTCTTGCAATCCTATTGTACAAGCTTAGCAACAGTTTATAGTGAATAAACTAATGAAAAAAGGTTATAAATCATTTTTTTTGTTCATGTGCCTTTTAGACCATTTGGCCCTGAACACTAAACAGTTAACCTACAGTAACAGGGTTAGAAGTAAAAATTTATATTTTACTAAATGAAACTTGGTTTATTGCATAATCTAAGAAAAAAGTGCTTGGACCCTTCAGATCACTGCTTTGCAGTGATTTCTATATATAATCTTCGTTTGTGATTCTTAAACTACAAACATTTTAAATATGAGAAGTCAAACCAGGATATGTGATGAAATGTCTTGTGAATGAAGGTGTAAAAATGATTGACATTTACAGAAGGAGTTCCTGGGAGGCCAGAGTTTCAGATGTGAAGCATGCTGTCTGATCATGACTCTGGCATACTGAGAAAGCTTATAAAGGTCACGTTAAACGCAGAGATAAGTGCATTAGTGTAGCAGGGGATTACATCGAGAAATAAATGGAGTTTGAGCACAATCAGAAGTCCTGGTTTGACTTGAACGCCCCTTGAACAAACATAAGTATCCGACCTGTTGAGGATTGATAGTAACTGTGGTTGAATTGAGATAGTATAAAGTGTTCATTAGCTATGCCAATCTAGTAAATAGTAAATACCTTGGCATCTGTAAACACGTCTCCAAGACTACCCCTGATTTCTGTCAGATATAGGTTCTTACACACAAATCATGTTTTTTAAAACAACAATTAGTCTGAAACAAGTCTGATACAAGCTTTGCTATGTTAAGAATCGAGAAATGGATCCCTCAGGCTCTTTAAAGAGACAGATTAATTCAAACCAAAGGTAGTCAAGTTCAGCCACCACTACTTTCGTCTGTTCTTAAATCTCTTACGGTCAGGACCCACAGACAGAAAAATACCACAGACCTAGGAATGCGAATTCGCTTCAGATAAATAGGATTTATTTGGAAAAACAGGGAAACTTTCCACCACCATCCGCTTCCTTCATAATGAACCTCAGCTCCACCAGAACTCTCAGAAAACAGACGGTTTGGTTTCGGGGAGACTGCCAATAATCGCTTTTTTTCAGGGGTGACTGTGGTCGCTGGTAGTCGGGGCAAAACAAGACGGAGCACAGAACGAGCCTTGTTGGTCAGGCGCATGAACGGGACAGGATATTTACCATGCCAGAGCTAGCTCAGCACTAATCCCAGTGCCAGATCACACAAACAGAGTGGGAGTTTAAAAACAGATGGAGGGAGGTTGAGTCACAGTAACCATCTAGTTTGTATGTTTTTTTGTCGAAGTGGGAAAGCAGTTATATGACAGGTCCAGGAAATTCATCGTTCAGCTGTTTTTAAGCGAAAGCTAACTTACAGCAGATGTTTCACGAACCGGGTCTTTAGCGCATTTCTATTTTCGTGGAAATACTGACGTGTAGTTGCAGGTCTACCTTTACATTTTGTTTAATTGGAGAGGCACTTCTATCCAGCTTATACAATCCGATCCACATCTGTTATCTGATGTTATCATTAAAAAAAAAAAATGCTTTCTTCAAAAGCAATTACAAAACAGCTGTAGGATGGAACAGAGCCCGCCAAAACTAAACACACACCCACACAGAAAGGTAGAGAGTCATTAAACTCAAGGGTTGGAGTAAGTGATAGTACTCTGGAGTGCTATAATTGCAGGTTACGAAGCAGACAGTGAAGCAGTGGATTATATGGCACAAGTCAAACATGGTTATGTAGCTAAAAACACACTCGGAGGCATGCTGCTAAAGGAAGATCATCAACGACAGAATGGTATGACGACCCCTGCATCCTAAATGTGGCTTATCTTCCTATAAAAACACCTCATGTTTTACAGCAATTTGTATAAAACCATCCTCTATTCTAAAGACTTACTGACTGTCACTGTCACATCACTGTCACTGGAGACTTCCAAAATTCTTACAGCACAGTGAAATTACTTTTTCCCCCCCGCATATCCCAATTAGGAAGTTGGGGTCAGAGCACAGGGTCAGCCAGGACACAGCGCCCTTGGAACAGGTAGGGTTAAGAGCCTTGCTCAGGGACTCAACAGTTGAAGCCTAGGGCTCGAACCCCTGACATTTCGCATAATAGCCCTGTAACCCATAGCCTTAACCATTGAGCCACCACTGCCTATTACTATAGATATATACCTATAACTTCTGACCAATTAACTTTGAGAATTCAAGAGAATTATATAAAAACAGCATTACACACTGAGTGCATCACTCATCCACTCATCGTCTATACAATATGCTTCATACAGAGTTGAGGGTGGCCTGGAGCCTATACCAGGAGACATAAGGCAAGAGGCAGGGCACATCCTAGACGGGGTGCTATTCCAACGCAGGGCACACACATAAACACACTATGGACAATTTGGGAACACCAATTAGCCTAATCTGCATGTCTTTGGACCGTGGGAGGAAACCCACCAAGTACAGGGAGAACATGCAAACTCCATGTACAGTATGCAGATCCTGGGTGGGAATCAAACCCAAACCTTGGAGGTGCAAGGCGACAGTGCTAACCTTTAAGCCACCATTATATAGTAATGTTCTAAAAGTCTGAACAGGTACACATACAGTACACTATTTCATAATTCTGTGCATCCCTGTTTGTCTGCACATCTGTTTTGCTTGTTTTTTGTTTGATGCGTGTTTAATTCAGTAAGTGAGCACGCCAGAAGCCATCCCTTCAAAGAAACATCTATTTGCAGGAGAGCTGTCCTGCCTTACGTAATGCTAATCCATGGACACTGGTTTGTTGGCACTAGAAGATAAGACAGGTATAGGAGGAAGGTGGTGGGGGGTTGGGGGTTGGCTTTGGGAGTTAAAAGGAGAAGTAATTCAATCACTTTCTGATTTAAAGTCTGTTGTCATCCTGATGATTTATGAGACGTCCAACAGTCTTGAACAGATGAAGTAGGGACAAGCGATTTCCCTTTATATTGCACAGTGTAAAATAACTAAAACAGATATGCGGCAGCTTTTTTTTTTTCCACACAAATGCTTAGTGGTTAGTGTAAAATATTGCAACAAATGCCAAATTTGGCTTCAGTCTTTGGAAGATTGCACCGCCATGTTCTAAAAGCTTTCTTTGTTTTCGTTTCCTCCGAAGCTTGATTATTGGTTTGGGTGTGTGCACTGACATTGAAACAGACTAGCTGTGTCTTGTGCTTGGTGGTTCAGTCTCGGAAGGAAGGCAGCACCATGTTGATTTTATTGTCAAATGAGATATGCCTCGTTTCATTTTGAAAATAGCCCTTTTTTTGAATTTCAAGTAGAATTTTACTACCCGTGCCCATCATTAGTCAACTCCAATGAGCGGCATGAAACTGAACCAGCATAGGTATAGCCCTGGGTTTGTTTTGTTACCTGAACATTCTGTAATGATTTGTAAAAACGTGCTGTAGGTTTATATAAATCTCACATACACCTTCATAATAAGGAGTATTATTTTACTATCCGAGGCTGTACACTGGCTTAGTGGTTAGCACTGTCACCTTGGTTCGATTCCTGCCTTGGATATGTGTGCATGAAGTTTGCATGTTTTCCACGTGCTTGCTGGGTTTCCTCCCGACAGTCCAAAGACATGCAGATTAGACTAAGTGGTGTTCCCAAATTGCCCGTGTGTATATGTGTGTGCCCTGCAAGGGATTGCCACCCCATCCAGGGTGTACCCTGCCTCGTGCCCTAAGTCTCCTGGAATAGGCTCCAGGACCCCTGAGACCCTGTATACAGGATAAAACGGTATAGACTATAAGTGTGTGAGTGAGATTACACTCTGAGGAAGTTTGTCCAATGACTGCAGCCTTGCGGAGGTGACAAAGAACAGGATGAACAAACTACTTATCTTCAGCACCCTCTTTCTGGTCAAGCCTGGTTCACAAGGAATGATTACACCATGGAACAAATATTGGTTCACCTCAAAGCATCCTATACTGACTTATTCACATCTAGGGAGATCTGTTTACAATAGATCACAGTAGATCACCCAAGTACCACCATGATTTCGGAGGAAACTGCAGAATCCAGAAGAAACCTACTTGAAGACAGACACAATCCCTGAGACCCAATGTTAAATACTTTCTCGAACAGCACTGTGGTCCAGCAGGTAGAATTTTAAGGGGTTGTCTGGTTAAGATAAATTGTCCCTAAGAGTGAATGAGAGTTGACCTTTCCACTATACTATAAAACATATGCCATTTTACACAAGAATGTTTTTCCAAGCAGCTGTGAAAAAAAAAAATTGCCCTCCGTCACACCCTGTGCCTCTGTAAAAGCCACCACATGGTTGATGCAGGTGATGCACTTCCGAGTCATGAGGGTGAGCTGACAAGGGTGTGTTGAATGAAAACGGTATTGAATCTGTGCCGGGCCATGGCGAGGTACAGTAATGTAGTGGCTGTATAACATAATGGTGTCTTTGGACCTGTTCGGACATGTAAGGAATGCATCTGAGTGACATGCATACACACACTGTAGTATATTAGGCATAAATAACCCTCATAGAACGCTGAGACATGAAAAGCAAAAGAAAGAAAGAGACAAGAGGGAGGGATGAGACATACATGAAGACTGAGCCATACAGCAATAACATCCATACGGTGCTCCTACAAGCAAATTACAGCCTAGCGTCCTTTTCGCATAAACGTCGGAAAGACAATGGAACTGTGGGATACATACAGGTTTTCATTGGCCTCGCCTGCATTCTTGGGTTGGTTTTGGAAGCGCACACTTAATGAAAAGAAGACGACTACTTTGGCACGAAAAAGGATTATGGATGTACAAACTCACATTGTAGTTTAACTGACAAAAGCTGAGAGGAAGGAGAAAGGGAAAATGGAAAGGCAAGGGCAAAGTTGAATAAACGGTGAACACACAGCCACTGCCTGTGTAGTATGTGGATTGTTATTTATTATATTTGGTTCTCTTACATTTGTTCGATCTGTCATCATATTCATGAAAGAGTTTAAGCAAATAAAAGACGATTTTAAAAGTTATGATGTGAACTTTTGCTGTATTATACTTGGTGCCTGCTTTATTTATTTATTTATTTATTTTTCGCAAAAAATAAAAGTTGTTCGCACACTTTTATCATATCCCAAAAAAAATTCCCTGTCTCTATTTAAAAATGAAACATCATCTTATATTGTTTGTTCAAATGTTTGTTAGCTACTATTTCATGCTAGTTTGCATCTTGACAGCAAGCTTTAGCATGCCCTCTAGTTTGCATTAATGTTCATGCTAGCTAGTACTTTAGAGACTGTAGTTAAATTTAATGTTGTAACATTTCTTGCAAAAAAAAAAAAATGTCTGCTAATTTACTGTCAATACACCAAACCAAATGTTATTTACCAATTTAAAGGACCAAGAAAGGGCTAGCAAACAATAAAGCTAGCTATAGTCTTAAGTTAGCTAGCATGATAATAATTCTGAAAAACATGAATGCTAATAGACATATGTATTCTCTCAATGTTTGTAACTTTTGCAAACGGCTAACAATTAGCATACATGCTAATTCGTTTTTTTCCCCCCTTCAAAATATCTCATGCTAGCTAATGTATTATCTTTTTTTCCCCCCTCCAGAGTTGCTATTTTACTTAGCTAAGGTTTTAGAGATTATTTGTTTTCCTATAGTACTTGAGTCTTTGGCAAGAGGTGTAGCAATTTTCTTACTGTAACTAGAATTAAGGTTAAATTGAAAGCCTAGGTTCTTTCATTCAACTTTTCCTTTATTCTGCATAAAAGATTACATTCTTACACCTGAGAAATAAAAACAATTATCTGAGCTCCACTTGCCTCTGTAATTGTAGTTATGTAGATCTCTTTGATATCCCAGATGAAAAAAAAAATGTAAAGCACTAGACTTTAAAATCATTAGTACATACGTACGTTTTGTGCCAATGACAAAAAGTATTACTTAGTTCCTTTTTCTTAACCTCTGTGTGTATTACAGCTAGACGGATCTGCGTGGGAAAGAGACATTACTCTTCATCCAGCTCATTGTCCTCTCCTTTCTAATGCAAACATCAATCTCAGGCTTTCTCAACATGATACCCTGAATTTAATCTAGAAAACCACTAATGATAGTCATTTAGAGACAGACCACTTGTGTGTGTGTGTGTCTGGGTTCGTTTCTACAAACAAGAATTTTGGGATCTATAGGATCTCCTAGATTTGTTAAGCCTGGCTTTTTCCCCCCCTTCTTTTTTCATCCATATCCAATGCATCACATGATTAGTGGAACAGAAATGAGAATGAATGGTAAACATAGTAGAAGAACAGTAAATACAAAGCAAAGGGTGAAGCAGAAAGCCTTGTTTCCATCCGACCGCATTTCACCTAGTGTGTTAGTATAGTGCTTTTTATATTATAGCAATTTGCCAGTGATTATAATTACTAGTTATGTTTAATGTTGTGGAATGTCTGCTAGACAAGTTAGTTCCTGTTATTACGGTACTTACATTATAGAACCCATAAGCAAGCCGCTCCCTCGCCAGCCTTGCTTTTTCTTTTGTGAATCTAATAATCTAATACAAAAAATGTTATTACTGAGAAACCACAAAATCACAATTGGTACAGACTTATCCTCTTATTGACACTTATTATACCTTCCATAAATGTTGCATAAACATTCTTCCAGAAACATTCACAGTATCTACATTAACTTTGCTACAGAACAACAAATTGTTGCTGTTATTTTCCCCACATTCTAGAAAATGAAGGCCAAACCTATGAACAAATGGATCATGAATACTGCTGCTGCAACTGAGAACAAAAAAGACTAAAGGGCAATGGGGGGGGAAAAACTTTTAAAAACATCTGCTGTAATTAAAAACCTGATCTTTTGAGAAAGAGTCTCTACAATTCAATATTATTCATAAAATTGTATTTATTATTGGATAAAACAGTACAGTGGTTAGCACTATTGATTTGAACCTCTAAGGCAGGGGTTCGAATCTTGTCTCTTCCCGGTGTGAGCGCTGTTTGCTTGTTGTCCTCATGCTTGGTGGGATTTCTCCATGTGCTCTAGTTTCCCCCAAGAGTGTGATTACCTACAGTATACTGTATGATGGATGTGTGCATGTGTGTGCTTGTGCCCAGCAATACATTGGCACCCTATTACAGGTACTTCACCCACTGGCCTGGGATAGGTTCCAGGACACCTGCGAACCTAAAGAAGACAATTGGTATAGACGATGAATGTACTATTATGAATTGGTTGATTAATTTATGGGCGGCGCGGTGGTGTAGTGGTTAGCACTGTCGCCTTGCACCTCCAGGGTCTGGGTTCCAGGCTCGATTCCCGTCTCTGTGTGCATGGAGTTTGCATGTTCTCCCCGTGCTTGGTGGGTCTCCTCCGGGTACTCCGGTTTCCTCCTACAGTCTAAAGACATGCAGATTAGGTTCATTGGAGTTCCAACATTGTCTATTTTGTGTGTGCCCTGCACTGGATTGACATCCTGTCCAGGGTGTATCCTACCTCATTCCCAAAGTCTCCTGGGATAGGCTCCAGGCTTTACAAGATAAGCCGCAAAGGAGATGAAGATATTTGAGTGAAAAAATTAAACTTTTGTATGCTACCCAATCTTACATACATATACATACATACATGTATTTCCTTAATACAAAGACTTGAAATCAAAGTGGATTTTTTATAGCACTAATTAATATGAAGTAATATGAGAAAATATTAAGCAAACAATTGAAGTATGGGACGGTGGTGGCTCAGGCGGTCAGGGCTGCTTGTTGGAGTATCAGGGTTTGAGCCGTGTCACCACCGGAGCGCCACCTTTGGAGCCTTAACTCTATACCCCTACAAAATCACTCCACCATTGCCAGTTCCAAAGCCATAAGAGAAAGGAGAAGGGTTGTGCATTGGGCTAGCAACCTGCCCCTGAAAAACCACCATTGCTATAGAAACAAAGGAACCCTCTGCCTGATGTGCTTAACAGCATGGGAGGAACAACAACAACAACAAAAATGATACTTTTTAAGAAGTTTTTTTCATTTAATAAATACCATTATAGTAGATACCATTACAGTATATGTTAAAAATAAGCATACACAGTATACATATATAGTCCATTTTAAAATTAGGAATATCTCCTACAACGAGTTGAATGGTAATTATCTCTACACACAGCAGTTTTTCTCTGCTGTCTTGTTAAGCAATCATGTTAAATTACACTCTTAACTACGGTGATACAGTGGCTTAGTGGTTAGCACTGTTGCCTTGCACCTTCAGGGTCTGGGTTTGATTCCTGCCTCTGCATGCCTGGAGTTTGTATGTTCTGTCTGTGCTTAGTGAGTTTCCTCCCACAGTCCAAAAACATGCAGATTAAGCTAAGTGGAGACCATTAAAGTTCAACTTTACAATATCTTGTCAAATAACAACAACAACAAAGAAACTAGTAAAATCTTGTTAAAAATTTTTTTTTTTTTTTTTTGAAACATTCCGACCCTGATTTAGCTTGTGATGTCTGTCCGCGTCTTGAAGTAGTTAGCGTGTTTGTTTGTGAAATGCCACACAATAGTCTGGGAGTAATTAGCAGAGTGAAGCTGAAAGGGCGTTTTCTGCCAAGAGCAGTCTGATCTAAATCTGCACATAACAGTCTGTTGTTGTGTCAGTTTAGGATGTGTTAACATCAGCACCTTGAGGTTGAGCACGTGGTCGGAAAACGTCGCAAGATATCGTAGTCTATATAGTTGTAGACAGGACTTTGCTTCAAAGCATTGCATCAAAGTGGTCTCATGAACTTTTCTAGACGGAACATTCCATACCCTTACTGTAGTTCGTTTTTTTTTTTACTTTTTTTATAGTGATACTGTTGTTGTAGAGCAAAACTCCACAAAGAGGTTACCAACAAAATTTTAATTTATAGCTTTCACAAATATTTATAATGGAAACACAAGGACAAATGTATTCTCTTGACAGATCGCATTCTTTCTTCTAAGCTGCAGGATTTTTATTTTAATGTCTACACAATGATAAACTAATCCGTCTGACTTTCCTAGGTGTGACAAAGTTCACTCAACAGTTCAACCCGTCGCCCGTTTCCGAAGAAGCATATAAAGCCAGTATGAAAGAGCATATTTCAAGCTTTTCATTTTTGGAAACCCTCCCTCTTTTGAAAACGTCTACGCGGGGTTATGGTATAAAGTCCCCCCTATCATTTTCCTGCTGCTAAACATGGAGATGGTGGCCCACACCCAGAGCTGTGAGGAAGAGAGGATGTTACTGAGCCTGCCTGAGCTTGTATGACTATAATCCCACAAAATATCACCTGCACTGGAAATACAGAGCAGCTTTTAAAAGTTGGAGTCTGTGTCAAGAACTGCTCTCGGGGGTGATTCCATGGTTGTGGAATGGTGCCATTGATATCATGTTACATAGACGATGAGTGTACTGTATACGAAAGGCATTTTAAACATAGATAAAGTATCCATCATGACAACACAGGTCAATATTCACGATCTACACTTTGTAATATAATTATTATAGTACTTAAAATAAGTTGCATTAACGGGTGAATCCATTTAACACATTGCCTGGTCAAAACAAAGTCATAATTTCGGAATGGTCAAATTATGTATTGGGCTACATAAAGCAAAGAAAACAACTAAGGAGTTTAGAAATTACTGGAACTGGCTTAAAAACCTGGAAGGATGGAACTGAACCATCAACTTTGTGATAGAAATTTATTTGGGAAATAATTAAAATGGAGATTGATGAATTTGCATCAACAGTAAAAAAAAAAAAAAAAAAGAGCATTTCCATACACGCCCAATGTGATGAGAACTCACAGGATTGGGACTAAACAGCAATGTGGCTATAAGAAAACCACTTGTTAAGCTAAGCTAAGCTAAGCTAAGCTAAGATAAATAAAAAAAAGCAAAGAAAAAATAATAATACTTCAATCAAGAATTAATTATTCAATTATGAAATCACAGGCATGACTGTAAAATTCTTCATTAATATACGTAAGATAAAAATGCTCTTATACAGTATATAGTTATATGGGCCTATCCCACTAGACAGGGTACACCCTGGACAGGGTACCAATCCATTACAGGACACACAAGACCATGGTGGTGTGAGGCTACCTCCTTATGTTCTGACTTCATGCCCAGTAAACCCCATTATACAAAGTTATATCATAGACATACAGGATCACTATAAGGAGATGGCCTCGCACCACCAGGGTTGAGGGATCCTTCCATGCTTGGTGGGTTTTCCCTGTGTACTCCAATTTCCTCCTACAGTCCAAAGACACGCAGATTAGGCTATTTGGCGTTTCCAAACTGCCTGTATTGTGTGATTGTTTGCGCTTGCAAAGACACAACACAATTGTATGTGATGTGTCTGTATGCTGTAGTATTATAATTTTGTTTTTCTTGAACTGAACAGCGCAAACAAGTTCCAGCATGATGATGCGCACAAAGCAATCTTCATACAGGACGTTTAAAGACTTTGGAATGGAAGAACTCAAATTGCCTTGACAGAACCTTTGGGATGAGCTCCACCTTAGACCTCTTCACACAACATTAAAGTCTTTCTAGGATTACTTGACTATGGGAGTTGGGTTTATTGTGTGTTTTTGTATTGTGTGTGTTTTGGAAGTGGGAGAAAACTGGAGAACATGGAGGAAACCAATTAGAAGAAAGCTATAAGAAATTCTACGCAGACAGAAACGTGAGCTGAAGATGAACCCGAGTTCCCTGGAGCTTTGAGCTGATAATGGTATATACTGTTCATGACATATTTCAGTTTAATTAAATAAACTCTCTTAATCAGGATCTGACCAGTGCAACACAATGGAAATCCACTAAGATTCAGTAAGAAGGAATATGATTAGCTCAGCTTGTAGGAGTTCCATGGGAACTAATCATCAACAGTATGGCATTCTGAGTCAAGCTGTTCTAATATTACATAAAAAAAAAAGAAAGTGAGAGTGAGTTCCCAGCCAGATTCCCTTGGTACCCGCTCGCTTTGTTACACTGGGAGCAGAAGGAGAAAGGGAGCAGTTGGTCACTAAAGCGAAGTATGAAAATCGGCATGCAAATTGCAGTCCCGCGGCAGTATTGTTCGCGAGAGGCGTTATGGGCATGCCTGTTTGTGCTGCTCACACTGTGTGGCTTTTGCCTTCTTTCTCTTGCCACAGATGAGAGCCTTCCTTACTCTGCTAGCATCCGGAGAATGTCCTCATGCTGAAAATGAAAAGGTAGCTCTCCAGCTGGTGGTATTATAAGGCAAAGCGAAGTCAACAGACGGACTTTAGAAAAAAAAAATAGAAAGTGAAGTTAAAGAAATGCTGATAGTCACACGGTTGTCTAGCGACAGGTGTTTGTCAGTGAAAGGGCGATGACGTCCATCTTGGCTTACTCAACAAGATGGAATGTCTTTTTTTTTTTTTACATTTTACATTTAATAATATGAACAATTATTGATAATATATGATTATCGATAATTGTTCATATTATTAAAAGCTACCATGTGATATGTAGGTAGGTCAGTGGGAGCAGATAGTCATTAGTCAGATGATTAAAGGTTATATACTCATTCAGTTGCACAAAGCATTCCTTCTTTGAGTATATAATTAGAAAAAGTTCAAATTTGTATCCAGACTTTGTTCCCACCGTAGCCTCATACCCATACTGTTCTTGGCTGACAAGAATGAACCCTGATGTGGCCTTCTGCTGGTGTAGTGTATTGATCATTCACAGTCACATGACTACCATGACGTCAATCACAGCAGAGGATAGCAGAAGTACCGTTAACCGACGTCAGGCTGCTACTGTATGTAATTTTGTTGATACTTATGTTCGAGGTGTATTTAGGAGTGGTGACCTACCGGATTACCCAATGTTCATTCATTCATTCATTCATCTTCTATACCGCTTAATCCTGTGTTCAGGGTCGCGGGGGACCTGGAGCCTATCCCAGGAGACCACTAGGCGGGGTACACCCTGGACAGGGTGCCAATACATCGCAGGGCACACACACATACACACACTCACACACCCAATCACACACTACGGGCAATTTAGGAACACCAATTAGCCTAACCTGCATATCATTGGACTGTGGGAGGAAACCGGAGTACCCGGAGGAAACCCACCAAGCACGGGGAGAACATGCAAACTCCATGCACACAGAGACGGGAATCGAGCCTGGCCGGGGAATCGAACCCAGACCCTGGAGGTGCAAGGCGACAGTGCTAACCACTACACCACCGCGCCGCCTTTACCCAATGTTTTATTACACAATTAAAAAAGTAACCTAGCAATTGATAGCTTGTGTACTGATGATTATTTTCTTATCCATTATGTTGTGATTGATAAACAAGCATGTAAAATTAGATGAAGAAGATAAGAAGGGTATTAATTCACAGACCTTTGATCTGTTATGAAAACATGATTACTGCAGAGCGTGTACTATTATGTAATTCGTCCTAGATTTGGTTGCATTTTCTATAATTAGATCACGGCATCAGGTAATCCTTGTTACACCTCGAGCGTCGTTATCAAAGAAGCTAGCTAATGTCGATTAATGGTACTTCCACCATCCACTGATGTCACTGGCGTCATGGTGGTCATGTGACTGCAAATGAGACCATGCTATGGAATATGGAATATGCTCTACTGTGCCATCCATCCATATCCATCTAGGAACCTCTGCAATCCAACTACGGACTGTGGGATACAATTTATTCAAATTTGTACGGCCGTGGTAGGACATCCGGTGAACATTCACACGCGCATTCGCACACTATGGGCAATTTGGAAACAGCAATTAGACTAATCTGCATGTTTTTGGACTGTGGGAGGAAACCCGGAGAACCCGGAGGAAACCCACCAAGCACGGGGAGAACATGCAAACCCCATGCACGCAGACCCGACACAATGCATGAATTGAACTCAGGACCTGGAGGTGCTTGGGATTCAATCTTAAGATAGACAGGAAACACAAAACACAGAATGCAGATACAATTCGGAATGACATCGAAGCAGTTGTTAAGAAGACAAAGTGTTGTTTATGATGACATAATGTTACCAGTTAGTGCCTCCATGACTGGTTATGTATGGGGGTTTTGTCTCTTGGCCATCCAGAAGTGGGCGGGACAGACATCCGTGACATCACATGCAAAACGTCAATATGCCTTGTATGTATTGTGCATTCGGACATGTGTTTCTGCTTATCCTGGTAGTAAAGAGTAGTTCTTTGTATAACCATAGCCTTTCTGCCAGCTTGAACAAGCCTGGTCATTCTTCTCTGACCTCCACCTGCAGAACTGCTGAGTTTTAGACATACTGACACATTTAAATTAGGCAACACAAAACTGTGTTTTGAACATATACAGGAACTACTGTCAAAGTTGGTATTAATCAGCACCTTTTGACCGATCCAGTTTGAAACATGCTGGGGTATATCTCTCATTAACAGCCCCCCTCCAGAGCAGCTTGTAAAGACCTCCTCCATGGCTTTGTTTCCTTCCAGAAAACTCCACATCCCTTCATTGTGCCACCCAGAACACACTCATTATTGTTGACATGGCACCCACATGGTCCAGGTCATTCGTCCGTGCACACGCATACACACACACACCTGTTGTGAGCATTGTATTACCCACCCCCATTCTCCCCCATGTGCTGGTCGAATGCAATTCCTGCGAGATTATTTACTATAGGCCAGCGCACTGCATGGCTTGTTTTGTCTTTGGCTAAACATCTGGCTTAACACTCTCCCAGGTCCCCTGTCTCCCTTCACTTTCGATGCTTTAGTCAAGACCGTTTAAGCAATTTACTCATCCTGAAAGAATGTCCCCTAGGAAATGTTTGACCGAAGACTAACGCTGAAGGAGATGACTCACAGTGAGGGACAAGCTTTAAGCTTTGGTGGTTCTCTGAAAATGATTAAAGTTAAACATGAACACATTCTCAGATTCCACTAATAACCCACACTGCCTCGTCCTATTACACACGCACACATTTGGACAAATTATGGTCTCGTGATTGCAACTTTTAGTGATTTTGAAGTCCGTTTAGAGAAACAGAGATTGTGTGTATAGACGGGATGAGTGTTGCCTCCAGGGTTTATAACCCGAGCCAGTCATTTCCTACTGGTGAATCACATAACTGCAGAAGTGTGATGATGGGTGACAAAGCAGAATCTGATTCATGGGGTTATAGTAGCTGTATAACAATGAGATTAGATCATTAGCTCTGTGATTCACAACACGGAGGAAAGAGTCGGAAACGAAATCTACTTCTCTAGCGATCCTGCTTCTGCTGATCATCATTTCAACACACTTTATTCCTCTAAAAGTTTCCTCCATGTGCGTGCTCTTAAGCGACAACTATATTTGTGCAAAGTTGCATTACTATTGTTAAAATGCATAAAAATAAAGTGAATTTGAAGAGTAATGTCACGTAATGACAACTTAATGCATCCATATATTTTCATGAAAGCTGCTTAAATGATTTTGTTTGACCTTGGGAAGCTCTTTGATTCCTTAGCGCTGTCATTACAACGGACCCGAAACCAGAAATCAAGTTCAGACAAGCTTTTGCTTTTACACTGATCACGTAGAGATCAATAAACTAGATCGATCAGTGGAGTGTTGTTCAACAAATGAAATGCTCCAATGGGTGTCCAATACATTCATTATCATAGAACTTGGGCTTCACACATGAAACCTGAATGTAAATAATAAAAAGTTTAATTACTTAATTGATTAAAATGTATAGATGCGATAGATTTTTTTTTTTTGTCCTTTGTCGTTTGCAAAGACTTTAGACTTATGTGTTCTGATTCACATTTCATGTAATTGCCCTTTAATTGCACCATATTGACTCAAAACCTTGCAATATATTAGTACAAATTACACCCACAAGCAATGATCTGTGGGGTTCAGGGACCCTTCCTATAATTTCCAATTAGCTAATGGGCGCGGTGGTGTTGTGGTTAGCACTGTCGCCTTGCACCTCCAGGCTCCGGGTTCGATTCCCGGCCAGGCTCGATTCCCGTCTCTGTGTGCATGGAGTTTGCATGTTCTCCCCGTGCTTGGTGGGTTTCCTCCGGGTACTCCGGTTTCCTCCCACAGTCCAAAGATTAGGCTAATTGTCGTTCCCAAATTGATGAGAGTGTGTGTGCTCTGCGATGGATTGGCACGCTGTCCAGGGTGTACCCTGCCTCGTGCCCAGAGTCTCCTGGGATAGGCTCCAGGTCCCCGCGACCCTAAATACAGGATAAAGCGGTATAGAAGATGAATGAATGAACGGTTTCTCAGCATTTTCAGGGAAGGATAGGGAACTAGTGGTCTCCTCTAGTGGGAAGAGTTAACTGCTGTTTGAGATAAGAACTGTCTTTCCACTACAGCACTTTTTGTGTGTAATTGAGTTTTTTTGGTTTAACATCTAAAAAGTAAAATGTACACATAGTGATAATAATCGATATGGCCTTAAATGCTGCACAGTGTCTTCGCATTTTCTCCCCACGCTTGGTGGGTTTCCTCTGTGTACAGTCTAAAGACGTGTGGTCAAGTTTGACTGGTGTTACCAAATTGCGCATAGTGTGAATGGGTGTGGGAGTGTGTTTAGCACCCCATGCAGGGGTTGTACCGTAAGTTCACTAGAATACGCTCCTCGACCACACACAAGACAAGCGGTATAGGTACTGTAGTATGTAGCCCTATAAATGGCATCCAAGCATCCACTCCCTTACAAATAGCTCACTCAGTCATCAATTCCTGGCAATGCATACAATAAATATCTAGGACTAGCACTTAAACTTTGTGGCATGCCAATCATAACTTGAAATGCACTTATAGGTTAGCAGAACAACGCAGCACACCACATTTCACCATGATCTGCTGGCTCCAAAACCGACTACAGTTTATGGCACCAGTTTTCGGCCAGACATTCCCAAATCAACGATGTGTGACAGCCAACATGACGTATAATACATGCTGTTCTATATTCACTGTCAAATAAGAAGAAGTAGTGTGTAGAGTTCAGCATGAAAGAAAACTTGAGAAATCCACATAGGAACGCCTTGGAACGACAGGCATATATGCTGACCAGATGAGACAGCTCCGATTTAGAATACATTCTTTTGCGTGACAGGATTAGAAAAGACAGCTTGAACCCTGGTGATTCATCCAAATGGTTCAAGATGACAGGATCTTGCCAAATTAAGCAAAAGTGTTATTGTAAACGTTGCAGCCAAGTTTAGCTGGAGCAAATCTACAACCTAAGCCTCAGTTTTCCATTTCTCGAACCTCATCTATCTCTTGTGTTTTCCAGCTTGTCCCTCATTAGTCTCTGTAAAGCTGGTTCACACCTCATTGCCACTTCTATTCACTCCCGTATTTGGCGATAAGCCCTCTTCATCGGGTCAATGGGACCCATTCTGGCCCGCCTGCATGCTCGCCTAAAGAATTCGACTCCGGCTAACAGATAATTAGTTAGATTTATTCCTAGGCTCTGTCATTCGACATAATAAACTGCAGGAGCCATTTCCTCTTCTTAGAAAATGCACCTTTTGGGCCTGTCAAGCATCTGGTCACGTGTTAAGGGGCTTGCTAAAGGCGTTATCACAATATAGATTAAGGTGCTTTTAAAGAAGAAGTTACAATTGTTTACCGCTCTGGGGAACAAGAAGGCTTAAATAATTGAGTGTCCTGACTGGAAATCGTTGTGTGTGTCTGTTTCTGAGAACACAAGCCCCTAGGCTGTTTTTAAGGTGTGAATAAAGTGTTACGCAGCTCTTATGGTGGCTTCCTTCTGGTTTCACAGTGTTGTCTGGGAGGTAAATTAATGTGAACTGCGGCTTAATTGGATTGAGTGTGCCAACGCGGAAAAGCGTGACATCACGAAAAAAAGTGTGGGAAACAAATAAATAATGTTTGTTTTTGTCTTGTGGGTGGGTTTTCAATCTCACTGTTTACTGAGTTGTTTTAAACACACCATTGGTTTGATATTAAATCTCTTATTAACATGGAAAGTGCAGTTTGTTCAAACGCAGTTAGGACTGTTTGAAGTGCAGTATTTAATAGCCTTTGATACTTTTATGATATACACACTAATTTAGTGGACGATGTGTAAAATTCATACGCACACATGGAATAGTTTTGTTCTTCTAAGCAATCAGGACATGAAACAAGCATAATTTTCACTGTAACGGCCGTCAGCATTGCATCTTATGTAAAATGTCCCTATCTATTTGTTTATGTTGGCAAGGTCGGTGTAGTCCCATTTGCTAATGACGCTTGGAGCACCGCTGCCAAATATTCTGCACACATTTAGCTTTTGGCAAAGCAAACAGGGGCAAACTATAGCACATTCAAAGTGATGCTGAGATTTTGAAGATATTCACAAATCTGTGGATTAGTGCAGCTATATGATTGCTATCTGAATGGATGACCTTTACTGTGTCATTCATATTAATCCAGATTCTCAGACACAGAGGAATGGGAACTGGCTACCTGTGAAATAAAAAAGACTAAATGAAAAACAATTGTGTAAGCTAGTTAGTAACAAGCTTCCAAAGTGAAAAGAGTTTCTCGTACCAAAACAAATAACAGCGATTGATTAAAGATTCTTGATTGTTCAAATCTGTGACTATAAACTACATTAACGTTTGTTGTCAAGCCAAGTCTGGTGTCTAAACCAAAATGGAAATCTCACACAGCTTCATCACTTTTTTTATTTTCCTAGGATTTACACATGTGGAATCTAGTCACGTCGTTAGAGTACACACACCGGTCAGCCATAACATTAAAAGATCCTTCAAGTGGCGTAAGTTGCAAGGGGGATCCTCCAAGTATCAGACTTATTTATCCAGTGCATTCCATGGATATTTGATCAGACTGGGATTTGGGGATTTGGAGGCGGCATCAACAACCTTGAACTGAGCAAGCTGTGATGCACTTGGTGGTAGCTCAGTGGTTTTAAGTACTGAGTTAATGATAGGAAGGTTAGCGCTTTAAACCCCAGCTCTACCATATTGCCATTGTTGGGCCCTTGAGCAAGGCCCTTGTATCATGGCTGACCCTGTGCGCTAACACCTATGCTGAGATACGCGAAGAAGGAATTACACAGTGCAGTCATGCAGATATAAATAAAGGCTGAGCTTAACTTTCTGCTATATCACACCCGGAATTACCTGTGTCCAGCAGGTGGGAATTGAACCCTTGACCTGATCATGTAAGGCCACAGTACTAACCACTATACCAGCTTCAAAAACACTCTGGAAAAACTAAACATAAGAAAAAAAAACATAGCAGTAGGAGTATGGTGGCTCTAAGATTTCTACGGAGATTTTACACAATGTTTTCTAACAATTAGTTATTTAAATTTCCAGGATAAGAACTAGTAGATAAATTGAATTCATCACAGCTAGGCACTTACTAAGGACCCGTGTTAAAAAAACAACAACAACTCCCTCTTGTGTAACTTTTTTTGGATTTCAACCCTGATGCACAACCCTATCCTAAACCATATGGTATGTGAACTTTTCGTACAAGCTTTCTGAAAAAGTCAGAACTGTAACTGTATTTTTAACTGTTTATCCCCCCCCCCAAAAACAAAACAAAACAAAAAAATATATGGATATGCATTGTGAAGGCAATAACACTACCAACACTAACAACTGGGCCCATCATCGAGTGCAAATGCTGATTGGCTGCAGTAGTGCTGCGTATGCCGGTCCGCACCACTTCCATAAACGCGGGATTTTTTTTACAGCCCTAAAACCAGAATGGAAAGCTAGCTAACCGTGAGACACTATCACTCACCGTCTATACATTACATCTATGCATTTGGCAAACGCCCTTATCCAGAGCTTTTTAAAAAATATATATATCATTATACATCTGAGCAGTTGAGGGTTAAGAGCCTTGCTCAAGGGCCCAACAGGGACAACTTAGTGGTCGTGGGATTTGAACCTGGTCCGAACTGTTGTCCAATGCCTTAAACACTAAGCTACCCCTAATCCCTATACCACTTATCCTGTATATAGGGTCACTGGAGACTTAGAATATGATGTGGGGTACACCTTGGATGGGGTGCCAAACCATCACATGGCACACACACATACACAAACTACCCTAATCTGCATGTCTTTGGACTGTTGGAGTTAACCGTCGGGAACATGTCGGAAACCCACCAAGCACTGGGGGGAAACTCCATGCAAACACCATGAACACAGAGGCATGGCATGAATCGAACCCTCGACCCTGGAGGTACAAGGCCACAGTAATGTAATGTTAACCACTTGCGCCATTAAATGCCAGACAATATTCGCTTAATTTGACCAAAAGTGAATTGGATTAGAACAGACAACTCATTCCTCCTTTCTATGCACTATTACAGTTTAGTTCTGCTATAGTGAACTTTATAAAACTGTCAAGCGAGAAGTGAGAAGATTTAACAATAATTCTATCTATAACTATTACAGCTCTACCTTTTCCAAACAGTCATCCGTATAAAGACAGTGCTGCAGATTTAACCAGGTACAGTGCTGGAATTTAAAACCTCAAAGGGACAGCAGTGAAGGGAGAAAACTACAATCCCACAATGCACCTCCCGGGCCGGTGGAGAAGCGTCGAGGTGCGGCGGGACGCCAGGAGAGGAGGAGGAGGGAGGGAGGAGGGGTGGATGAGGGAGGTAGAGTGGGGTGTCTAGGTTTTTAAATCAAAGCCGTGCACAAGCGCGTACGCGCGCGCGTTAGTTTCTTGCAGCGTCGTAGCCGAGCCGCACGCGCGCCTTCGGAATCTCCTCCTTCTTTCCTTCACCCCCCCCCCTTTTTTTTGGAGCTTCACACCGCTGTGGGGGAGGAACACGGCCAGGAGGAAAGTACAGCAACGACCGAGAGAGAAAGAGAGAGAGAGAGAAATCAGTCCTGGATGCGAACGTGAGAGTTTTTCCGCTTTCTCTCCGTCTCTCCGCACGCGCAAAAGGAAGAACATTCTAGTTTGAACTGGATACTTTGTAAAGGATCTACGATCAAAGACGCGGTAAAAAAGTTTCTTTTTTTTCTCTCTCTCTCTCGTCCTTTTATCTCCTCGCGCGCGGAACAAACCACGTCCCGAACCGAGGAGGGGAAAAAAAGAAAAGGAAAAAAAAGAAAGAAAAGAAGAATAAACGCACGGGTGGACTTCTCAGCAGTGTTACCTGGCGTTACATCTTACTCCTGCTTTAAACCAAATCCCCAAACTTTTACACACTTGGATTTGAGAGGAGATTTAATATTTTTCTCTCCCCTTCAGCTTTCTGAAACCACTTGCATTGTGGAGTGTTTTTTTCTTCTTCTTTTCTTTCAATATATATGTAGAAAAAAGTAATTAGGTTTTTTATTATTATTATTATTATTTTTTTTACATTTTCTTCAACTATCTTCAACACTGCAGGTTACCTCAGAGGGAAAGGTGAGTGCCACCTCAGGCGACATGTTTCTACTAATAGCCTAATTAAACCCCTGAGTGTGTGTGTGTTTTTTTCTGAGAAATTCATTTAAAGGGTTTTAAGCGGATGAATTTTTATTTCTAAGTGCTAAAATGGTATTTAAAGTGACATGTGCTTGTGTTGTGAGGTGAGAAAAGTGAAGAATTGTTTGTATTGAGCTCATAGCCTTTGTGCTACAGTATGGTGAGGAGGTTTAACTTTACCTCAGAGTCAAAAAGTGTATAAGCTTGGGCTAAATTGTCTGACTTTACCTCATGTTGGTTAGATAAATTAGTGTGTGAGCGTGTATAAATACAAAATACATGTTATATACTGACTGCAGAACAAATATGCAAACTGTTCACAGCTATACGACTTATTCCACTTTTATCATGCATCCAGTTCTTTTTTTTTTTTCCCTTTAAAAATAAGTTGGAGAAAAAAAAACTTCCCCTTAACTTAAACTTCTCCTCAGACCATTTTGCATCCTTTTGGGTAAAGGTTTCTGAAAGTGTTACTGCTTGTGTCTTCATGTTGCACTGATGATCATGGTGATGGTGGCATTCATGCTGTTTATGCAGAGATTTCCAGATACAAGTTTTCTGTCTCTTTTTGTTCTTTTCTCTTAGAACATTTTCTGGCTTATTCCCCCTTCAGCCAAACATCGTGTAAATCTTTGTTTATTTCATCCTGGTTGTGTGGTTTCTTCCAAAGTTCTGCAAGGTTTTACTGTTAGGTCTTGGACTTGTTTTCATGCAGCATACAGATGTGGTGCTAGTGCAGCCGTCGGTTATGGAGCGGATCTGTATTGGATACGAGTTTAATGGCTTTCCTGTTTAGGCTACATGCCCGTGAGTAGAGAGTGATTTTAGCCATGTAGTGAGAGAGTTCGATCTTTTCTAGCACATCTGGTGAGTTTAAATATTACACAGACAAGCCAACTTCCTCAAACAGGCTTGGTTTGTATTATGAGGAGCTTCCCGTGACGGCTCCAGAGACGCTGCTGTTCCAATGAAGGCCTTGGACGCTTCCACATGTCGCAGATCCGCAGCCTGTAATCTTTAATGTAATTTCTCTGTGTATCAGGTCGTTCTTTTGAAGGCTCTTGCTTTTTTCAAACTACTAGATCTCCTTCCTATGTTGTACCCACACATACCCCTGAACTACCACACAAGCACAGAGAGATTTACCCCCCCCCCCCATGCAGTCACTTCATTATCCCTAAAAACGTCACTGGCCGATAAACGTCCATTGAAATTCGCAGTAAAAGCGTTCATGGTCAATTTCCACCTTGTCCCCGGGAAGCAAAGCAGCTTGAATGAATGCCTTTAGCGGCATGCACAAATCTGATCGCAATCTAATGCAAAGCAGACCATGTAGAAATAAATTAAAAGATATTCCCATTACAGAATTTATACCCTGCCAGTGTTAAACACTCAATTCTAATTGAGCTGGAGGTGCTGAGTTGCAGAAAGTTTGACATAGTTTTGGCTGTAATTCATATCATTCCCAGTTTATCACCTAGGACTGAATGATTGATTTGGTACAAAACAAAACACACAGACACACGTTTGATTATTTTGGCATGTATTGACACAGTGATCTCATTGTCAATAATTTGCGTGCATGTTAACACAATTGTTTTTAATACATAATCATTAATTTGTCATTAAAGCAAAAATTTTTTTCGGTCAGAGATCTAATTGTAACATCGATGGAAGGAGTCTCCAGTGTCAGAATTGGATGTTTTCTTTTGCGTAATAGCTTCAAGAGACGAAACGGAATCTGTCAAGCGAATTTGCTTTAAGGCTACTAAAATGTCTGATGTGAACGTTTGTTGCAGACTTTTAGAACATTATAAGCATAGCTGTAAATGGATTAAAAATAGTATGATTCGTTTATTATAAATAGGAACGGTTATTGTTGGCGGATTGTTGTGGTGTCAAAGGAATAAAACACTACAGTTTGTGCTTGTATAGGAAAATAACTTTGGAATAGTAGCAGTATTTTAGTATTTGCCATGTCATGTTTATTGTTTACCGCTGATTATTGTTGATTATTTTCGAAGATTCAGTGATGTACCAGAGTTTTTTTTATGTGTAGGCCACACTAACTCCAAAATATTTTGATGGTGTATATTGGGTGTATATGTTACATATGTATGTTTATATATACATGTTCGCATTCAATGTGGTAAAAATGTTCCTCTATAATCCTGCTGGTGGCGCACTCTACTATTCACACATCATGTGTGGTAGGAGCGAATTATTTGTAAAATTTGTTTAGAATTTTTACAGGATTGCAATACGAAGCGAATCGGCACCTTGGTATCGTGATAACCTTGTATCGGGTCATCCATGGTGATTTCCATCCCTCCTGAGTAGTACATGTTAACCAACAAGGAATGACATTTTTAATTACATCAATAAAGTTTCTCTTTCTTTTTTTCTTTTCTTTTTTCATGTTGTTTTTCTTTTTTAACCTTTTGAAATGGAGAACCGGAGCGAGGCTTGTAAAAACACGACCGTTTAAAGCCATAATTACATCAATTAGTGAAATTGGAGGTCAGATTGCTGTACTAGCAGGTCCTACAGGATTCGAGCAGTGTTTTTTTTTTTTTTTTTGGCGGCGCCTTCAAAGCGGGTCAGGAGTTCAGAGGCGCTCAGAAGAAATGGCGCTCTTGACCTGGAAAGGCTTGTCGATGAAAATCTGGCTCCGCTGTCTTTTCAATGAAGAATTAAAAACGACGACGGTGTGTAATTAAACGCCATCCGTCAGATCCACCTCCTTTGTCTACGTTCATAGCAGGAATTCAGCAGAAGGGTGTACTTCAGAGGGCAGAGTAGCAGGAGTTTGTCTCGTCAGCGTGGTTGAAGACAGTGATGTGTAATGCCAGAGCTGTGCGACTCAAGTCAGGACAGAGTCAGTCTAACTCATCTGTCTTAATTAAACCTATCTAGCTTTATTATTTATTTTATTTCTTTGATTGGCATGCAGATTGTCCTAAAGAATTAGCTACATGGTGGTACAGATTTGTTCAGGAATTTGCTCAGGAAATGTGCTGCTGTTTAGTTCTAAATAAAAGATTGTTCGATACGGGCAAATTGCCGCATTATATGGTGAGTAACAGTTTAATGTAAGATTGAACGTCAACTGTAGTTGATTGTTTTCCCTTAACTGCACTCCCGCATGTTTTAGTCCTCACATAAAGTTTCAGGAAGAGATGCACCGATTACCCAATATCAGTTTATTATATATTTTTTTGGTATACAAAAATGTTTGGGAACTTTTTGCAAATAACGAATAAAATCCAACTGAAAATGAATGAAAAGTCAACAGGAAGAGTGAAGGATATCACATGCTTCCTCCAAGACACGAGCTTCCTGAAGCGCCGCATACACACCGTTGGGGAATAAAACGCAGATGCCCATGATTGGCTAGTAATTGACGTGCGAGTGAACCCCACCCCTCCCAGAGCTCGTCGCTACAGATGGCTGGAGCGCGATTCGAACCCGCGGTCTCCAGACCCCTAGATTGGGAACACTGACTCGATCGACATCGCATCGGTTATATCCGAGGATGGTTGTGTTCACGGGTCGATGGATTGATGCGTCTCTAGTTTGGAAAAGAGTGAATTGTTTACAAGCACGTAAAATGTTCCTCAGACGTATAAAAGACGCAGCTGGTTGTTTATTGTAAAGGAACGGCTGTTGTAGGTCTCATAATCGGTTCTAGGATTTTCTTCACTACTTGACAAGTGTTTCATTCTTTTGGAAGGAAGCAGCTTTGTTTAGAGGGATTTAGAGGAGAGTTTGTGCTTCTGAGTTGCAGATGGGGGGAGGGGGGGGAGGAAAGCCATCTTCTGAGGATCGCCCGGAAGAAGCCAATCCCATAAATATGTTCACAAATTCATAGGACCGTGGCAGTAACAGCATGACTTTTTAATTGTGTTTACTCTGTGCCAAAATAAGTTTTGCGCCAAAGTTTGAATGGTTCCTCAGGTTGATCCAATGTTGCAAATCTCGTTTCAGATCTCATTAAAAAAAAAAAAACAATAAAGCTTTTTGTGATGGTTGATTGCAAAGGTGAGTCTACACAGCTAGTCTAGACGGCTACATTACTCGTACAATTGTGCAAAAGAAAGCGTTCGTCTGATCACTGGGAGGTTGTATCATGTCTCCGTTTGCGGCCAATGAGTTTCTGGTTTGGCTACGAGTCGAAGATCGCATAATTACTTCTTCTCTCGGGGTGGGACGGTTCTCTGTCGATCGCACTGACTACAGTTTTACATCAGCGCTCACCTCCAAGCATGATCAGCCACCTTGTGGTGTCTCACTTTCTGACTCCCTCCGCGCTCCGGTCGTCACACGGTCCGTAGCTGTATCTGTCCGATCTTCTACTGCGAGATTCCGAGGATGAAAGCGGCGTTCCCACCGGACATTCTTTTGGGTGGAACTGCGCAACACAAGTGTGTGGGACAGGAATGAGCCACCCTCTAATTTCTAGAGCTGCCTGAAAAAAGCAACAGCTAGCAACCCTCTTTGAGGGGGGGGGGGGGGCACAAAACAAAAACAAAAATTCACTCGTGCACCTTTACGAGGGGGGGGATAAAAAAGCATCCCTGCTATCAGTGGAGCTGTTTGTTCAGAACGTAAATAGCTGGCACTCGGTGACCTACAGACTCAACCTGAAGTTTGTATATTAAGCAAATGAAACGCACGGCGAAGTGTACGCAGTACTGCCACGCGCCCAGATAGAGGAGTGGCAGAATAACTTATTTGAATAGAACACGTAGCTTTTCAAGCAAATCAGTTATGCACAGAGCTCGAGGTGGAAGAAAAGCGAATGTCAAAAAACAAGCACGGGGGTCGTGTTGTGTTTAGTTTTTTTTTTTTTTTTTTTTACTTTTTACTGGACACTTTGTGAAACGTTCTGCTCGGCAGCCAGCGATAATGAGGGTGTGTGTTCCCCTCCGCCGATCACAGCGAGACAACATCCTGGGCTCCGTTTAATTAGGGGTCCAACCGACCTCCTTTTCACTCTTCCGCTCCACTCCTGCTTTTCAGCGCGCGCTCTAATGAATCGCTAGGCCCGGTCCACAGCTCGGGACGAGGTGACGCGCATTTGTTTTGCACGAAGTAACAGGAAACCTGAACCGATCCTGATTGGATCGTTTTCAGAACCGAGTAAAATGACCAGGTTTTAATGAGTGTGGAATGTTTAAAGATGGAAGGATCGATGATTCTAAACTGAAGGCACAAACATGGGTTATAGAATTATAAGAAGGAGAAATTATGAATTTCTTTCAGGGAAAGTGCTCGTCAGACATTGTTGTGCTTGTTAGTTTTTTATCTTCAGTTGTATTTCTAACATTCAGGATATTACGTAAATATTTACGTCTAGGTTGAAATCGTAATTAGATGGGGGGTAGGGGGTTTATTAGAACTTAAGAATTAGGATTACTAGGGGAACGTTATAGGCGTTTTCTGACTTGGTGGTAAAAGTGTGTCTTGTATTTCCCCGGTGGGATTGCGCGTGTGTGTGTGTGCGCGCGTGCTTGGCTGACATGGTGCGAACGTGACTGAGTGTAAGCTCCTCTCACTTCCGAGTGTCTGGCAGCGGACAGAAGCTGCTGGAAAGGAAGCTCATTCTCTGATTTACACTCGCACATGCACGCACAGACGTATTCCTATAGGGAACATCTCTCCACTTGGTCTCTCTCTCTCTCCCTCTCTCTCTCCTGTTCAGTCGTTTTACCCTCAGGCTCTCGGGGGGGGGGGGGGGTGCACATTGGGAGACTCAGCAGGGTGCCAGTATTTTTCCCTCCCTCCTTCATTCCCCTGCAGTCGTGGCATTTGTTCACTAGCATTGTCCTTCCAGTCTCGGCGAGGAGCAGCTGGAAAGGTGACGAAAATCCCGATGGAGGGATTAGCATAAACTCCAAGGCAGTGATTAATACACAAATAACTTTGGCCGCATACAGTCAGGGTTTCAGTACGGTGAGTAATTTGGCATCACTTTTAAAGAGCAACATGAAAATTCTCAGCCGCCTCAAAGCGCGACAAGGTCTCTGAGCAGAGCGAATACCCCAGCCCCCCCCCCCCAAACCTACTACACTAATGAGTGTGTTTGTATAAGAGCGAGCAACATTTGGTGAATGAGCTCCAGCAATCAATAGGACAAATGGTGTGTCGGGTTCCTGCAGGGATGGGATGCGCTCTAGCCCGGGTGTCTTCGTCCATCCTCGTCTTAAAGGCTCGCCTTGTTTTCAGCCAGCTCATGGGAAAGCTTAGTCATACACGTCCACTGTAGTACACGACTCCCCTTCCCTCTTTGAAAGATCAGCGCTTTTGAGGTTGTTCTTTTATCCATTGTATGAGAGCGTTATATGAAGCGCTAACTTAAATACTCGATTCCGATTGGTCAGAAGTTTTCAATAATCTCTGAAACTTTTCGTAGCGTTTCTATAGTAACGGTTAAGTCACAGTTTTTTTTTCCCTAGATAGCTGCAGCAAGACGTGAATGTTATAAAAACCATCCGGTCCCGTTTTCTTATCTTCGCCTGAACGTCATCAAATCAGAGTGCAAACGAGCAAGGCTGGAATCCTGGAGTGCTTTAGGAACGTGCCGTAATAGCTTGTTTTTGCCAAAGTGTCCAAAGGTGGGACACTAGGTTTTTTTTTTTTTTTTTTTTTTTATTATACTTTTTTTTTTATCATAATGTAAATGCTCAGTCACTCGGTCTGTGTGAAGTTCTCGGCCACACAGTCGAAAGCAACGTCGCTATTTCCGAAAGAGCGGTTTATGATTTTAGGGCGAATCGAGGCCTGTGGTTGTAGTCTTGGCTTCCGGCCCGGTCTGGGGAAATGCTCAAGTTGGCCGAGAGGATTTTCGTCCGAACTGGAGGACATTTTTTTTTTTTTTTTTTTGTTTATTTATTTATTTTAATTCATACAATGATGTGCATTTAAAAAAAGATGAATGTTTCCTGTGCCCGTGTATAGCTGTTGTAGACTCTAATGAAGTGTGTGTGTGGGGGGGGTTTTGTGTGTCCGTGTTAGACCTGATGTCCTAGCTGTGTGTGTATATGGAGAGCTACCCCAGGCCACGAGCTCTGCCGTAGAGGAGCATGATGAGGAACACGATGAAGGTCATGCTGCTGCTGTTCTCTGTTCTTCTAACCCAGCCTCTGCAGGGCCACGCGAGGCCGGCCAGCCCTGAGCAAGGTAAGATTTATTCTTTTTTTTTTTGTTTGTTTGTTTTAAACTCTTATACACATCTCTTACTTTGTCACCTTAAGAACATTGTGTTCTTGCACTTCACTAATGCTTGTCCAACTAATTGACTCCTCTGAAATCTAAATTAAAGATTTATTTAGACTTTTGGTTTTCTGAACGGTTAGAGTTACGCCACTGACTTGACCATTTTGGAAAAGTTGTTGTTTATAAGTCCCTATAGACACAACGCCGGCAACACCATAGAAATGCGTTGAATAGTCTACAGCTAATAATGGATTCGAGGTTCCAACCTGCTTTAGCTGGTCTACGAGTGTGTCATAAAGTGAGTCGGGTAGCGAGTCATGTAGTGAGCCACTAGTGGAAGTCCATAATTAGTTCTTTCTCTTTTTTTTTTTTTTTTTTGATACAAAGAGCCACGTTGTGTTGTACAAGTTCACGTTTTCAAGTTCAACTAGTATAATTTGTCCTTTACTGGGACAGAAGGCAGGTGGAGCAGCAGAACTTGTTTGCTAGCGAATCAGCACTCTTGGACCCTCACACGTTGTATTCACATTCGAGCTCAGAGAACATGGTTTGCTTGTCTTCAGGCCTCTTCAAGCTTGCACACAGATGGTGCTAGAGGAGGGAGAGAATGAGGGAGGCGAGTGGAGTGTGTGTGTGTGTGAGAGAGAGAGCGAGAGCACAGTATGAAACGAAATCCTGAAAAATGTGTCTCTTGGCAACATTCCATGGCGGTGAGGTCTGCCGTCTCGCTCGCAGGTTTAAACGTGCTCCACCTTTGCACTTCTGTCCAGGAAACACCACCGTGGCCTGGGGAAAGACAAACACCTCACGTTACTCTTACCGTTTTATAATAGACGTGCCGTATTTCTCTGTCACTCACAATCTATCTGTCTGTTTGTCTGTCTCACTACGTCTCCTGTCTGGCTTTAAAAAAAAAAAAAAAAAAACCCGGCTTGGGAGGTAGCATGTGTACAGGGGCGTGTAGTCGCTGCCCTCTCTTAGCCTCCAGGTACGCATAAATATCTCTCCCCCTCGTCTTTTTGTCTCTTTTGTAATGAAAAGGTATTTGTTGTCAAGAGAAGACTCGACTACCAGGAAAGCTATAAATTACAGCTTTTTTTTTTTTTTTTTTTTTTGAAGAGGAAAGAAGACAGTGAACACTCCACCCTGTGGCGGTAGTCCACAGCGGAGATCGTGTTTCTGGGAAAGCGAGGCCAGTTTTCAATCCGATACACAGCAGAGAGATGTACGAGTAAGCGAGGCAGAGGTACATCATCTAAACACACGGAGGACGTTTCAGGAAGTCCGGATAGGGTTAACGCCGGGTCAGCCAACAATCAAACGTTCCGATAGGAGGATTCGTTCAGGGTGTTTGCTTAAGAGGCTCGCTGACTGACCACCAACGCCTTTAGGGTTTCAAAAAAAATGACAGGAGGAAGAAGGAGTGGAAGAGATAGACGAAGGAGTCAGATGCGAGTGTGACGGATTAGCCTTTAACCTCCGATGCCACTCCATCACCAAATGGTCAGGCGTGCTCAGGGGCCCTCTGTCTCCTCCCCCCCCCCCTCTCTTCTCCTCCCTTCTTCCTACCGTCGCGGTAAATGTCAGTCTCTTCCCAGCTCCTCTACCCCTACACCCCCCCCCCCACCTCCATTCCCTCGTTTCCTGTGGAGTGAATGATAGTTTCAGCTGTCGACAAGTGGCCTGACGCGCCGGCATTTGTGCGGTTTGTCCACCTCCTCCCCAGGAAAAAACAAACGAAACCAAACACTAGAACCTCAGCAAAGCTCCGTTTTCCAAAACCATCTTAAAGCAATCAGCAGTGGTAACCCAAGCAGCCTGTGTTTTTTTTTTCATTTCCTTTTAATGATAAATATCCAGAAAACTCCATTTGTTTCAGTCATCGTTACATACAAGAGTACACTTTCTGATTCTAATGTTCATGATTCCTTTTATATTTGGATAAATTCTGCGTAGAGTCTCGTCCTTACATGGAGTGTTTACATCCGCATTTGCAACCCTTCTCCAGGCGAAAGAGTCCGAGTCGCTTTGCGTAGCCGCGCACGTATACCGGGCCTCGGTCCGTCTTGGCAGATCGACTTCCTATACATTTCCTTTTAGTCACAGGACCTCGTTTTTGAGACTGGGGTCAATCAAAGGGGCGCCGTGGAGCGGACGGATTAGTCCTCGCTCGGGTTCGGTGTGTTTGTGGTTCTGTTGTGGTAAGAAATAATAAAGTCTGCGCTTTTTTTTCTTTTTTTTTTTTCTTCTTCTTCTTTGTTTTGACTAAAGTAATAAAACACAGCTTTGTCATAAACAGTTTAGTTACATAGTGCAGCGTATATCAACAAGGACGACTCGATGTATCTTGAACATCCCGGTGGGTCCGTGGTTTTGCTCTCGACTTGCTTCCGGTGCTCCTGTACGTGGTGTTCAGTTTTTCCCGGTGCTTTAGGAGATGAGAGAGGCTGTAATCATGTGGGCGCTGGCTTAAATCGAGTTCCCTGAAGAAGGAAGAGTAGAATTAAGAGCTTGAACAAGCTTTCCTCCTAATTTGATTAATGCGCCGTTCGACTGAAGCTCGGAACTCTCTTCATCCCCGATTAAGCACGTGACTCCGTATCAACATGCAGTTCTACATTTACTGTATATTATAGGGGCTCAACACTGGGGGCGTGTCTCCATGCCAAGCAACTGTTTTTGTTTATTTATTTATTTATTAATATAAACTAGTGCAAGAACACAAGAATACTCTACACTTTAGTGCTTTTGCTATGAAATGGAATGAAATTATGGCAATTTG
Organism: Channallabes apus; assembly: GCA_030522415.1. NCBI lineage: Eukaryota > Metazoa > Chordata > Actinopteri > Siluriformes > Clariidae > Channallabes > Channallabes apus. The sequence goes on from CM060111.1 coordinate 38,826,071, forward strand.
ATGGCATAAAAAAACGATGGCATATTTACAAAAAATTTATAATTGTAAGCATTTCATATACATAATGTGTGTGTGTGTGTGTGTGTGTGTGTGTATATATGTGTAATTATATATATATATATATATATATATATATATATATAAAATTATTTATAATAAATAAGAAAAAAAAGGAAAAGCAATACAAACTTTATATAAAATGCTACTATAAAAAGCTTATATAAAATAGTTTATATATAAGCATTTTTATTAGTTTATTTAATAAAATCTATTTTATATTTACTTTTTTTTTTATATGATGGGGAAACATTTTATTTATATTTATCTTTGCAATTGTTCTAAATTTTTTCAATATGATATAATTGAATTATTATAAATAGAAAAACAATAGAAATGAGGAAAACACTTTTATTTACAATTAATTACAATTCCCGTCAATTTTTTCTTATTTAAAAAAAATAATAAATTCAGTTTTTTTTATTTATAGTTATCTCTAGTGTTAACTGGTTAACTTTGTCGCTGGTTGCTAGTTCATGAGCCATGCTTTCATGGAGGTCAAATATACTCCGACATTATGGCATAACTGAGTATAAATATCTAGATCTCTGCTCAGGTCTGTAAACACTATTGGATGTTAAAGCAAGTTTGAAGACAGAGCGCTCAGTTTTTCTGTGTTCTTATTGTTTTGGTGTTTTTTTTCGAAGATGCTCAAACATGGCTCGTCCATATTTGTGTACAGAGACCTGCTTACATTCCTTTCCACTAACCCCCCCCCCCCCCTTAATTTCAAATGATCTGTCTCTTTATCTCTGTCTCTTTCTAATACACACACACACACACACACTTGCTCTGCCTCTGTGGAGATGGGAACGGGTGGAGACTGAGGGAACAATAGGTGTGATTCAGCGGGACATGCTGATCTCACCCCCACTCCCCCTTTCTGTGTGTGTGTGTGTGTGTGTGTGTGTGTGTGTGTGTGTGTGTGTGTGTGTGTGTGCGCGCTGGCGCATGCTCGGGTTGTGACTGTTTGTAGAACTGCAGCCATTGTGAACAAATGTCATTAGCATCTACGGCTTGGTGGAGGCCCGCGGTGTGTGAACGGGGGACTTTGGGGAGACAAGGGAGGTGATCTCCGTTAATCAAAGCAGGTGATGGGAGGAGCTGCGGAGACGATCAGATTTGCAATTCGCCTTCACATGTTCTGCTTCTTGCTGTGAAGAAAAGCTGATTTGCAAATGAGACTTTCATAAAGAGTCAGACCACCGACACGTCAGCTGTTTATCGTAACTGAACCGTTATGAATCAGACATGAATCGAATTGAATCATATCAGATGAATCATTAATCTTCATCATCAGACCATCATGGGAATCGAATGCCTGTATTTCTTTGCTGTTTAATGGCTCAGTGGTAGGTTGTTTGCGTGTCAATGCTCAAACCCCGAACCCCAGCCACTGGTACGTTGTGTTCGGATCGGATCTCTGCGGCGACCCCCTGACAGGAGAAGCCAAAAAACCACCAACAATCTTTATTTCTTGCCGTCTCCAGTCCTCTTTTCATCCGTCCGTCGTTCAACCTCGAGTGCGGCTTCCTAAAGGAAATCCCAATTCCCCTATTCTTTGTTCTATTACTTCCTATTTGGACACCAATGAAGCCTTTAAATCTGAAAGCACCCTGATGCGGCTGATTCATTCCAGCCTTTACAAAACTTTCAGTCATTTATCGCGCATTATTTATCATGCATGCCAGCCGGTCCATAAAATGGCTTGAAGTGGCAATGAGGAAAGGTGTTTTTAAAATATATTTTTTTTATTTTCCCTCCCTTTCTTTCTGAAAATTTGGCCTTTGATCCAACTTAATCCGCTCATGGAATCCTCAGGAATCAGCTGAGTCAGAGAGAGAAGACCTGCAGCTCAAAAGGGTCTCGGGTTTTTCTTTTCCTGCCTTTTTTTCTTTTTCATTACGGCGCAATAATCGGTTACTGCTAGAACCCGCATTTACAGGACCGAACATTATTTTAGAACCACACACACTGGCAGCGTGTTTCAGCAATGCCTTTACCTTTTATTGGTTTAATAGGTATAGTAAAGTCGGCAACATCTGTTCTCTGACGTTGGTGCGATATTACTTCGTTTCCCGATGTTTTGTTTCTTGCCTTATTATATTTGTGTTGATCTCCAGGAAGGAAGCGTCTGTTAACACCCACCAATCAGCCGGCCGGCTGCCCGCTCGCTTCATTTGTGTAGAGTAGGAGCAGAGGTCACTACTCGCCTATATGGTTTCCTGATTCAATAAAACGCCCGTCTCTGTCAGGATGAGAGAATATGAAAAAATAAATAAATAAAATACATTTGTGCGTCTTCAAACATTGCGCACCCATCCGCTGATAACCCTATGAGACTTTTTTTTTTTTTTTTTTTTTTTTTTTTGGGACACTGACAATTGACCCTAAGAAAGAGGTCAGATGTGAGATAGGCTCGTTGCGGCGCCGTGAGGGGTAATGTGTACGGTGAGAGGAATTTGTAGCCACTGGCAGCTGGAATGTGCGCGCGCACGTGTGTGTGTGTGTGTGTGGACAAAATGGAGAGCTAAACCACAGAGGCTGGCTCCTGCAGCACTTCAAAGTGACACTGCTTTTTTTTTTTTTTTTTTTACAGCGACTCTTTTATGGCCTGCCTGTGACCTGGTGTAATAGCATGAATGTTGACTGAGGCTTATCATGTGGAAGAAGAAAAAAAAGTTATTAAAAGAAAAAAAAAAAAAGGAATGGAGGTGAAAAAAAATATATATATATATGTATTTTTTTAAAAGGGCTATGAAGTTATAGCCCTTTATCACAATCGTTATCCGTCATTCAGCTTCAGTTCCTGACTATCTGCTCTTTTTCTTCTTCTTTTTTTCTTCAGTATTTGGTGTTTTTCCCGAGTGAAGCTGAGCCCCCATAACCCTTCTGTTCCTGTCAGAATTAGTTGTCTGTTCACCAAGCAGGAAATACCTTAACTGGGGTCACCATGGTTACTTTCCCTGAGAACCTGCTGCTACAGGCCTCCAGGCTTCTCTCTCTCTCTCTCTCTCTCTCTCTCTCTCTCTCTCTCTCTCGGTCTGTCTGCTTTGCTCGATCTCGCCCTTCGCGTGCTTTGTTTGCAATGTTAATAGGACTGACTGAGGGGGCAGGACCGCTGCATTGTCACCAGCCAGTAGGGAATTCTGGATTTGTAGGCGTGGCGGCGTCTTTCATCGGACTCGACCTAACATATGCTGTAAAAGTACGAGCTCTGCAACTTCTTAGTGGGGGGGAAAAAAATAAATAAAAAATGGAACGCCTTTTGCATCATGACCATCCTCATCTACGTTGGCTTTATTTCCACTTCACCTAGCATGCAACTCCCAAAGCAAGCCCTTTTTTTGTAAATCGTTAACCACATTCAACAAACTCTAGGCGCCGTGATTGAATAAAGAAATGTATTAAGATTACCATTTCAATCCCAAACCATTTGTGCTGCCCTGAGATCTCACCTCGGCCCATTGTGATTCAAGCAGGAACAATTAGCATGTGACTCTCTATTTTACAAGTGAGACTTTTATACAGAGCGCCGAACCAGAAGACCTCCTGCCAGGTACAACAGCAAGGACCATTTGCCCCATTAACACCCCCTCCACACACACACACACACACACACACACACACACACACACACACACACACACACACACGCGCACAATATGGTTTGAAAGACTTGTCAGGGCATCATCGTTGTGTTTTCACCATCCACATGGCTACCTAAATAAATAAATAAATAAATAAATCTCCGTCCACAGGGGCTCAGGTGGCCGTGATACTCCCCTCCTCACACACTTCCAGCCCACAATTCAATTTGGGCTCCTGCTCTTATGATTGACCTGACAATTGGCCGTTGACTAATTCAAGCTGAGATTCGATTGTGCTTGATCAGAGCTGGGAACAAAACGCTGACGATCTGGAAGCAGGAAACCCGACAGTTTAGGATTCAATAAAAGATCAGGAGGATGTGTGTGTATACTACTACTACTACAACAACAACAAAAATAACGTCTGCTATATTGGGTTTTCTCTAGAGTAAAGGTCACCAGCATTGACGATGGATAAGACGTCGTGATATCTGAATCGTGTTTTGAATGAACCTTGAATACGGAAGTCTCGCAATGTGATATCGAAGAATAAACACGGACGTCTCGTGCTTAACGAGTGCGAGTTTCTTTTGTTATCTTTTGCCTAGAGATTAGACACGAGTCTGACTGAGGATATTTCGTAAGGAGCTTGTTCACAAAAGCCTCTTTTATTTATTTATTTATTTATTTATTATTATAATCTTTTTTAAATAGAGCTAAAATCTCCCAATTGTTTTCCTTTCCTAGAAAGACCATGTCTAGACAGGTCCCCCCCCCCCCATGTGTACGCCAGGGGGTTGTTGTAATAAGGAACTTTAGCCATCAGATTTAGTATTTTATTTCCACTGCATAGTACGGCACGACACGGTTCAGTTCTACTCACTTTTGGGGGGTTTTCCACTGGGAACAGTACCTGGTACCTGGTCCTTTTTTTTTTTTTAGTACCACCTCGGCCGAGGTTCCAAGCGCGCCGAACCGTTAACAAAACGTGACGTGTAAACACGGCTGGTCACTGATTAGCCGGAGAAAATCGTCATTACTGCGTCACTGAACTTGCGACACGAGACACAACAGAAGCGCTATATTTAGAAACAGCCAGAGAAGGATCGCACGCACCATTTTGTATTAACCGTCGGCCTCTTTTGAAACAAACTCCTTCGTCTCGCTGTTAAAAACATCCACATGCCGAGAATGAAGAACACCATGCTGTCAATATGCTCCATTGTTGTGTTTGTTTGTGGCGTGTTTATGATGACGTCGCGGCAGTAGCGGCGCCGCGACTATAACGACACGTGAACAATCACGCCCACTCTAAAGCGTTACTACACTGCAGTGGAAGCGCAAACTGAGCCGAACCGAAGTGAGTTGAACTGAACCGTGTCGTGCCGTACTATGCAGTGGAAAAGAGGCATTAGTGTTTCAGAGCAGTCATAACTACGCAAATGTAACATGACTGTACTCGACTATACAGTGAAATGTTCAGTGCACTCATGTCAGCCATGTCTAACGCTAAAGGGTTTTGTATGATTTGGAGCAGAATGGGTTTGTGAGAATTTATTTTTTAATGCATATACTTGAAATCATTTCGGGTTTAATGGAACCCGTAACAATTCCATCAAAGCTCCATTTTGCTCTGCGCCTAAAATTTTAACAAAACAAACCTGTAGTTTTCCCATCATGCCGTCGTCTTCGTTCTCCTCAAGCTTAACCGTGTCTCCTTGTGTGTTGTATGTAGTTGCCCTGTCAGAAACTGAGGCGTACACCCTGTTCGAAGGAGAGAAGCTAGAGCTGAAGTGTAGGAGTAAAGATGAGCTTCACGAGGTGAGCTGGACCAAGGACCAAGTTCCCCTCGGTGACGGAGAGCACGTCCGTCTCCGCAGCGGTCAGCTCGAGATCGAGGGAGTGGAACTAGCCGACTCGGGTCTTTACGGATGCTTCGCCCGAGGCTCTGCAGTCAACCACACCGAGTATTTCAACGTCAATGTTACATGTAAGGACTTGAGCTTTCAACAGGTTTTCCAGGTGTTTATCGCTTGGTATAACAAAATTCTTTCGTCCTGCCTTTTAGACGCCCTGGCTTCATCTGAAGACGACGACGATGACGAGTCTTCTTCAGAGGAAACGAAGCAGTCCAGCAGCCAGAAGTTGCTCTCAAACAGCCAAGAGCTTTCACGTGAGTGTGTGTGTGTGTGTGTGTGTGTGTGTGTATATATATATATATATATTTGTGTGTGTGTGCGTGCCTGTCATCTCTGTAGACTCATAAATATCTCCACTGTAACACGAATGGACTCTAAAGCTGATTTACTGAGCCTGTGCGATGCATTTACACCCTTTCCAAGGCTCTTCGCATGAAGGGTTTTTCAGTCAGGCAGGTAATGGTGTAATTGTGGATACTTGTGGACCGGTCCTCTTGGCAGCCCTGGCGTATTCCAGCGGGACATTTCACCTCAGCTGCTTATAGCGGATCCGTGGAATGCACTTTAAGCTCGAGCTCAGGGTTGATAGGGTTTCCTTCCATTTCGGTGGATTAGTGTGGATGCGATTAGTCTGGAGGGATGCTCATTACACGTCTTACATCCTGTGCTGCTGCTGCTGGAGATGAGAGATCTTGGCCATCGGTTTGTCCTCTGATTTTGATTTGATTCACTGCGTCTAATAACGCGCACAGGAATATGGAGTCCTGCGTTCTCATTGGTCAGATCGTAAAACGCTTTGTATTATTGGCGAATAAAACTTCTGACCTCAAGGCGATAACTCCGCTTTATCACGTCGATGTACAAGAATAAACTGTTGTCTATTTTTGTTCCACTTGTTCAGCAACGGCCCCGGAGTGGGCTCAGCCCGATAAGATGGAGAAGAAGCTCCACGCCGTCCCGGCCAGCAAGACGGTCAAGTTCCGCTGCCCGGCCCTCGGGAACCCGACACCCACGCTCAAGTGGCTGAAGAACGGCAAGGAGTTTAAGAAAGACCAGCGAATCGGAGGCTTTAAGGTGACATCACCACATTGTGTCTTTTAAAAAATGATGTCGACTGTTTTATAATTTGAATGTCTTGTGCGTGTATGTGTGTCGCGCTCCACACCAGCGCCGGGTGAAAGCCAACACCAGTCCCCACCACACACGGACACAATAAGGGTGTCTTTTGAACCTACAGGGCTTCAGGGCAGAACTCTGCACTACAGTATGTCTGACCTCGGACAACAACGGGCTCGGCTTTACCTCTTTTATTCAGCCTGGCTCGCACGGGAGACGGAGTGGACTCGATATTTTTTTTTCTTCTTTAGTAATTGCAGTCTGTAATTTTTATTTATTTATTTTCTACATTTTCCTTCGTGCCAAGATGTTAATGCGTCCAGCTCGTTCTTTTTTTTTTATTAAATAGAATTACGGCTTTCACATTTCAAGTCCGAGCTCAGTGCGTCCCACCGTAGTGGAAATTAACTGCTTCTGATCTTTTGTTAGCAGCATAAGAAAGTAACAAAAGTGAGATCAGAAGAAAATAAGGAGAAGAAGAACAGATTGCGATTTTGCTTTACATCATTTTAATATTCACTGCATTATCTGTCCACCACAAATTTTCTTTCGTCGAAACTCCTTTCCAGTTAAAGGGCTCGTGTTGTGCAACATCACTTTAGTGTGTTTTTCTTTTCTTTTCTTTTTTTTTCTTTTTAATTTTTATAGACATTCATGTGTGAACAACTTTCAATAAAAAATTTTCCCTCCTTTTTTAATGGCCACGACTGAAACAAGCCAGTTAGATTATTTTTCCCCCTTATTGTGACCTCAAATAAGAAGAGCCCCTCCTCCAGCTAGTGCTCGGTGCCGTTATTCTCTGATGGGCGTGGCTCAGCAAGTTTGAGATGATATAAGAAAAAGCTTTAATAATTAGCTCAAGCATTAACACACAGTTTAGGGACCATCTGAGACATTTGTTTACTTGTTAAAGACGTAGGAAAATACGGGACCTTTAAAGTTTACACACCCGGTCTCCATTTAATTAAATTTTTTTGAGTCTTGGGTGTGTCCATGAGGTCATGTCTGAGGTCATGTGTGTGTGTGTGTCCTTTGCTCAAGGTCAAAGCAAATAAGAAGAAATCGTGGCACTTTGCTCTATGCAGTAGTTTCCCTATGCATAGTCCGAACGAAGTTTACTAAATCGAACATTTTCTTTTTTTTTTTTGTGTGCGCGCGCGAGCTGTAGATTAGTGTATTCTTCTGAAACGTTTCAAGGTTTGTATTAAAACTCAAAATACCGAACCTAACACAGAGCCCACACAGTTTTAATAGCGTCACATATAAAACAGTTCGACAGACATTAGTCATGTTTTCCACTGGGTAGAGCCGGAGTCGAGAACCGGGTCTCGTTCTTAATCAGGAACGTTACGGCCGCTCCTCTGTTCAGACCGATCAGAAGCTTGGCTCGATGGTGCTGCTGCGTTATAGCGACTTGGCGTGCCTGTGTTTCTCATTGAGGTGTTCCCCAGCTGGGAGGCATTAGGCCTCTTCCTCCTCGCTCTTTCGTAGCCCCACACCATACACACTTTACCATCTGGAGAGTATTTCAGCCTGCCGCGGTCCGTCACACGCGCGCACAAACGCTCACCTTCTCTCTCTCTCACACACACACACACATGTGCGTATTAAGGCGAAATTGCAGCATATACCTTAATAAATGTGTGCAGACTTTTTCATCTCTCATGTGCACACACACACAACCACGTGTGTGTGTATAACTGAAGAGTGCAAGGGCGCCATTCTGAGGGGGGCAGTCGGGCTTTTATGAACGAGCCCCCTCCCTCCCCACCCCCTAGCTGCCTAGTTTCCTCTTTTTTTCTTTTCTTTTTTTTTTCTTCTTCTTTCTTTTCTTCTGGTTTTAACAAGAGTCCACCTTCATTGTTCAATTACATTAAGCATATGTTGAGAGGAAGTCAGGCAGACCATGTGTTCGTGTGTTTGTGCAACAGACCACATCTGGGACCCTGCAGCTGGAACAGCTATAACTCCGAATTTAAACAGACCCCTCCGAAACACCCTTTATCTTTTCTCCCTAGTAAGGGCTCCGGTACCGAGAACAGAAAGTCATAAACTCTCTCTCCGTCTGCAGATCTGATCTTTGCCACGACTCTATAATGACTAACGGAAGTTATACGCGCCCCGACCAGTTTAATAAGAAGAAATGTTCCCCTGCTCAGTCATGCAATTATCCAATCAGCTACTCCGTCTAATCAGCATGTGGACCGGCTCAAGCTGACAGGAAGTCTATAGTTTTTACAAACGTTCAGAAGACCATGATGCTTTTCTGCTCACCACATTTGTAACAAGTGTTTTTATTTGTTTGAGCAGTTGGACCATCATGTAAACTTTAGAGACTGTTCTGCATGAAGTTATTGGCAAGTCATTGGGCGTATGTGGTGTAAGAGTATCTGGATTCGAATCCGGTGCTGTGGCTGTAGAAATCATTTTCTCTGTAGTGTTGTTTTTGGGCCGGTATGCACCATTTATTTGATGTTGGACTGACCGCATCAAGGTCTACGTCCAACATTCTCTTGCTTAAACATTATTTATTTATTATTATTTATTTTTTTTGACCATTTGTCATGTTTTATTGCGCGCAAGTCTCTCTGCGGATGTGAAAACAGCCTTCCTGGAAAGCTCTGAACGAACCCTCGTGCTAAATCGCGTCCTTTTGAAGTTGAGATTTGGAATCTTCCTGGATTAGGTCATGGTCTTAAAGTTCATTAACTTTCTAAACATGAGTAACGACGGGGGAAAAAAAAAAAAGCGTATGCTCGGGTTTTCCTTTGTTTCGGTGTCCGCACGGAGATTAAAGTTGCAGATAATAAGCTGTGAACTTCTAGGAAGGAATAAACGGCTTTCTTTTAAACACAGGTGCGAGAGAGCTTGTGGGCGATCATAATGGACTCGGTGGTGCCCTCGGACAAAGGCAACTACACCTGCGTTCTGGAAAACAAGCACGGCAGCATCAACCACACCTATCAGCTGGACGTTGTTGGTAAGCGTGTGTGTGTGTGTGTTTATATATATCCTTTCTGGAGGATTAATTGACATGTTTTAATTATGCTCTGGTTGTACTGTACTCGTTTAATCTCGTTAAGTCCTGTGTGCAGCTTTAAATCACACATAATCGTTTAAAGCTGTCGCTAATTTAAGAAGGTCCCAAAGACCTTTGAGAGCGAGAATGAACCCTTCATGTTTATTGATTTTAATCATTTGCACATGTGGCTTATTTTATCCTGAATCAAAGCTACAGTATTAATGTGTAACACTGTTGTCCTGGAGTAGAGATGTAACGGCGCAAACATCATCTAGGCGTCAAGAACAGGCACGTGTTTATCGACGGAAAGTGTTTATTAAGTCGACTGTGTGTGTGAAAGCTGGAACCGCGGTGAGAGCTTTTGGAATAACTTCGTACAAAGCTGTCGATTGCCTGGAACGAGCGACGGTGCACAAATCAAATCCGCACCCGACGTTCAAATGGAATCATCGTCCACAAATACGGACACCAGAAAGAAAAGAAAAACGTACCGTATACAGAGAGACACAGGCATGTAAACGTTTTAAATCACTCGTACAGCCCTTTATACTTCAGTGACATTTCTATAAGCACCCGGGCTGTGCTTTGAGACTAATCCGCGGCGCCACCGTGCTCGGCGAGAGTGAAAACAGGCGCTCTTATCCCATGTTGGCACGCAGTCGCTCCAGACGCAGCGCTTCATTAGCTGCCCCTCCTTAAGCACAAACTGTGCTCTGCAAGGTTTTTTTTTTCTTTTTTTCGGCAGCGCTCGAGTCCCTACAGTTAGACTCTGGAAATATTTTGCGCGATGGCGTCTCCGTAGACCGTTTAGATTAGAATAGGATAATAACGTATGGCTGTAATGTATGGCTAAACACAGCAGGGAATGTGAGCAGTGCGCGCAGGAAGTGTTTATGTGGTCGACCTCCTCCCATCGCCCCCAGCTTTAAGCACGGGGTAACGAGTTCTCAAGTTGCCCTGGAAGCATTATGTGTATCATGTGTAGCATATTGTCTGAAAGAAGGAGATTCACATCCGTAGTAAGAAGTGTTTCTCAGCGTCTCAGTTTTTCTCCTTTGTGTGTGTGTGTGTGTGTGTGTTTCAGAGCGTTCGCCTCACAGGCCTATTCTCCAAGCCGGTCTTCCTGCTAATCGCACAGCAGTGGTGGGCAGCGATGTGGAGTTTGAGTGCAAAGTCTTTAGTGACCCACAGCCACACATCCAGTGGCTCAAACACATCGAGGTCAACGGCAGTAAAGTGGGAGAAGACGGTCTGCCCTACGTCAAAGTCTTAAAGGTAACCATTTTTTTTTTCCCCTCTCTCAAGCAGCAATAATAAACTGATTCTCATGTATAATATTGTAAATTATTTCTAGAAAACATACCCCATGTCCTTGGCAAGCAATCATAATTCACTTTGCCAGCAGGAAATGGCCAATCTGTACCCTCTCAACCCTGTTTAGTCACCATGGCAACCCGTGGCCATCGCTATCGCGATGCTCGGACAACCTCACTTTGACCTCTGTCCTCTGTTTGACCTCCGCAGCACTCTGGGGTCAACAGCTCGGACACGCAGGTTCTGACGCTGTACAACGTGACGGAGGAGGAGAGTGGAGAGTATATTTGTAAAGTGTCCAATTATATAGGCCAAGCCAACCAGTCCGCATGGCTCACCGTCACTAAACACGCCTCCACAGGTAACGCACCACTTACAGGAGCTGCGAGGAGATAAAAAGCAGACATAAACAAAGAAGCTAATAGGCAATTAGGAAACAACTCTTAAGACATCTCTCGCTCTCCACCTCCTTTTTTTTTTTCTCTCCTTGGTGCCCTGGACTGTTATTGACGCCATGGAAAAACCCAGCAGAGCCAACTGGACGTGTTTGAGCATTCACGTGGGACTCATTCCTTTTCTTCTCTCCACTTCACAATTACCATGTGCCCTCCTAATAAGGGTACATTTCTTATTCTGTCAAATTAATTTAGCTTTGCCTGGCCGTAACGCTGAGAGCCAAGGCATGTCTTTTGCCTTTATCAGCATTTTCTTCAGCTTCTCAAGCTTTCCGAGTCTTTCATTCCTTTGTTTCTCCTTTTGTTTGTCTTATCTGTCTAGAGGTTTGTGCAGGATAAATTCTTGTAAAGCTCCCATTCCAACTTATCCTGAAGTAGTCCTTCCCAATGCTTTAGTAAGTTGACTACTCTTACCCACTCCCATAGGAATTCTGTTCAATTCATCACTTTCCAGGAGGAATTCAGGCCAATCTTTTCAGAACCTATAAGAATTCTGACCAGGTCGGCCCAGTCCCACTGGAATTCTGACCAGGTCGGCCCAGTCCCACTGGAATTCTGACCCGGTCGGCCCAGTCCCACTGGAATTCTGACCCGGTCCGCCCAGTCCCATAGCATTTGGAACATATCCTAAACTGACCCTTCCTAATGCTTTATAAAATCTGTGTAATCTTCCATTTAGAATTCGGACCAATTATGCACATTCCTGGAGCAATTCCAACCAATCATTTAAACCTTAAAAGAAAAACTCTGACCAGTTCTGTTCATTTTACCAGGAATTCTGACCAGTTCTGCCCACTCTGAGGAATTCTCACTAGTTCTTTCCATTGTTATAGACATTCAGCCCAATCCCTTTGGCTCCCATAAGAATTCTCCCTAATCGTTTCTAGTCCCATAGGAATATTGTCTAATCCCACACCATGCTAGGAATTATGACCATCAATCCCACCAGAATCCTAGCCAGCTGTACATGCTCCCAAAGGATTTCTGACCAATTCCGCCCATTCCCAGCCAGCCATTCAGTTGTTTTGTTTTTGTTTTCTACTTGCCTGTGATATTATCAATTGGTCCTGTTTTCCAAGAATATAAACAATAAAATCATATCCAACGGAATGCTGACCAAGATAAAGTACTAAGAATGAATCCGTGTAACAACTCGTGTGGTCGTGCATTAAAGAACATGGTCTTTTTTTTAAATTAATTAATTAATTTATTTTATGTCCAGCTGCTTTGTATCCACATTCATATCCTGTTAGCTCCCACAAGATCCCAGTCCCGATGTGCACGTCTACCTCTGTTCTCCTTGTTTCTCAAAGCTTTTGTTTTTCCAATTTAGATTTCTAAACTTTTTTTTTTTCTTTTCCCTGTTTTGTAATTTTATTCTCTCGTTTCCATTAGTCTTTGAGTTCCTTCTCTGCTGGGTGGAGTTCCATGTGGCCCATCTCGTGCATGTAGAGATGGACTGTAGGGCGGTGAGCTCGGTCAATAGCCACCCCATCCTCAAACCGTTTCCTCGTCCCCAGGTGTGGGTTTCCTTGGCAGGTGGAGCGCTATTCTTTTACTAACCAAAGATCTAATCATCAGTTTATCAGCAGGGTCATCGCTGGAGCTGCGAGAACCACCATTGATTCTTCTCTAAAGGATGGCTAATAGCCATGTGGATCTCTTCTCCTCCCTCTCCTTTTATGATCAATCCATCTTTTTCTTATCTTTCTCCTTCTGGGTGCTTTTAAAAAAAACAAACAAAAAAAAAAAGCAACAGATCTCTCTCTCTCTGTCTCCTCTGGGTTTATTTCCGGTACTCTCCTGCCTCATCCTGTGATTCTTGTCTCTAGACGGCAGGCGTCAACACCACGGATAAGGACATGGAGGTGCTGCAGCTCAAGAATGTGTCTTTAGAGGACGCTGGGGTGTACACGTGCTTGGCTGGCAACTCTATCGGCCATTCCCATCACTCTGCATGGTTGACTGTCTATGAAGGTATCTACGGTTCTTTTGGTGCTTTATTTTTCGGTTCTTCCCTCTCAGTCTCGCACAAAGGGTGACGATCAGCCGCGCCACTCCACGAGCAGTAAGAGCCCGTAATTAAATACACGTTCAAGATTTGTTGCGATTTAATTGGCAGGAAAACAACCAAAAGCCATCATGGTGTTGTAAATCTGAATCTGCTGAAGACACAGTACAGCAAATCACTGTCATGTGTTCGCATCCGCTCGAGTGCTATTCCAGCAACATTCTGCTTTTAACGAAGAAACTGTATAGATGTAAACCGTTCACTTTCATCATTACCCACTGTGGTTACCGCGGCTGAAAAGATCCCATCCTGTGTGGAGGCTAGTTCCTCTGTGTGGTTCAGCCGCTCCTTCGTGAAGCATGGAAGGAAGGCGAACCTCTCTCTCTCTCTCTCTCTCTCTCTCTCTCTCTCTCTCTCTCTCTCTCGGTTAAAATGGAAGTGGAAAGCCAAAGTCAAACACCTCTCAATCAACGAAACCGTGTACGAGGCTGCTCCTAATTACCTCCTCTTTCGAAGTTAGTTTTAATGTTTACTCAGTGCTGTAATCGAAGCACATAGTTTACAGCATGTTAATTTAGCTGTTTAATCAACAGACTTGAGGGAAATTGTAGACAGCCTGGCTTGAGGTCGGGCTTTGACATGGCAACCGATGTTCCATTTTTAACCCTGGATTTTCTCTTCACTCCACTAATTAATATATCTGTTTCGTATTAATATCTGCAGGAAAAAAACAAAAAAGAGCATTGACAAGTTTCCCCAAAGAGTGAGCTTTTTTTGTCAGCGGCATTTCTTCTATGGAAATGAATTCTCTGGCACGCTCTTTGGGTTTACGTCGATAAACCGTCTTTGGTTTATCAAGGTGCTTGTCAATCAAAGCGTTAACTTGCAAAGAGTGTGTGTGGTGGTGGTGGTGTTGTAGCATGGATTGAGCTTTTATGCATCTGTCTCCTGTATAGGCTTTCCAACAAGTGCTTAGATTTAGAAACATGTACACATAAGTTACACCATTAGACAAGTCATTTAGTCAACATTTGTATTCATTGTTATTATTATTATTCCTGATTCATAGACGTGCTGATCTTTATTGTTCATTGTACTCCCCCCCCCCCTCCCCCCCCTCCCTAACGAGTGCGTGCATCCAGCTCTAACAAGCCAAGCCTTAAGGCTAGAGAAAATTGCTTCCTTAGAGTAAGAAACCGCTTTATCATTCAGATTTATCTTGTAACATTACCCCATGACCTAGCTCTCCGATTATGCACTGTTGACATGTACCATCTGGGCCAGAACGGAGCCTCTCGGCCAGCACATGCAAACGAGCGCGGTTTATTTTCCTAGACTCTGCTCGCTTTAAATCACGTCGGCGCCTCGTGTCACGGTCACGCAGGTCTTTATGTGACTTCTAATGCAGGACGCTTCAGTAGGTGAAGTCTGCCAAATGTCACCAGCCCTAGTTTCATTCCGTCTCGCACAGCACATAAGCAGAAGAATGCGGCCTGAAACCCGATGCTTGAAAGGCATGATTATGGCGCCACAAAAAGAGTTTGTGCTCCGTGCCGTGTGCCAGCGTTTCCTCGCTCTACTTTTGTTTGTGTGTGAGGTTTTTTTTTTTTTTTTTTTTTTGGGTGGTGTTGTTTTCCGGGAGGGGATGTGTGTGAAGGCATGATTGTTGCGTGCATAAAAAAGAAATTGGGATTAGGATAAAGCACGTGTCATCTGCGCTGCTCGTCCGTCATCGACAAACCCGTCTCACGTTTTTCCGTGCCACCTGTGCATGGCGCGTCTCTCCTGAGCAGCCTTGCCCCCAACCCCGCTGGCCAACCAGACCTACCTGGAGGTGCTGATCTACTGCGTGGGATTCTTCCTCATCTGCGTGATGGTCGTGATCGCTGTGCTGGTAAAGATGCACAGCTCATCCAAGAAGAGCGACTTCAACAGCCAGATGGCCGTGCACAAGCTGGCCAAGAGCATCCCGCTTCGCAGACAGGTAACAGAAAGTAGATAGGGGGTTCGATTTACTCTAAACATGCTCATGCATTTTTATTATGAATGTCATGCAAAACCAGTGTGTTTTTGTAAATAAATGAAAAAAAAAAAAAAGGACAGTATAATTACGTTAGATATAGTGTGAATCTTATGGAAGTGATGAAATGTAAATTTGTAAGTATACCCCTTTTTCATAATGTACTAAGACAGATGGAAGTGTGCGCACACAAACACTTACACGGTGACACTCGGACGTGTGATCGCTGTGCTGGCGTGTGGAGAGTAACCTGTAAGTCTCTTCCTGCAGGTTTCTGTGGACTCGAGCTCGTCCATGCACTCCGGGGTGATGCTGGTCAGACCATCTCGTCTCTCGTCGAGTGGCTCCCCCATGCTGTCTGGAGTGTCAGAATACGAACTGCCACAAGACCCCCGCTGGGAACTGCCCCGAGACAAGTAATAAACACACGCATCATTCCAGTCAAATTGTCTGAAAACTTTTTTTTTTACTATTTTCAATTTAGACTTTTTGTATTTTCAAAAGGTGACACAGGATGAATTGGACCGAATAGTTTAGTGTAGCGACACCTCTGAAACCTTAGTGCTTAGCCTGAAATCGTCCAGACCTATAATACAACCCCCCGCCCCCCCCAAAAAAAGGACATGTAATTGATGTCCTCCTTCTGCCTAGACTGATTTAACTCACGTTTTATGGGCCTGCGTCTAGACCAGGCTCTCTTAATGTCAATATTTTTCCCAGAGTCTGAAAATCAGAAACTTTGACAACAGTTTATTTATTTTTTTAACATCCCTGATTCTGTTTACTATAAGGTTCTTTAGGGTGGAAATATACCTCTTTTAACTTCATTTATTCACGTGCGTGCCTTTATACTACGTGTGTCACATGAGGACTCGAGTAGGCAGCAGGCCGGAGAATTCAATCGGACAGATTTGCATGGAGTAAACAAACATGGAGACACTCGATGAGCTTAGTTTCCATGTCGACATTTAAGATGGTACTTATCTCCCGGCAGCTGATTTGAAATGCATATTAGACGCTGTGCAGCGGTAAAGAGACATCATACAGGTGGGGGTAGTCGTGGCCAACGTCTTCTCCTCCATGTTAGATGTGCCCGCTGATTACGCTGTGCCCCTACTGTGTACATGCATCTTGCAGGTGCATCACTTTTTAATTCCTGAGGACATGCGCAGGGTATATGGGGCAGACATGATGTGTGCGAGTACACGTAGATAAAAGCCAAGTATATTTCCACCAAAACTGACATAAATTGAAAATTAATAATAATAAAATAGGATGATTACTGGAGCATAACGTAACTGAGGCTTCTCATCTTTTAGGCTGGTCCTGGGGAAGCCTTTGGGTGAAGGCTGCTTCGGCCAAGTGGTGATGGGAGAGGTTCTCGGGATGGACAAAGACAAACCCAACCGTGTGACCAAAGTGGCTGTCAAGATGCTCAAATGTGAGTGATTTAATTAATTAATTTATTGGTTATTATGCATCGAACATGAATATGATGGTATGAATAAAATAACGGCACCTGGGGACGTTGAATCTCAACGACTGGATGAGACGCGAGGGTGTCCACCTAAACGGCACTTCTGGCGATCGTCCCAACTGCGTGAACTTTCGCCGAAGCTTCAGGTCTCATTTGTATTCCATAGTTGTATTCACGTCATTGTGCTGCGTGCGCTGGTTCTGCAGATCCTAAATACTCTCCTCCCCCGCTGCCCAACACACACACACACACACACACACACACACACACACACACATCCTTATTTACATTTTTATCTTGAAAATGGCCAGAGCTCGGGGGACACTCTCATTACGGCCGAGGACGTCCCATCACATTGCAAATGCAAGCGCAGGCTCTCACTGATAAACTCCTGGAGAGGATTCGTGTCAGTGGAATATTTGTGAACATGAATCTGGTACGGTGATCTATTTGGGTGGTAAAAGAAAGGAAAATATATATATTTTTATAAGTAATTTGACATGATTGTTTTTGTCTCACTGTTTGTTTACTCGGCCACGTGTTGCTTTAAAATTTTTCCATCAGCTTGAATTGATGAGTTTCATTTGTTGGTCCTTTTTTTTTTTTATTGACACCTCAGACTTGTATCTCGTCCATAACAGTGTTGGTAAAACTGGATGTCCCTCTGAGATTTGACATTGTGTGACCGGTCACTTTAATATGAGAATGTTAATGCTTGGCTTTCTTCTTCTTCTTCTTTTTTTTTATTATATACAGCTGATGCCACAGAGAAGGACCTGTCAGATCTTATCTCCGAAATGGAGATGATGAAAATAATTGGCAAACACAAAAACATAATCAACCTGCTGGGAGCCTGCACACAGGATGGTAAGAGAGAGAGAGAGAGAGATCTATCAGTCATTTTAATTCCATGATCCTATGACAAGTGAGTCACTCCGTATGCGTCAAAGTGGGGATTGTCAGTTTACTTAATCGAGATGGACATCGCAAAGGTTTTTTTTGCCATTTCCTCTGAACGTCATCTTATTACATGAGTAACGTTTTTGTTTATCTAGAGAACTAAATTAACCCATCGATAGAAGATCCTAAAATAAAGCACTGTTCTTACCCGTGCCCATGATGTATTACAGAACCTGAATCTAGTACATTGATGGAGTCGGAGATTAATGTGTAACTGTTCTTTCAGGTCCTCTTTACGTCATCGTGGAATATGCCTCGAAGGGGAACCTGCGTGAGTACCTGAGGGCCCGTCGGCCCCCCGGGATGGAATACTGCTACAACCCGGACCAGGTACCTGTCGAGACGGTGTCCATCAAAGACCTGGTGTCCTGCGCCTACCAGGTGGCACGCGGCATGGAGTACTTGGCGTCCAAAAAGGTACTCGTTAAATCGAGTTCAGCTAATTCAAAGCATCTCTTCAGTCCTCACACTATAATATTAATGTGTGTGTGTGTGTGTGCAGTGTATCCATAGAGACCTGGCAGCACGTAATGTTCTTGTGACTGACGACAACGTGATGAAGATAGCAGACTTTGGCTTGGCCAGAGATATCCACCATATTGATTACTACAAGAAAACCACCAACGTGAGTCACACGATCTGTTCCGTCCTCGTGCGGCAACCTGGGAAAATCCAATCAATCCTTATAAAGCATTCCGTATAAATAAAAGAGAGGTTTTGTCTGTACATTGGTCAGAACTCGCTCTTTTAATGATCTCAGTCTCCGAAAATGTCCGGTCAGATTTTGTCCCAGAATGATGCAAAATATCTGCCTGAAGTTTAACCTGCACCATAAGTGAAATCAGACTGTTAATGTAAAGTTGATGTTATGAACAGTTATGTGCTGGATTTAATGATCTACTTTTAAAATAAGCTACTTGCTCAATGTAAACGAACACATTCGCCAATAGTTATTCATTAGAAAAGCTGAAGTGAATATTTTTACTGCTGAAATAACGGCGCTGAAGTCATCTTTAACGTGAAGGAGTCGTTTTAAGACGAAACTTAATCTTTATCCGATCTATGAGTTTGATTTCTCATCTGTGATTCGCTCTCCGATTACCGAACAGGGAGTGTATGTGGCTGACGATGGAAGAAGTACAACTTACAAAATTAGATTTCTTTGTATTAATAAATTAGGCAGAGAAAACCAGACCTTTTCAGTTACATTAGTGATATTTCAGGTTGAAGCCCATGAACACTGATTACATTAGGCCTGATCAACTTCTTTTAAACTGTAACCTTTTAACTATTTCTACAAACTCTTCCTGTCAACAACAGGTACTAACAATAATATAATATAATATAATATGATGTACTAGACTATAATATAATGTACATCTTCACCTGTGTTGGTAAGCCTCTGTACCCTTTGTATCCTCAGATTTGTGATATTATTTTCCACACACTTTGATATAGAAGTGATATTATTTTCCACACACTTTGGGGCATGTTGTACATTCTGCTGCTTTGACCACCACGGTTGTAAAAAGAGGATGTTTGGGTTATTAGTTTTCCTTTTTGTTTGAGCCCGTCTGTCCATTCTTCTCTGACCTCATTCTCAAACTGATACTCGCGCAATGTTTTTTTTTTTTTTTTTTTTTTTTTTTTTAAACTCAAAAGTTAGAAAATGACATGTTAAGATTCCGTTCCCATGGTTGTACACGGGTATCATGGACCATTTGATATCTAATTAAAAACTGAACTAAACAGAGTTATGTTTTATCTATCCTGGGACTTGGTGGAAGTGATGCAGTTGCTTTGAGAGTTTGAGGAAATCCTCAAGGTTTTAGGCGTCTTTAGTTTACTTTTTATTACGGCATTTGCTAAATTTTCACTTTTTTCAGCCGTTTTTCAGGACGAAGCTTAAAAAAGTGGACGGAATAAAAATATTTCTATGTTTTGATGAACAAAAAAAAGGCAGACACCTCCAACACTACCCTAAATAACTTTTTTTTTTTTTTTTTTTTTTTTTTTTTTGGAAGAAATTTTTTTTTGGCAGTTCGTCAGAGTTCAGCCACAGGATTCAGGCATCCGATTGATTTTCCCAGACCATCTCTCACATTACTGTCTAGACAATGCTGTTTGTTCTTGCACTAGTTCTCAGTCTGAACATTGTGGACACACTTCACGTTTTTTTTTTCCTTCTTTTTTTAAGCTATTGAAGGGCATTTTAATCACTTGATGACTGTAAACATTTATAAATATATATACACAGATGAGATATTGTTTAACATTATTGATCCATGCTTTAAAAAAAAAAAACAACCTTTTGTTCACCGCAGGGCCGTTTGCCAGTAAAGTGGATGGCTCCGGAGGCACTGTTTGACCGGATCTACACCCACCAGAGTGACGTGTAAGTCAAACTTTGTACTATTATTAATAACACACAGCTGATGCAGCAGTATAATAATCTACATGATGTACCGTCTCCATTTCTCTGCTCTAGCTGGTCTTTTGGGGTGTTGCTCTGGGAAATCTTTACTCTGGGTGGTTCTCCATATCCCGGTGTCCCTGTCGAGGAGCTGTTCAAACTGCTGAAGGAGGGACACCGCATGGACCGGCCCTCTACATGCACCCACGAGCTGTGAGACACTCTTATTGATTTATATGGATGAGATTTGGTGGAGAGGTCTTGGATTAACTTTCATTCTCTTTTTAAGATACATGATGATGAGGGACTGCTGGCATGCTGTGCCGTCTCAGAGACCGACCTTCAAACAGCTCGTGGAAGACCTGGATCGCACTCTCTCCATGACGTCGAATCAGGTGAGACTTGTATAGGAAGGGAGTGATGTTGTTTGAGAGTGATCTTGGTTCTGGTTCTGATCCCAAACTGGCACCAAATGGATAAATGGACAGATTATTCAGATTAAAAAAAAAAAAAAGTCATGTTTTTCTGCTCATCACGGATGTAAAAAGTTGTTTATTTTACGTTATGGTAATAAACACTGTGCTTTGACTTTTAACATTTCTTCCCTTTCATTTCAGGAATATCTGGACCTGTCAGTCAGTCTGGACCAGTACTCTCCCAGTTTTCCAGACACGCGCAGTTCCACCTGTTCCTCAGGCGAAGACTCTGTGTTTTCCCACGAGCCCAGCGCCGACGAACCCTGCCTGCCTAAATTCCCCCCAAACCCTAACCGAGTAGTGGCGTTCAAAAAGCGCTGAGCTCGGCGCTTTTAACTCTGCTGGAGTGTCATACCAAGCTGGACTTCGTGGACTGTCGAAGGCGCTTAAGTACGATGCACACTACACAGCGGATGAGGACGGTTTAGGACATGGCTGATCATTTACAGACCCACTCTCTAGGGCACTTGGGACAAATCTGAGCATCGAAATGGATGGAATTAACTTTTTTTTTTTTTTTTTTTTTTGGTGAATCAATCTCCTCCTGTTCTCATCTGGACTTGAAAAAGAAGCCAGAAGAAGTGGGACATAAATGCTGAATGTTACACACATTTCAAATGAACAAGGATATTTCTCCAGCACGTACACACACACACACACGCGCGCACACACAGTCAAAACCTCCTTTAGAAAGCGTACTTCATTTACAGGACTCTCAAAAAAAAAAAGTATTCTAACAAAAGAATTGTTACAATAATAGTCATTTGGTTCAAATGACTTCCTTGTAAATACAGTTAGAAAGTTATAAATATGAATATATATATATATTTACACTCTCCTTTTATCTTTTATTGCATTAATTGATTTTGTGGCTTATTTTTGTATCTAGATGTCCAGTGGTTCATTTAAGGACATTTCTGGAAAAGTGACAAAACACTTGTCCGAATAATTATGTGCTAATATTCTATGAATTGATAGCAGGCCAGTTTTTTTTACAGTCTTTTTTTTGTTGTTGTTGTTTTGTTGTTGTTGTATACTCTTCATGTGGGTAAGCTAATGTAGCTCGGGGCCGCTGCTAGATTATAAATGGCATTCACTACATCCTCAAGACTAGTTAAGCTGCGTAAGCTATGTAGGCTGTTTTCTTAGAAATCATTCCCATGTGTTAACTTTCTCAGCCTCCGAATGGTACTTTTTAATGGTCTTGAGGTTCAATTAAAAAAATAATAATAAAAA
Organism: Channallabes apus; assembly: GCA_030522415.1. Classification (NCBI taxonomy): domain Eukaryota; kingdom Metazoa; phylum Chordata; class Actinopteri; order Siluriformes; family Clariidae; genus Channallabes; species Channallabes apus. The sequence continues at coordinate 38,848,137 of CM060111.1, forward strand.
AAGATAAACAAAAACACACACCCCCAAAAATTTGCGACTTAAGACGTGCCTTGGTAACTGTAACATGTTTCGACTTCCATGTGATGGATTGACTGTGTATAAAAGCTGCCTTTCCCATCTTGAAGGGGATTTTGCGGATCACTTATGTCACTGTTAAAGCATTATGTTAAATAAAAAGCTATTGAAAAACGAATCGGAGCTTTCAAAGTTTGGAACGAACTTCACAAACATCCTCGTAAATATCCGTCACCAGGGTGTGTTTACGGTGCTAGATTATATTAGCGACGCTCAAGCGGCCACTTCGATCCTCTGAGTGATGGATGAGTAGATAAATAATGCGGTTATTCCCAGTGCTGTAAATAAGGTATATTAACGGTTAGCGATGACTCGCGCCAGGAAATGACTTGAGTTAACTTTTACTACACCTTGCTAGTACTGGGTCGGAGGTATAGATGATGAAAACAAAATGCTGGAAACATTCCTGAGGGATTTTGGTCCATATTGACATGATGGCGACATGCAGTTGCTGCCATCTGATCGGCTGATGTCGATATTTGCATTAACAAGCAGTTAAACAAGTGTACCTAATAAAATGGCCAAGGAATGGAGTTTCTGCTAGCATTTGAGTGGAGTCCGACATCAAGATGAGGTAAGTGTGTGCATGTTGTTTTAGTAGAAATCACTTCCATGTATAGGGACCGCGGAGTGATGTTTATAAACAGCCCTATAAATATTCATTATCCGGGTAAGTTTACAGCATTAAATTACATTAGGGACACTCAAGCGGCCGCTTCGATCCTGTCTTTGTTTAATCCGCCGCGCCGGTTAAATATATTAATGTAAGAGTCACTCCTTGGCCGGAATCATTGCTTGTCATTAACATCTTATTTATAGCGTGTTGGATAACCGTGCTATTCTTCTCCGGGTCCATCAATCAGAGGCCACTTTTCCCTCCCGGCCCCTGACGCACTGCTTCCGTCCTCAGTGACGCACGGACACACCCCGGTCTGACGACGAGGTCCCGTCCTGACACTTCTCCGCAGTTACTTTTACTGCCTCGGCTTGATCTATTCGCTTTAATAGGATTCAGTTCAGGGTCGAACGAGTGACTTTAAATTTTAATGCGTCAATCCTCATGGGGTTAAAATACAAAGGGCTTTTATTGGACACCGGTTGTATATTATTATCTATAGTCATAAAATGGAGTAGCTCTCTCGGGGATTGTTGGGCAGTAAGTTGATTGAGATTATAAAAAAAAAAAAATACTGTAATTTTTGTCTGAGTTATTAAAAAAGTTGCCGTTAACAATAAGGGGAAAACTCGCAGATGCTTTAGATAGCCGGCAAGGTGGCTTCAAGATGCACCTTCAGGGTCCGGGTTCGATTCCCGCCTCGGGATCTGTGTGCATGGGGTTTGCATGCTTCCTTCCACAGTCACGATAGGCTAATTGGTGTTCCCAAATTGCCTGGAGTGTGTGTGTATCCAGGGTGTACCCCGCCTTGTGCCCTAGGTCCCCCGCGACCCTCTACACAGGATAAAGCGGTATAGGCAATGAGTGAGATGTTTCCTACTGCTATATTTCCCACAATGCCGCTCTGTGATGAATATTAAAGCATGAATAACTACAAAAATATCAACTGAAAAACAAAAATACAGTGATATAAACATATACTGTATAAACACGTGTACTGCATTTCAATGCTATACTGTAGGTTCCCTTTAAACATCTCGTGTTGTTCCTTTTTAACTCTGTTTTCTCCACCTCCTTCCTCTTACACCGAATTCCATTATTCGTTAGTAACCTGGAATGTTAAACGGCTGTTTGTCTTCAGTCTGTATAGTAAACAAAACCAAACAAAAAGGCAGGCAGACGGAGGAGAGAAACCATCTGACTAATAGCAGAGTAGAATCAAAGCGTGGGATGTCGAGTGTGTTATTGTTGTTTGACAGAAGGTGTGTGTGGGGGTGGCAGCGGTTAAGTGAACTTTAATACCGTATGTCACTCTAAACTACGTTGAATATAGTTACGTTGAAATGTTATGACGATGTCATGAGGGGACGATCGTTAGTTATTATGGCTTTGAGTAGGAGGAAGAATTCAAACAGGTTTGCAAAAGTTTGTTTTCTCACTCGACATTTTCCAGTGATGTCATTTTAAATTTTTTTTTTCCTTTTGTAATCTCTTTTTTTCACATACGAGCTTTGGGTCTGGGAACATGCTTTCGTATGGACATCGAGTTAAGGTCCTTGCTCAAGGGCCCAGGGCGCAGGAGTGGCTCGGTGGGTAAGGTTTTAGAGGTCCCAGGATCAAACCCGGCTGCCACTGTTGGACCCTTCAGCAATGTCCTTCACCCCCAAGTGCTCAGATTCAATCGGGTGTTGAGTTGGCAACCCGACCCCGTAAGTAACTGCCACAGAAATGACGAATATATCTCCACGGTGCCATGTATCCGTTGCCCAATGTGCCGGATGGCTCTTAGACGGAGCCTTTCAACCCCCCCAGGAGCTCAACAGTGGCAAACCCAGCAGTGATGGGGCTCAAACCCCTTAATCCTCCAATCAGCAACACACGGTGTCAACTGCCTGATGCACCACTGTCCCGAGTTCAAGGGATCATATAATGTGTTTTTTATGATTAATGCCATTTTTATTAGCCATACCAAAACCTCCCTCAACATATTTGAAGATTATTTTTATATATAAAATCCTGTGAAAGGTGCAGTAACGTGGGCTTTGAGTTGTTTGGCATTTTAACATGATCATCTTGTGTATCTTTCATGCTGGAGCTGAATAAGGAGGCTGATTCATTGTCCAATCCTCTTACTTCTCCAAGCCGGTCTGATTAATTTGGCAGCTCGTTTCAGAGTGTGTGTGTGTGTGTGTGTGCGCGTTCTCCATCACTCAACCAGTCGTAGCTGCCAGAGCATTTGCCCTTCACCTCAAAGACCCACAATGCCTGTCCGAGTTAGTCTCATATCTGCACACATTTCTCTCTCTGTGTGTGTGTGTGTGTGTGTGTGTGTGGTAACTCTTGGCTCGAGGATGCAGTTCCTTTCTCTCCTTAAAAATGGAAAGTGCGTTGTCATTATCGCTGGCAGCGCTAATCTAAACTGCAACAATAAAACTGACGCGCACGAATATTTTTCCCACCAGGCTGAGCGATTTGGGACGAGAACCTCTAAATAAGAAGAGGAGTATCGGTTATCTCTCTGGCTAAGGGCTCATCTTCAAGGCCTCGTTGCGTCTCTGTGTGGTTATTCTTGGCTATCTCCTGTCTTCAGAAAGGTGCTTTGAAGATAAAGTAAACATGCCGCTTAAATTTGTTCTTTGAAGCCTTAACAGAAAAGTGACAAGAACTTTCCATGGAAAAAAACAACAACAAGAAAATGCACAAAAATATGCACGACTATTACATGACTATTTTATCATGATTTATTTCTTTTCATGATGCATTGTTTCCATGTGGTTTTACATACCACTTTTTCTTACGATGCATTCATGTTCACATCCTCAGAAGCTTGATTTTCTTCTTTTTTAATAAGATTAGAAGATTATTTTCACATGATACCATGAACTAACCACTAAATGGTACCTATTTTAGACATTTCGATGAGTCTCTAGTGTGCATGAACAAACCAAAAAAGTGACAAATTATTCTGGAATTTGAAAAATCAATTACAGTGAAACCTTAGATTGCGAGCATAATTTGTTCCGGAAACGCACTTGTATATCAAATCACTTGTATATATCCTACACACACATACCAGCACAAAATAAAATATGGTTCACGCACAAACACGTGGTCACAGCGTTCTCGTAAACACTACACATGCGCATGCAGTTGTGATCATGTGATGCTCGGCACCAAAACAAGAAGCACATGCGTGCTACATGATACTCCATGATACTTGTAAATAAAGTCTCGCTCGTTTTGTGGAACGCTCGCAAACCGGGTTACTCGGAATCCGAGGTTCCACTGTAGACTGAACTTCCTCCCTAATGTGACTTCATAAAAGAAGAGCCGCTCCTTCAACGTGATGCCTGGCTTTGCAGTTTTCTGCAGGGTGTGGCTCATTTCCATAAACAGTGAAATGGTGCATTTGGAGAAGGAGTGAAATAAATGGAGATTGAGGTATGAAAATGCATCAGAGGGGAGTTCAGCTGGAGTGTTAACACACACCTTGTCAGAGTTTATGAATCTTATGTTAAATTGTAAAATATGGGACTTTAAATAGTATTTTTTTTTCTCATGTTCTTTTTTCACATACTGGATGTAGTTTTTTTATATATACTATTATTGCCTATGTATTAATCAGGTGATGTTATGTTTGCTTTGGATCATGTCATTCATGTCAGAGTTCATGTCATTAGTCAAAAGTGGTAACATCAAGTGCAACTACTAAACAATGATGAGGTTAAATTGATTAATCTTATTTATAGTCATGAACTGACCGTTAAAATGTAACTGACCAATGTTCACAAAGTTTTTCTAAATGCAGTACATTTGCAAATACTTTTCTTTTTTTTTTTTTAACAAAAACACCAGCAACAACAACTTTAGATTGCTCAACAATGTGGTTTCAATTGAGAACTCTTAACACGTCCCCTGCAACAAATAGTTCGAAACACTGCCACAACCAAACAGTTATTTTGGTTCTGTTTTTTTCTCCCATACACAGCCATTTTCGGAAACGTGTCATTTTTTTGTCTTGACTAAACTTACAGTTAGTGGTTGCGTCTCATTATATGCTGTAGAGAGAAAAAGGTTGTGGTGCAAGTACTTTCCAACCACCATGTTTATGTCATGGCTGTTCAGGATCTCTGGTCCTTATGAAATAGACATAGATGTGATTCTGAACCTCGGGAAGGAAGCTATTTCAGGTTTAATAAACTTAAAACATCAACAGGAAATCAGCCAAATTCAAGTAGGAACCTTAACGTTGGATGAGCTTTGTAACATAGTTGTGACAATGTTACTATGACGACCCCTGTCTGGACAGCATTGTTGCTGAAAGTAAGAATGAATAATAAAATTGTGTTGAATGAACGACCCAAACACAGCATCGCAAATGTCATTTCTCTCAACAATATTTTGATTGATTTTAAACAGGGATATATAACAGGGTAAATATGTAATGTTTCAATATAGATTTTATAAACCCCTTATAAACCCCTATAGCACCCACCCCACCCCTCCTTAACTCCAAGCCAGCTTTACTTGTATAAAAAAAGGCTAGACGCCAGGCATAACAAAAAAGGAGAGAAAAAAAAAAGAACCTGGAGCTGGACGTTTTTTGGTTCTGCGTACAAAAAATAAACCAATGAAATAAAAAGGGCATCAAACTATAAATGTATATGAAAAAAGCGAAGGAAGGGCCCCCACTCCTGTTGAAATTTTAAGTCTGAGTAACGGATTGAGTAGTGGATCTTCTCCAGGGACAAACAGGACATGATATCTCTGAGCCACTGGGAGTGAGTGGGTGACGTGGCATCCTTCCACTTGAGTAAAAAGAGAACGCCTGTCGCAAAAGATAATAAACGCTGTTTAGCTGGAGTTACACGCTTATGTTCCTCTCCAATGATACCAAAAAGTGCAATCAGAGGGTCTGGTTCAAGGTTGCAATGAATTAGAGACGCCTCTCCGCCTTTACATTTATCACAACAAGGATCAACGTCTGGGTAGAAACGGGAGAGTTTAAGTTTGGAGAAATCAGCCCTATGTACAACCTTAAACTGTAATAAAGAGTGGCGGCACTTAAGGAGGTTGAGTTGATAAGTTTAAGAATTCAATTCCAAGTATCATCTGACAGTGACAGATTTAAATCGTTCTCCCAAGCAGTTTTAATTTTACACAGAGGTGTGTGACTCGAAGCCATCAATCCACCATAAATAGTGGATATTAGGCCTTTACGCAGCGGGGACAAACAGAGGAGATTATCTAGAATGCTTGCTGCAGGAGCCTCAGGGACATTTGGTATTAAAGGGCGAATGAAGTGTCTTACTTGCAGGTAACTGAAAAAATGAGATTTGGGTAGGTTAAACCTTTCAGAAAGCTGTTCAAATGATGCAAACTTATGGTCAACGAACAGGTCTTTGCAAAGCTTGATGCCCTTATTGTACCATTCCTGAAACACTGGATCATGTAAAGAAGGTTGGAAGAGATGGTTAGAGACGATAGGACTGGACAGAGAAAAGCCCAGAAGACCGCTGTGCTTCCTGAACTGAGCCCATACTCTCAAGTTATGTCCAACTACTGAGTTATTGATTAATTTAATTGAGGGGATGGGGAGAGCAGATCCAAGGAGTGCAGAGACAGAGAGATTTTTGACAGACTTTATCTCCATTTCCACCCAGGCAGGCCGATTAGGTTGGTTATGAGAATATGACCAAAAGATGACAGATCGAATGTTTGCTGCCCAGTAGTAGAAACGAAGATTAGGTAGAGCCATGCCACCATCTCTTTTAGATCTTTGAAGTAGGGACTTATTCAATCGTGGATGTTTACCTTTCCAAAGGTAAGAAGATATAATTGAGTCTAAAGCGCCAAAGTAAGATTTGGGAATAAAAACAGGTACAGACTGAAAGAGATATAAAAATTTAGGGAGAATACTCATTTTAATGGCATTAATGCGGCCCACCAGGGACATGGACAGTGGTGACCATCGTCCCAAGTCCTTTCTTGTTTGGTTCAACAACCCCAAAATTTTCTTTAAAAAGGTGTTTATGTTTCCTTGTAACTGTAATACCAAGATAGGTAAACTGATTTTTCACTATGTTGAATGGAAAATTGTGTATATCAGTTGTTACTGCTGTATTATCTAGCAGAAAAAGTTCACTTTTGTGCAAATTCAATTTATATCCTGAAAAGTAGCTAAATTCACTAAGCAATGACAGCACATGTGGCAGATCATCTGCATAAAGGGAAACTTTGCATAAAGGAATGCAATTGCTAGTGGCTTAATGGCTAAAGGTTAAAAAGTAATGGGCTAAGGGGACACCCCTGATGAGTTCCCCGCTGAAGGCTGAATGGTTGAGACTGCTGAGCATTTGTCAGAACTGAGGCAGTGGGGCTTGAATATAATAATTTAACCCAAGTGATAAAACTTGGACCAGAATTGAATTTTTCTAAAGCCCTTAATAAATACTCCCATTCCACACGATCAAAGCAAATGTAATTTCAACAACAAAATTGCAGTTCTTATTTGCAGCATTTATGTCGATTAACATCAATTTCTTACAACATCTGACCACATCCATGGTCCCTTATGTTTCTAAACGGGTTTAGAATTCCGATCAGAAATTGGGACGGACACTGCAACCTCCAAAACACAGTGCGTGGATCGCATGTCCTTCATCTCTTAGTGTTGTGTTACTGTACTGTTGTTCGTTTTAGCTCCCAAATTACTTCACCATGTCACTAACATTGTGGCAAGCAAAAAATGCATGCTGAGTTCCAACATCCATATGGTTTTTAGTCACATTTTTACATAGCTCAAGGATCAGCACAGTTAAGAAGTAAAAAGTAAAATGTGATTAAGTTTTTAAAAAAATTAAATAATGTACTAGAATGCTCAAAATAAAATGAAATAAAATTGTCTTATTTTATCAGATTTTTCAAATGTTCTTTTTTAAATTAATAAATTATTGGGGCAGCGCGGTGGTGTAGTGGTTAGCACTGTCGCCTTGCACCTCCAGGGTCCGGGTTCGATTCCCGGCCAGGCTCGATTCCCGTCTCTGTGTGCATGGAGTTTGCATGTTCTCCCCGTGCTTGGTGGGTTTCCTCCGGGTACTCCAGTTTCCTCCCACAGTCATCCACAAAGACATGCAGATTAGGCTAATTGGCGTTCCCAAATTGACCATAGTGTGTGAATGAGTGTGTGTGTGTGTGTGCTCTGCGATGGATTGGCATGCTGTCCAGGGTGTACCTTGCCTCGTGCCCAGAGTCTCCTGGGATAGGCTCCAGGTCCCCGCGACCCTAAATACAGGATAAAGTGGTATAGAAGATGAATGAATGAATAAATTATTGTAATCTTTGGCAATCTACTGTGGTTTGATGAGCAAAAAAACCTGGAAAATAATGAACAGCAACTTTGCTTAATGCCAGATGTATGAACTGTATAAAAATGAACTGCACAAACTCTTTGTGAAATCACCCACAGGTTTTGTAAACAGAGTTTTTTTTCTAAACCTCACGCTAATCCGTAAATGGCAAGTAAATGGGCAAGTGGGCGGAGCAAACGCTTAATCGCCTCAGTTACCTCAAGCTAGCTAGCTTAGCCAAAGTCCTAAAGTGGCTAACGTTAATATCTACAGTATGCTAGCATTACCTATCATTTGATTGATCCGAACTCTACACATTGTCAACTCCTACATTACCTGTGATAAGTTAAACTACAGTGATTGCAGTTTGCTGGCTAGTTAAAGTCATGCTAAGTTTGATCAGTGCAAAAATATCATCATGGATATTTATCTAATGTTTCCTAATACTAGATTAAAGCAAATGTAAGGCATACAGTATAGCACATATTACTATAGTGGTGCTTGCAAGAACAGTATTGTGTCAAGTACATTTACTAAACCCATCAAGCACCATAATGAAACTGTCTCTCATGAAGACCTTCCCAGGACAGCAAGACCAAAACGTTACCTCTGCTGGAGAAGTTCATTTAGAGTCACCAGCCTCAGAAATCACCGATTAACCTCCAACAGCACCTCAGATTAGAGCCATTATGAAGGATTTACAGATCATAAGAAGCAGAAACATCTGTTCAAAGGAGATTATTGTAGATTTGGATGCCTTCAGCTTTGTTTTACAGCGTAGAGAGAAAATAAAAATCAGGAATGAGGATGGAATTAGAAGGTGTGTCCACACTTGTAGTAGTGGTACTGGTAGTGTATATCATTTCATTAATTAATTTATATTAATTTGATTTAAAAGTGTCCAGTGCCACTTCACACCCCTGTTGCTGTTTGCTTGTCTTTTTTTTCTTCAACTCTGCATCACTCACAGATGGCAGAGTTCAAATATTATAATGATCCATAGTCACATGACTATGTAGGTCTTTTTTTCTATCTTCTATCTGTTATCGCCTAAATGAGGATGGGTTCCCTGTTGAGTCTGGTTCCTCTCAAGGTTTCTTCCTAATGCCATCTCAGGGAGTTTTTCCTTGCCACTGTCGCCGCCACCCTTGGCTGCTCATCAGAGAAATTTCATTCATTCGTCTCATTATTATTATTATTATTATTATTATTATTATTATCTGCACATTTTTCTCACACATCCACACTTCCAATTATTTTCTTTTCTATAATAATAATAATAATTATTATTATTATTTTTTTTTTAATTAATAAATTTTTTTTTGTTAAATTTCTTTAATTTTTGTGAAGCTGCTTTGAGACAATGACCATTGTTAAAAGCGCTATATAAATAAAACTGAATTGAAAATTGAATTGAATTGAATTTTTTTTTATATTAGGAAATGTTTCTTTTCTACATTTCTAAGTTTGAATGGAATCATTTGTTTGGATCTTTTTGCACTTTATGGATTGGTTATGTTTTTTACATGATATTTTCATATCATATGATGAGTTTTACTTATATGATATTATATTTTATATGATTTTTACACAAGATGTTTATTTGACTGTTATTTTCTGTTATTTAATTAATTTTTTTGTGATTTCAGTATTTTTTCCCATTTAGATTTCACACACAATTTGTTTATTTTCACAATTCCTTTTTAAACATTAATTCATTTCTTTTCACCTCATTCACATATTATTCACAAAAAGTTCTGTGATTACTTGAGTTCAAAGCGTGAAATTTCAAGGCATAATTTCATGAACTTATCGGGATTCATAGTCGTATGTGGAGAAAACACATGGTCACGTTGGAGTGAATTCTAATTGCTCTATAAGGGATGAGAAGCTACAGCACTTATCTGACAGACGCAAAAGGCTCTTCTGACCTGTTCTGGATCACTGGCTGTGTGTGTGTGTATGTATGTGCATGTGTGTGTGTCTGACAGGGGTTTGTGGAGGCCGAATCGTTAGGGTGGAACAGAGAGCAAGGTCACATGAAGGTCATTTCCCATCAATCAATCTTAGCGTCCCATGTTGTTTACTTCCTGTATCTCACACCCTCCATTCTAATTGCTCTCCTTCAATAGAGTAGAGTAGAGAGAAAGACTGTGAATCGTAAATCTTAAGAAATCTTTAAACAGAAAACGGGTGAGCCTTGACCCATTTCACGGTCCTTTTGTAAAGTTGTGAACAGGTCCGGTTTGTGAATCAAGGCAAGGAATTTGGAGCAAGGTGCACACATGCTGTTTGAATGTGCGGACATTTTCGTTGACAGAGTCTGGTATAATGATCAGCCCTGAGAAGCATAGATCTAAAAGCACATGTCCTCTTCCTGAGAAACCAATTCCCACGCACACTTCCCAGCAGGGTACCTGGGAAAGTGTGACATAGAACTCGATGTTTAACTAAAGGGAATAAAAAAAAAATGTAATGCATAGAAATTAGCAGCACAGTCCAAATACTGTATTGGCATCCAATATTAAATCTGTTTTTGATCTTATTGTTGGTCTTTCAGCTGTTCCATTCGAGCGGTCGCCACAGTGGTCCATCCAATCAGCACACGACTTAGCACAAGTTTTTTATGCCAGACACCCTTCCTGACACAACCCTCTCATTTTATCCGACCTTGGGACCGGCACTGCATCCAGCAGTTTATTTAGGTTTTTATTATTATAAAACATTTATTCAACTCATTCTTTTTATATTTTCCACCAAAAGGAGCAGTGATGTAAGACTGAGATTTTTTTTTACTCTTAACCCAAAGTATTGGATTGAAATGAATAATATCACCATAACAATAGCATTTCTTGATAGAGCATTTCATCTACACAGTAGCTCATGGATCAGCACAGTTAAGAAGTAAAACATAATTAAGTAAAAGAAATATGAAAATAATGTACTAGAATGATGAAAATAATAACAAAAACTTTTTAGCAGCTTTTTAAAACATCCTTTTTAATTAATAAAATATTGTAATCGTCGTGATATAAGGAACAAAAAATACTTTACAACTATACGTTTACTGGAACATATTGGACAGTAACTTTACTTAATGTCAGATGTATAAACTGAAAACTATTAAAAAGACCTGGACAAGCCCTTTGTGGAATCACTTACAGGTTTTCTAAAGTTAAACTGCAAGAACTCCGGTCATCACCATCTTGGCAGAAGCTCCAACTAAACCCCAGGCTAATCTGTAAAGGGCAAATGGGCGGAGCAAACATCACCTGATAGCTCAGGACCGGAATTTTCTACAAGTCTACCTGAGCCTCCAACAACAAACTGGACTACATATTAACTTAAAGACATCAACTGTCGATTGGTTAGAAAAGCCTACTTGCTTTTCTTTAAGCTAAGCTAAGCTTGCTTCAGTTACCTCAAGCTAGCTTAGCAGAGCTTAGCTTTAACTTCTGGCTGGCTTGAAATTGTGTTTAAGCAATTTCCCTCAGAGATTAATAAAGTGAAACTTGAATCTTGAATTGAATCTTGAACCTGGAATTAAATTTCAGCCAAAATGCTAAGGTGGATAATGTTCACGTATCTGCTAGCGTTACATTTTTAACATGGGGTTCTATGGGGATCGACTCACTTTGGAGTGGACATTTGAGGAACTGCACATTTTTACGGAATGTTTTTTACGCAAGTGTTTTATTCTTTAAAGAAAAAAATATTAAATATATCTGATTAAATTAACTTTATCTAATTAAATTAACCTGGAGTTGAGGAAAATAATTACACTTACCCCAGTGTGGTGTGTTGAACTTAAATGGATCTCAGTTTTATGATAATGATTAATTATGTAAACAAAAAAAAAGAATAAATAAAATTATATATATATATATATATATATATATATATATATATATATATATATATACTTTTTAAATAAAAATTAAATAAATAAGTATAAACTAAATACTTTTTATTTAACGGCGCCTTTCATGGCACTCAAGGACACCTTACAGTCAAAGTATGTGTACAATGGTTATTGTACATATATATAATATGTATATAAAATAAAACTTATACTGTATAAAGTCTTTTTGAGAGGACAAAATGTTTGTGCGTGTGTTCATTTTGCTAGTGCAAAACGCCAAAAAGTATCTATAAATGGAAAAGAAGTTTGAGAGAGCTGGTTCCAGACACTCTGTGTAAAACCCCCACAATGCATCTGGCCCACAGGCAGTGCCCCACCCCATTCTCTTTCTGGATCAGATTCCTTCCACAGGTGAGTCACTCTCCCCCCCCCTCCCTCTCTCTCTCTCTCTCTCTCTCTCTCTCACACACACACACACACACACACACACACGGGTGACTATCAACAGCACTGGCTTGTCTCCAAGATTAATAATATTTGCCCAGCGGCGAAGTTAGCATTATGTGTGAACAGACAGCCTTCATACACACAAAATCACGGTCTCACTTTACATGCAAAGCTTTTTTGCTTCAGGCATGTGCTACATATTCCTTTTGCTTTTAAATCTACAAAGAGTGAGAACAATACGGCACGGCATCATGAAGGCATGCGATTGCTTTGTTTGTGTAATGATTTGTGATTTCTTTCTGGTAGAATTTTCTGAAAACTAATAAGAAGCTTTTCTTTTCTTTTTTTTTCTTCTTCCCATTTTGTACTCTCTGTTACTCGAACTCATTCCACACGCCATGTAAACACTTTCTTTCCGTAAGCCTTGTTTTTGTTCAGCAAGTCATCCGCAACTAATAGAAATCAGACCTTGAGTGTGTGATTTTCCTCAAGGTAACTCCGAGTACTACATCCAAGACTTATTCAGGGTACCAAGACAAACACTATGTTACACACTGATATTGATTCTTTATTGTTTTGCTTTATCGGTTACTTTAATATGTATTTTCCATAGACAGTAGTTTATACTGTAGATGACGTGATGAATCGAGTTCCTGATTTCTTTCCGAATCAATATGTGTGTGTGTGTGTGTGTGTGTGTGTGTGTGGAGTTAATAAACTACTTTCTGCACAAATACCATTAGTGGTCTACTTATTTTACAGAGCTCATTTACTAATCTCTTATAACTGCAAAGTCAATATTCCGGACGTATATTACTAAACCAAATCACCATTTAGACCGAAGATGAATTTGCTTAAATAAGATTGAATATGTGCTGGTATCATCAGCATGGCAGCCGATTATGGTTGACTTTCATGAAGTGATTCAGTAGACATCATAGCTATAGATTTTAATCATAGCCATGTGTCTATGGGCTCATGTGAATTGAATTGGCCAGATGATTTCTTGTGTCAGACCATACAGAATAAACACCCGGTACAAATAAAGCCTGTATCGGGAACACTTTCGGATTCCAGTCACAGACAGCCCGATCAAATCATATTTTAAGTCATATAATCCACCATATTTTAAAGAGTTTAGAAGAAACACGGAGAAACTGGAGAAACTCCATACAGACACATAAACGAAGCTCAGGATCAAAACTCAGACGCCAGAGCCATGAGGTGGCAATGCTACCCACTAGAGATATACATCTGGTGTGGGATCCCATGAGACGTAAGAAGAAAAGCCACAGGAGTTTTTGCCCAGTGGTTTTTACATTGATGTGGTCAGATCAGAAGCTCTTGAAACCAAAAAGGATACATTTATTAATATGTGTGCAGACTGAACGCTCATGTTCCGTGGTATGTAGCACTCTCGTTCATTCATTCATTCATTCATCTTCTATACTGCTTTTATCCTGTATTTAGGGTCGCAGGGACCTGGAGCCTATCCCAGGAGACTCAGGGCACGAGGCGGGGTACACCCTGGACAGCGTGCCAATCCATCGCAGAGCACACACACACACACACACACACACACTCATTCACACACTATGGTCAATTTGGGAACGCCAATTAGCCTAATCTGCATGTCTTTGGACTGTGGGAGGAAACCGGAGTACCCGGAGGAAACCCACCAAGCACGGGGAGAACATGCGAACTCCATGCACACAGAGACGGGAATCGAGCCTGGCTGGGAATCGAACCCGGACCCTGGAGGTGCAAGGCGACAGTGCTAACCACTACACCACCGTGCCACCTCACTCTCGTTCATTCATTTTTAATTAGTGGTTTATTCTGCTTAGGGTCTTGATGATTTAATTTTAGGATCAACTTAGTTTGAAAATGTAACTACAGTATAAGAAGTAATTGTGAGAGTGGACAGGATCGGGCAGAACATTCATTGTGGATGAGCAGAAAGGATAAGCCATTTTTTTCGCGAAGCAAGGAGAATACTGTAGGTACAGTAAGAATCCCTTTAGAATCAGGCATGAGGGTTCAGAATTCCATCATGAGCGGGTGAGATGGGTTAGAATTCCTTCAGGAGAATCAGCATTGAATATATACAGCATTGTATATATATATATACTGTAGATATATATATATATATATATATATATATATATATATATGTATATATACAATATATATCACTGCTACCCCTTGTGTCTGTATATTTCTTTTAAATACCATATATTTTCATCCATATTTCAAACTTTGACACAAACATCTCATATAATCCAGAGACAAAGAGACAAACGCATCCAAAGAATCCAGAGACAAAAAGACAAACTTTCACCCTTAACGGTAAAATGCTTATGGAAACAGCCATGACCTTTCTTATGTCTTTATAAGATATAAAATCAACATAGCAGTGATTTAAATTAATGTTATATACAAAGACTAGTCATCCTCAACACTTTATTTCCATTATTTCCATTTATTGGATAGATTTAGCCAAGCACATGCATCAACTCATTACAGAAATTGTTTACATTACGGCATTTGGCAGATGCCCTTATCCAGAGCGACATTTTGTCTCATTATACATCTGAGCAGTTGAGAGTTAAGGGCCTTGCTCAAGGGCCCCACAGTGGCAATATGATTGAACCTGGGACCTTCCATTTACCAATAGAAAGCCTTAAACACTACGGGCGTTTTCTCACTGGGAACAATTGTTTCGTTCTGTTCCCGAGCATGATTTCTCCCTTTCCTGCCTATCACAGCTATGCTGATGATACCCAGCTTTACCTAGCCTTATCCCCAAATGACTCCAGCCCCATAGACTCCCTCTGCAAATACATTGATGAATTAAGCTCTGAAGGTGAATGCATACCTTCACTCTAGGGGTCAGATAATTAAAACCCTAACCCTTCCCAAGAAGACCATTAGACAGCTCATCCAGAATGTTGCTGCCAGGATTCTAACTAGAACCAGAAAATTTGAGCACATCACACCAGTCCTCAGGTCCTTACACTGGCTTCCTGTAACATTTGGTATAGATTTTGAAGTACTTTTACCCGTCTCTGTGTGCATGAAGTTCGCATGTTCTCCCTGTGCATGGTGGGTTTCCTCTGGGTACACCGCTTTCCTCCCACAGTCCAAAGACATGTAGGTAAGGTTCATTGATCATCCCAAATTGCCCATAGTATGTGTGTGTGTGCCCTGCAATGGACTGGCGCCGTGTCCAGGGTGTACCCCGTCTCGTGCCCAAAGTCTCCTGGGAAAGGCTCCAGGCCCCCCGCGACCCTGAATAGATGAAGATGAGTAATACCTCAACAATTCAGGGTAGTATTTGTAGAAACACTACTAATATTTCTCTGTTTGTTGTAGTTAATATATCACAGTTTATGTGGGCTGAAGATTAATGGTACCTACCTTTATATTACTAAAAAAAGATCTCAAGAATCGCTTGGATGAGAAACTGAGCCAAGTAGTCCCAGGTTAGAAATTGATTATATATGGCTGCTTAAAGGTGGCGCATTTTAGGCCACTGCACATAAGCACACTGCACATCCTTATGTGCCAAACCCATTTATTTACCATGATATATTCCGGTAGCTCAGACTCTATGACTCTCAAACCCTCCGGGCACATGAGCAATCACTACTGTGTGTGGAATTTCCCATTAACGTGGCACCTGAGGAGAGTCTGGAGATGTCAAGCTTCCTGTTTCAACAGCGAGCGAGGCCAAAACCCGGAGAAAAGTAGAAAAACTCAAACAGATGTGTGAAAGAAACACAGAGCAAGTCTTTCAGAGCATCTGGCTTCGGATTCAAGTTGGGAAGTGGCTTTGGGCTCGAAACTGGAATCCATATTTTGCCGTGTTTTAGCAAATGAAGGTTAGAATGATGGGTAGCAGCCAGAGGCCTAAAACGTCACCGAAAACGGAAGTCAAGATGGGAAGGTCTCCAAAGCAGTCAGAAAACAGAGTGATTTCCGATACACCTGCGATCAACAGGAGCCAGAGGAGCTGAACTAAAAAGCAGAAGAAATATGCAGACCTTCACAGAGATTCGGTAGATTTATAGATGAAGCGACTGATGAAAAACTGCTTTATGATATATAGTTAAAGTGAATGAGTACCTTTTTGGAAGGACACAGGCCGTTACCCAGTGGCATTGCTGCAGCCAATTTTTCAAAAAGGAGCATAAAATCCTTGGCACACAAATTGGTGGAGGAAAGGCAGATTTGGGAATCACAAGGCCCACCTCCAAGAGCACAGCTGGTAATACTATGCCTGTGGGAAAAGTGCTGACTTTGCAGAGAGCAAGAACGGTTCAGAAACTCTTTATGTCCTGGTCTTCCAGCTTTCTTAATATATTTAGTGTTTAAATTGTATTTTCATCCATCGTATGCATCACTCTTCATTAAACGATGCGTGAGAGAATAGCAATGTTCTGTATTAGTACCTGCGACCGTGTGTGTGTCTGGATGTGTGTGTGTCTGGATGTGTGTGTGTGTCTAAAAGACAGAAGACAGCTGGTGACACTCATAGACTTGCATCAGGGATCGCACTGTGCCTGATACCAGTGTGCTATTGTATGTGTATGTGTGTGTGTGTGTGTGTGTGTGAGAGAGAGAGAGAGCATACTGAGCAAATGTGCAACAAAGAGAGAGTGCAATTATATGTGTGTGTACAAGAAAGTGAATGTGTGAGTCAGTGTGTGGTTGTGTGTGAGTCAGAGAGAGAGAGAAACTGAGTGGGTCAGTGTGTACTTTGAATATACAGTACAGTGTGTGAGCCTATCATCTATTGCCCCCTTGTGGCTAGATGTGTACTGCACCACTTTGGTGTGTGGTCCTGACCACTGCATCCTGGGAACTTACCACAAGACTCTATACTGCTTTATCCTGTATTCAGGGTCGCGGGCTGTCACCAACATTTTTTTGTTAGTTTGTTTTTTTGAGAAAAGTCACGAGATGACATCATAGATTTATTTGCATGGTCATTGATTCACCATTATCATGTGCATATTGAATAATAAATGAGGGTATATGAAGAACGAAGATTTCCACATGGAATACAATGTGAACGTGTGTTTTAAGGGAATGTTTACTTGATTTTATGACTTAGCAATATTGCCAAAAAGAAAGTTTAAAATAAAGAAGGTACTACAAAATAAAAATAAAGATGGTGCTACAAACAGTGGTTATCAGTGATTGGTGATTGGGAACACAGATGATTAGTGATTGGTCATTTGGAACAGGGGAAATCAGTGATTGGTGATTGGGAACAGTGATGATCAGTGATGGGTGATTGTGAACAGTGATGATCAGTGATTGGTGATTGTGAACAGTGATGATTAGTGATTGGTGATTGGGAACAGTGATGATTAGTGATTGGTGATTGGGAACAGTGGTGATCAGTGATTGGTGATTGTGAACAGTGATGATTAGTTATTGGTGATTGGGAACAGTGATGATCAGTGATTGGTGATTGGGAACAGTGATGATCAGTGATTGATGATTGGGAACAGTGATGATTAGTGATTGGTGATTGGGAACAGTGATGATTAGTTATTGGTGATTGGGAACAGTGATGATCAGTGATTGGTGATTGGGAACAGTGATGATTAGTGATTGGTGATTGGGAACAGTGATGATCAGCGATTGGTGATTGGGAACAGTGATGATCAGTGATTGGTGATTGTGAACAGTGATGATCAGTGATTGGTGATTGGGAACAGTGATGATTAGTGATTGGTGATTGGGAACAGTGATGATTAGTGATTGGTGATTGGGAACAGTGATGATTAGTGATTGGTGATTGGGAACAGTGGTGATTAGTGATTGGTGATTGGGAACAGTGGTGATCAGTGCTTGGTGATTGGGAACAGTGATGATCAGCGATTGGTGATTGGGAACAGTGATGATCAGTGCTTGGTGATTGGGAACAGTGATGATCAGCGATTGGTGATTGGGAACAGTGATGATCAGCGATTGGTGATTGGGAACAGTGATGATCAGTGATTGGTGATTGGGAACAGTGATGATCAGTGATTGGTGATTGGGAACAGTAATGATCAGTGATTGGTGATTGGGAACAGTGATGATCAGTGATTGGTGATTGTGAACAGTGGAAATCAGTGGTTCGTGATTGTGAACAGTGGAAATCAGTGGTTCGTGATTATGAACAGTAATGATCAGTGATCGTGATTGTGAACAGTGGTGATCAGTGATTGTGAACAGTGGTGATCAGTGATTGATGATTGTGAACAGTGGTGATCAGTGATTGGTGATTGTGAACAGTGGTGATTAGTGATTGGTGATTGTGAACAGTGATGATTAGTGATTGTTGATTGGGAACAGTGGTGATCAGTGATTGGTGATTGTGAACAGTGATGATCAGTGATTGGTGATTGTGAACAGTAATGATTAGTGATTGGTGATTGGAAACAGTGGTGATCAGTGATTGGTGATTGTGAACAGTGATGATCAGTGATTGGTGATTGTGAACAGTAATGATTAGTGATTGGTGATTGGAAACAGTGGTGATCAGTGATTGGTGATTGTGAACAGTGATGATCAGTGATTGATGATTGTGAACAGTGATGATCAGTGATTGGTGATTGTGAACAGTGATGATCAGTGATTGATGATTGTGAACAGTGATGATCAGTGATTGGTGATTGGGAACAGTGGTGATCAGTGATTGGTGATTGTGAACAGTGATGATCAGTGATTGGTGATTGTGAACAGTGATGATTAGTGATTGGTGATTGGGAACAGTGGTGATCAGTGATTGGTGATTGGGAACAGTGATGATCAGTGATTGGTGATTGTGAACAGTGATGATTAGTGATTGGTGATTGTGAACAGTGATGATTAGTGATTGGTGATTGTGAACAGTGGTGATCAGTGATTGGTGATTGTGAACCATGATGATCGGTGATTGGTGATTGTGAACAGTGATGATTAGTGATTGGTGATTGTGAACAGTGGTGATCAGTGATTGGTGATTGTGAACAGTGATGATCAGTGATTGGTGATTGTGAACAGTGATGATTAGTGATTGGTGATTGGGAACAGTGGTGATCAGTGATTGTGAACAGTGATGATTAGTGATTGGTGATTGGGAGCAGTGATGATTAGTGATTGGTGATTGGGAACAGTGATGATTAGTGATTGGTGATTGGGAGCAGTGATGATTAGTGATTGGTGATTGGGAACAGTGGTGATCAGTGATTGGTGATTGTGAACAGTGATGATCAGTGATTGGTGATTGGGAACAGTGATGATCAGTGATTGGTGATTGGGAACAGTGATGATTAGTGATTGGTGATTGGGAACAGTGATGATCAGTGATTGGTGATTGGGAGCAGTGATGATTAGTGATTGGTGATTGGGAACAGTGGTGATCAGTGATTGGTGATTGGGAACAGTGATGATTAGTGATTGGTGATTGTGAACAGTGATGATTAGTGATTGGTGATTGTGAACAGTGGTGATCAGTGATTGGTGATTGTGAACAGTGATGATCAGTGATTGGTGATTGTGAACAGTGATGATTAGTGATTGGTGATTGTGAACAGTGGTGATTGGTGATTGTGAACAGTGATGATCAGTGATTGGTGATTGTGAACAGTGATGATTAGTGATTGGTGATTGTGAACAGTGGTGATCAGTGATTGGTGATTGTGAACAGTGATGATTAGTGATTGGTGATTGGGAACAGTGGTGATCAGTGATTGGTGATTGTGAACAGTGATGATCAGTGATTGGTGATTGTGAACAGTGATGATTAGTGATTGGTGATTGGGAACAGTGGTGATCAGTGATTGGTGATTGTGAACAGTGATGATTAGTGATTGGTGATTGGGAACAGTGGTGATCAGTGATTGGTGATTGTGAACAGTGATGATCAGTGATTGGTGATTGTGAACAGTGATGATCAGTGATTGGTGATTGTGAACAGTGATGATTAGTGATCAGTGATTGTGAACAGTGATGATTAGTGATTGGTGATTGGGAACAGTGATGATCAGTGATTGGTGATTGGGAACAGTGATGATTAGTGATTGGTGATTGTGAACAGTGATGATCAGTGATTGGTGATTGGGAACAGTGATGATTAGTGATTGGTGATTGTGAACAGTGATGATCAGTGATTGGTGATTGGGAACAGTGATGATTAGTGATTGGTGATTGGGAACAGTGATGATCAGTGATTGGTGATTGGGAACAGTGATGATTAGTGATTGGTGATTGTGAACAGTGATGATCAGTGATTGGTTGCAGGAATGGTCCTGAATTGGTTACTCCTAATGGCGATCATGTTACAATAGAATCCCTAAATATTTTTTTTCATTTTTTTTTTAAATATTTTTTTATTTTGGTGAAGGCTGGATCTTAATATAGAACACAAAAGAAAGAAACATTTTAGTTTCCAAAAAAAATCTGTAGTTACCTAAAGTTCTCGGTTATTTGAAGCCAAGCTAATTTCCTCAGCATTATCAAAACAGACCAATATAGGTTGATATAATATCTCAATAACACATATATAATAACTGGTAATGGTAAGCTACGATTTCCAACAGTGTTTGAGTAAATCGATGAAGAAACATGACTATAAATAATAGAAAATTCTTGAGGTGGAAAGTTTAAGCACAATTGCCATTTCAGTACTGATGTGAGTGGGAATTCAATTTAGGTCTCTAATGATAGAATCTAAATCTTAACTCATATGACCTTACACATCATACTATATAAATATAAAAAAATATAAATATATAATGTGTATACTGTACATGTTTTTTATATTAATAAATTATGGCTTTGTGATATGTGATAAAAATTTGTTCCCTTTCATCTCAGACGTGCACTCCATGCTCCTGAAGTGCTCTTAAATAGTGGTTAATAATTCAGTGTATAAGTCTTCATGAGTGTGTGAGCATGCAGAGATTTGCTGGCTCATATACCGTCCTGCAGTCCCTGCTAACACAACTGCACCACTGAGAGGATGAACAGAGAGAGAGCTGATGCTGCTGCAGAGTACGCATTTCCTACATACATATATATAGCATATATACTCTCTCTCTCTCTCTTTCTCTCACTCTCTCTCTCTTTCTAGTTGTATCTCAGTGTGTGTATGTCATTTGCTTACGCCATCACTCTTTCTTTCGTCCTCCCTGTCTTTCTCTCTGGCAGGCTCTGCTTTACTCTCTCTCTCTTTCTTTCCTCTCCTCTAAAAGAATTCATCTCCTCTTCTTTTCTCTCCCACTTTCTAGCTTCATTCTCTCCTTCGCTAATTTCCTGCACTGAATCAAAATCCCTCAAAAACTCCGACAAAAAAACGAAAGAAGAACGAGAAGATCAGGACCAGAAGAACCAGGAGAAGATGTCCAAATCATTGGGCAGGATTGCACCGAGGTGGCCGAGATGGATCAAATCAGCTGCCGTCTCTCTCTTTCTTCTTCTGGTGTGTACGCAGGGAACGGCCGAGGGACGCAGAGTGACCAAAATTCCTCGCTGCCCAGCAACTTGCTCCTGCACCAAAGACAGCGCGTTCTGCGTGGACACTAAAGCCATCCCCAAGAGCTTCCCACCTGGCATCATTTCACTGTAAGTAAACACACATACTGTACATGCACACACGTATGTATACACACTCCGAATACACAGTGTACAAATGTGCTGAGGTCAGCTTAAAGTGTTAGTGCTCTTTTGTCCATCATCATCTGTGATATCTGTGTGTCTTAATGCAGAACCATGTATGCAAGGTATAGCAGCTTGAAAAAAACGAACAACATTACAAGATAACGTTGTTTCCCAGGATTACTAGTTATAACATAACTAGTGTGTCAGACGGTGTTGATTAATTTTCTATAACAGCAGCTCTGGTAGTGGTTCAGGTCTGTAATAATACACATATACAGGGGTTTGTATGGTGGATGCTCCAAATTGTTATGGCTAGTCGACTGGGTCAGAGCATCATCAAATGACAGGTCAAGGGGGAATCGTGGTATGCAGTACCAAAGCAGTCCAAGGAAGGACAACAAATGAACCAGTGACAGGGTTTTGGGCAACCAGTGGCTCCTTAATGAAGGTGGGGAGCAAAGGCAAAGCCTGTCTGGTCTGATCCCACAAAAAGGGGATGAAAAAGTTAACGCTGGTTCTGACAGTAAGGTGTCATAACACACAGTACATCACAGATTGTTTGGTATGGGGCTGGTCAGAGTGTCCATGCTGAGCCATGTCTATTGGCAAAAGCACTTATAATGGGTGTGTGAGCATCAAAACTGGACCATGAGCAATGGAAGAAGGTGGAGTAGGCTGAGAAATCACATTTGAGATGGCACTAGGATGCATTGTGGATAGAATGGTGGCTTAAAAATTTAAAGCTCTGGGTTACTGATTAGGAGGTCGGGGGTTCAATCCCCAACACTGCCTAGTTGCCACTGCTGAGCCCTTGAGCAAGGCTCTTAACCCTATCTGCTCCAGGGGTGCTATATCCTGAGAAGACAAGTTAGTGGAGGCAGTGGGATCCTCTGGGTAGCATTCTTCTGAAAAATGCTCCCTGTAGCACTGCAAAAAAATGTTCAGGAATGGTTTGAGGACCATAACAAAGAGATCATGGGCTTAACTTAGGCTCCAAATCCCACAGTTTGTTTGAGAATCTGTGCTGGTTGTTTTGGAAAAACAAGTCTGATCCATGGAGGCCCCACCTACCACAGCACACCTTCAGTCCATACCTTGATGGATCTGAGCTGATTTGCATTAACCAAGGGAAACCTACACGATCGTAACCAGGCGGTTTTAATGTTATGGCTGATTTGTGGAAAGACGAAAGGCTGTTGTTCTCAGCAATAGGACATATTAACCTTATGACCACATGCACTTTTCTGCTAAATGCTGATGATGTCGGTGCAATATGACACTGTAATGCACTTTGTTGGAGAACACAAACCACAATGTGTTGCTTAAACATCTACTTTACAATGCAATGCACGGAACCCCATAAGTACCACTTTCTTCTTCATATTTGTTTACTAACCACAGGAACCTCGAAGTGTAAATGTACAGAGTTCCCTGATTTTTTATTTTTTTTTCTACATAATGAAAACTCAAAAATGTACATAACTAGAGTGCGTGTCCTACTTTGGATGGATTAAATCCTTCCTCAAAGCAACTTAGGATCCGTCTATTTCGAATAATTACTTGGAAGTCATGGAACGGTGGAATATATAGATCACTTTATAGGACACGGGTTAAGTGTTAATTCGTAGTGGAGGACAGTTGGATCTGCTCCAGTTGCAAATTCCTGCTGTCTTACTGGAGGTGTAATATACAGTATATTCTTTAATATAAAGACGTTGCAATAGATAATCTAGCACAGTGATCCTGATTTCTGAATGAATTGTGGTTCTGAGTGTTTACAGATTCGTGTTGTGTTTTTTTTTACATCCTTTTTATAATATATAATGTTGATATTTTTGCTTTGTAGGACGATGGTGAACGCAGGCTTCTCCGAGATCCCAGATGGAGCGTTCTCTCACCTACACTTGCTGCAGTTCCTGTAAGTACAGTACTACAGATCTAAAAATTCCCCTGCAGCATTTTTGCTGTGGTGAACAATTCCACTAAAGGAAAGGGGGGGAAAAAAAAGAAAAAAGAAAACAAGTGCAAGTAGGAAGTGCTGATAAGGCGCAGGTGTTCCTGGAACAGATGTGAGGGAATGCAAGAAGGGTTTTTTGCTGAGAATGGAACCTTGTCAATCAATATGATTAATGCAGTCATGTACAGTGGAACCTTGGCATATGAATTACGAATTTTCGGCATACAAAGCATTTAACGAACGAACAAACCGAATGCCGGCTAAGTTGCTTGTAGGTCCAGGAGGCGTTCAAAACTTGTTCGCATCAGTGGAAAGCTGTTTCGAAATAGGCAACCCACTATACTAACGCTTGTCCAGGGTCCGCATTCGATTCCCGGTGAGATTCGATTCACGTCTCTGTGTGCATGGAGTTTGCATGTTCTCTCCCCGCTTGGTGGGTTTCCTCAGGGTTCTGCGGTTTCCTCCTACAGTCCAAAGATCTGCAGATTAGGCTAATCGGCGTTCCCAAATTGCCTATAGTGTGCGAATGAGTGTGTGAATGTATGTCTGTGTACCCTGCGATGGATTGACACCATGTCCAGTCTGTACCCTGCCTCGTGCTCTATGTCCCTACCCATCCCCCCCCCCAGTGAGTGTACAGTATACTGAAACTAAAATGAGTGAACTAATTAGTGTTAATCAGTAATGGAGGTGATAAGACATTTTATTTAGTAGAAAATAATTTTAGTATCAGCGAGTGGGCGTTGAAAATAAGTGTCTCAGTGCTCGCAGAAGTGAACTGATCCCTCTCTCTCTCTCTCTCTCTCTCTCTCTCTCATATTGTCCACTCTCACATTATATGAGAGATCAGGTTACTTGCGTTGTACTTTCTCATGTACAGCTTGCAGTTCACATTATTTTGACTGGCATCAAAATACCTCCACATTACCTGACTACCATTTTATGTTTGTTTAATAACACGACAGTGGACCCTGGAGACGCCTCTGCACAGGATCACATGGTATGCGATGGTGGTATCTGAGCATGGACCAATAAACGATACCAGCATGTGTATCAATCCAATCTCAACCTCTAGCAACATTCTATGCTTATTCAGTCTACATAGACACTTTTCCCCGCAGATGGAATGTTTTCACGGTTATCATTAAGCTAATCTGTCTTTTTCATGCTGATGGTCCTTTAGTCTTTTTGTTGTTGTTTTTTACGATAAGAAGATAAAAAAAGAAAAACTATTATATATTCCAAACTAGAAAGCATTTGACTTTTTGCATAATTGGAAGTCTGTGCATGTGTGTGTGTGTGTGTGTGTGTGTGTGTGTGTGTGTGTGTGTGTGTGTGTGTGTGTGTGTGTAGGGCGGTGTGTATCAGTGACAGGGTCAGCGTCACTTCTGCAGTCAACCCAGCCAGTAACCTCCACTCAACACACTCCTCATGCTCAACCAACAATAGCTGGTCTGTTCTGGCAACAAGTGTGTGTGTGTGTGTGTGTGCTAGATTTGCTGAGAGGTTGGTTTGTTGAGATCAAGGCAGGATTCAGTCATTTTAAAACAAATGAATCTGACGAAGCCATTACTCGAAGCACCTGCCTGATTTCATCATCGTACGTTGTGTGTGTTTGTAACAGAATCTCTCTGAACACAAGTGAAATGTAATAAAGTCTCAGGTTTGTATTATCACTTCCTCGATCACTCACACACCTTTGCTGCCAGCGTGCAGGCTTACAGCAGGATAGCTAGGCGGCTTAAAATGTCATATGGGACAGGACCTATAAAAGATCTATTTTAATTCCAGCATCCCCCCCCCCTCCCTCTCTCTCTCTCTCTCTGCAGTTTGCTGAATTCCAACACTTTCACTGTGATTGCTGATGATGCCTTCTCTGGCTTGACGCACCTGCAGTATCTGTGAGTCTGCACGTCACTAAAACCAGCATTGTTGCATAAATAATCCAAAGAAAGAAAGAAAGAAAAAAACAAATGAAAAAATAAAGACAGAGGAAAAAAGAAAGAAAGAAAGTGAGAAAAAATTATAAAGATGCAAAAAAGAGAAGAAAGATAGAAAGAAGAAAGAAGAAGGGATGAGGAAAATAAATAAATGAATGAATAATGCAAAAAAAGAAAAAAGAACAAATAAAAAAGTAAGATAGAAAAAAGAAAGAAAGAACGACAATGACATATAAATATGCAAAAAAGAGAAAGAAAGAAAGCGAAAATAAACGACAATGATATAGAAAGCCGCAAGAAAGAAAGAAAGAAAGAAAGAGAATAAGGGATGGGGAAAATAAATAAATGAATGAATAAGGCAAAAAAAGAAAAAAAAGAACAAAGAAAAAAGAAAGAAAGAATGAATGACAATTATATATAAAGAAGCAAAAAGAGAAAGAAAGAAAGAAAGAAAGAAGAGAAGAAGGGATGGGAGAAATAAATAAATGAAAAAAGAACACAAAAGAAAGCAAGAAAGAAAGAAAGAAGAGAAGAAAGGATGGGAAAAATTAATAAATGAAAAAAAGAACACAAAAGAAAGAAAGAAAGAAAGAAAGAAAGAAGAGAAGAAGGGATGGGAAAAATAAATAAATGAAAAAAGAACACACAAAAGAAAGAAAGAAAGAAGAGAAGAAGGGATGGAAAAAATTAATAAATGAAAAAAAGAACACACAAAAGAAAGAAAGAAAGAAAGAAAGAAAGAAAGAAGAGAAGAAGGGATGGGAAAAATAAATAAATGAAAAAAGAACACACAAAAGAAAGAAAGAAAGAAAGAAGAGAAGAAGGGATGGAAAAAATAAATAAATGAAAAAAGAACACACAAAAGAAAGAAAGAAAGAAAGAAGAGAAGAAGGGATGGAAAAATAAATAAATGAAAAAAAGAACACACAAAAGAAAGAAAGAAAGAAAGAAGAGAAGAAGGGATGGAAAAAATTAATAAATGAAAAAAAGAACACACAAAAGAAAGAAAGAAAGAAAGAAAGAAAGAAAGAAGAGAAGAAGGGATGGGAAAAATAAATAAATGAAAAAAGAACACACAAAAGAAAGAAAGAAAGAAAGAAGAGAAGAAGGGATGGAAAAATAAATAAATGAAAAAAAGAACACACAAAAGAAAGAAAGAAAGAAGAGAGAAGAAGGGATGGGGAAAATAAATAATAATGCAACGAAAGAAAGAATAAAGGACAGATGAAAAAAGGACAAATGCAAAAAAGAAGAAAGAAATATAGAAAGAGTGGGGGGGGGGGGTAAACAAATGATGCAAAGAAAGAAAGAAAGAAAGAAAGAACGGAGAAAAAGAGAGAAAAAATAAAAACAAGCAAAGAAGGAAAGAAATAAGAAAAGTAGAGAAACGAGAAAAAAGAGGACGGACTCTTGTGTGTACAGACAGAGTGTGTGTTTGTAGTCGTGGTCGCTCGGTGTGTGTGTCATCGATCGTGACTCTGCTCGAGTCAGTCTCAGTGCTGAGGTGGACATTTTCCTAATAGCTGCAGCGCAGTGCTGCTCTCTGATCTATAACTGGAGGCTGAAGTGTTTGGCCAGACATTAGCGAGTGTTTTTGTATGTAAGTGTGTTTGTAACACAGCGAACAGTGGATTTATTTACAGTCTGCATCAGCACCACAGAGACTCGTGTTGTCTCTTTTCCACTTATGAGTCTGAACTGCACTTATGTCAGGACAAGCTGTAACTCAGTTACACACTCTGTATCTGTCCAGTGTTCAAATATCCCTATCTCGATCTGTATCTGTTCAGATTCACCCAGTAGTGGGAATGTCCATCATTTGCTTTTAAATCAGACTTACATAGTTATTGATATACAGTACAGTACTGTGAAAAGCCTTGAGACTCCCCTCATTTCTTCATAGATTCTAGTGGCTCAGTAATAAGTTCCTCATCTGCCATATGGAAGGTCTGGGTTCAATTCCCATCCAATACCCAAACCCCAGCCACTGGATGCAGGGGTGATCATAGGCCCAGATAAAATGGGAGGGTTGCATCAGGAAGGGCATCCGGACTAACATCAACTGCTCCCATAAATCCAGCCACTCTTATATTTTCATGGAGGTTCCTGAAGAACTTTACTTTTTTATTTTCCATTTCTGGCCGGTTTTTGTCTCTTATTTTCAGTCTAGTCCCTGAACAGCTTCAGAGGAATGTGTTTTTTAATTTAATTTAATTTTTTTTAAGCCAAACAGTGAGGGATCATTCAAGCAAAAAAACAAAATAAAAAAAAAACGCAAAAAATTAGTATATTTGTGATGCTGAATGCTGAGTGGTCGGAACAGACGAGAGGGGAAATAAGGCTGCTGCTGTCACATAAACAATTGTATCTTTAGTCAATTTGCAACTTGTCACAGCCTGACCTTTGTTCCTATTTCTTTAATTTAATCTACATAATGTAATTTGATTTATTATGGAGTAATGAGTTGTAGGACAAGACGTTTACACATAACTGTATTTAGTTATAATTTTTTTCATGAAGCTAGCCAACTGGATCATGCTGCATCATAGGTTGGTGTAACACGTGACGTTTTCCAACTGATTTAGTTCTGACCGGGCAAATACTAAGGATGAATAAAAAAATGTATCAATTAAATAATTAATGTTGATGTTGGACGTCCTGTTTGTGTCTGTATCTACTACATCTGTATAAAACCAGTACATTCAAGAAACATTATATTAAAGCACACAGATGAACGGGCCCTTCTTCTTTCTTTTTTAGCATTTAGTCTATTATTCTTTCTATCCCTGAACCTTCCACAGACAGCACACATTACGTTATATGTTAATATATCCTCATTGCTACACTAACTGATACTAACTAATAATTAACAGAAAAAAAGATATTCATTTTCAAAAATATATTCACAATTTACAGAATAATATATTGTACTGGGAATTGTATTATATATATAGTCCATTCATATTGTATATTGCACTATATTAATAAATATAAGCACTAGTTTCCTATATATGGAAATATATAATTTTATATACTGCCATATATTTTTTCTCGTAAGGGTTCAAGTCTACATCAATCATTGGCTGATTTAAACTCGAATTAACAATCAGATTAAACTCATTCAAATCAAGAGAGATCAAGAAAACTCAATACTAATTCTAACAGCTTACGTTAATAATAATGACGAGGTTTGATGTTTACACATGTAACTAAAGGACAACTAGAATTTGGGTCCATAAATCATCTATAAATGCTGATGGTCTTTCCATCTGCATGCAAGATTTTCTGCTTTCCATTAAAATCAACTTAATATTCAGATAACGTTTAAGCTCAAACTCGTAATGAAAAGCTAGTGACAGAGGGAGGGAGGGGGGAAGGGGGGGAAGGAACGAGCGTATGTGTGTGTGAGAGAGTCATTATGTTAAAAGGTTTTAGAAGATAAATGTGACGCATATATCACAGAGAGCCAAGAGCAAAGTCTGAATTCATTTATTATGGACTCTTAATGTAATTTCACACAAGAAAGGGTTAGAAGAAAGGCAAAATTAGAAAGAATGAAAGAAAGAAGGAGAGAGAGGAATGTCTTGACAGAATGCCATTATATCCATAGTATGCGCCAATTTCCTCTTTCGGAACTTCACACTAAGCGTAAATCTTTTTAATCCCTGTATTTATCTTGCCTTCACAATCATGCGGTTTGAGGAATTGATAATCCACCTCTGATTCTCGCAGTCTGCTTCTGTAACTCGTGTTGTTTCTCTTCTGTCCTGCAGGTTTATTGAGAATAATGATATCAAGTCTCTGTCCAAATACACTTTCCGAGGTCTGAAGTCTCTAACACACCTGTACGTACCATCATCGTGAATTAAACCTCTATACAGTATGTACTGTAATAAACGTGGTAATTTGATGATCATAAAATATGAGGGCTGTTCAAGTCAAACAGGGACTTGCGGTGATATTTTTCACAAATTAAGGTGTAAAAATGATTCATATTTATATAGATTGATATTTATACATTTATTAAGACTTCAACACAGTACAGTGATGAGATTCTTAGCCAGAATAAACCATTTCAATGGTGCAAACATTTTAAAGAAAGCCATATGTCTGTAAATGACTATCTTGGTCCATCCGAGCCTGCTGCAGTCGTTCTTGTGAACATTCAGCGCCTGATCCTGAAAATCGACAGATAACTTATCACCGACTTGTGGAAGAGACACATCTGCCCGTGGGAACTGTACACGGAATGATTCACCATCACCACTTGCGTGTTACAGGAACTGGGCTGGGAGTTATCGCCACATCCCGCGTACAGTCCTGACTTTGGGGTATTAAAGGAGTTCCTGGGAGGCCATCTTGTCATATCAGACAGTCCAATCATGCAAAACTCTCTACCTTGATGGTATCCGAGCACTAGTGAAACACTAGGATAAGTGCATTAGTGTAGCAGCGGATTATATAGAGAAATAAAGGGAGTTTTTACCGCTCTGTTATTCTGCCCAGTTAAAATCCTTCTTTGACTTGAACACCCCTCGTAATTAGATGGATGATCCAATAAGAAGAAATCAAATTTTTTACTATAACACAAGTTATAACCTCACATTTTTTTTTTCTTCTGGCAGATCTCTGTCTAACAACAATCTCCAGGTTTTACCCAGAGAACTGCTCAAGCACCAGGACATCCTCACTGACTTGTGAGTCTTAGAGAAGACACTGCATATGAGTTAATATACTTTAAATAGAATTCAAGTCTTCTTCTACTTCCAATACCATATTTACGTACATTAAAAAAGGTGATTCACTAATTAAAAACAAAAGAAGCTTACAGTTCACTTAAAGCACCAGTGAGGATTGTTCACAAAACCTATAAGACTGTCCCTCCCCCCCCTCGAATTTCTCCCTAAATTCCTTCCCGTCACTAGGGGGGGGCTCCCACATTAAGGCTACTTACTACCATTCAGCCAGGAGGGCCGAGGGCTGTCATGCGTTTCCTCCGACCTCTTTTTTTTCTAACTGCTCACTCACGCACCGTTGGGGGCGTCGTAACACATTCGGAGGACAGCGCTATCCGCCCCCTCTGCGTGCATGAGCTCACAGACGCCCTGAATGGCGTACAGCCGTGATTAATGTGGGAGCACTAAGTACCTCTCATCCCTCCCCGCTGAGAGAGCTCGGGCAATTTAGCTCTTTCGAGACCTCCGGCTGTGAGAGGTTACAGCATCATCCGGGAACCGAACCAGCGATCTCCGGATGATAGAGCGAGCACTTTACCTCTGCGCCACTCGGAGGCCACCTATAGATTAACAGATAAATTAATCAATAACAACTGTTAATTTATTACTTTTTGCAATGAAATTATGAATGGATTAGTGGCTTATTGGTTAGCACCTCCAGGGTGCATCTCCGTGGTCGATTCCCGGGTCTGTGTGCATGGAGTTTGCATGTTCTCCCCGTGCTTGGTGGGTTTCCTCCGGGTACTCAGGTTTCCTCCCACAGTCCAATGACATGCAGATTAGGCTAATTGGCGTTCCCTAAACTGCCCGTAGTGTGTGTACATGTGTGTGCTCTAAGTCTCCTAGGATAGGCTTCCGGCTCCTGAG
The DNA here is from genome assembly GCA_030522415.1 of Channallabes apus. NCBI lineage: Eukaryota > Metazoa > Chordata > Actinopteri > Siluriformes > Clariidae > Channallabes > Channallabes apus. The sequence goes on from CM060111.1 coordinate 38,879,628, forward strand.
ACCCTGTATACAGGATAAAGCGGTATAGATGATGATGATGATGATGATGATGATGATAAATGGATTAAAAGTATGATGTGTCCTTCCTTATTTAATGAAAAACCTGTAATCGTTGGCAAATTGCTGTGGTTTAAGTGGGATAAAACAACCCAGGATGTGCTTGTAAAATGCCTGTAAAAGTTCCTCAGCTTCCTACACCAACACTTCACAACACTTTTCCTCAGAGACCTGAGAGGGAACTCATTCCGCTGTGACTGTAAGATTAAGTGGCTGGTGGACTGGATGGAGAAAAGCAACACCTCTGTCCCGGCTATTTACTGTGCCAGTCCCTTTGAGTTCCAGGGCCGACGCATTCAGGATTTAACACCACGAGACTTCAACTGCATTAGTGCAGGTAAGGAACGAGCACATTGGCAGATCCAAACTTGATCAAAAATTTGAATAGGGAATGGTTTATAACTGCTGTACAGTATCATTCAGCTTGTCCAAATGATTATGCAATGATTTAAGGTTAACAGTCTGTTTCAAATCCAGGCTGGAATAAAAATGAGAATTTTTTTTTGTTGGGGATTGAATACATAATAAAGTGAATAAGTGAATCTTAACCATCTCCCTCTATCCTTATCCAGATTTTGCTTTGTATGAGACCTACCCATTCCAGTCCCTCTCTGTGGAGTCGTATGACTTTAACGATGACTTGTATGTAGTGTTCGCTCAGCCCAGCACGGGAATGTGCACCGTTTACATCTGGGATCATGTCAACATGCTTTTCAAGACTCATTACAACATTACCTGTAAGTCAGCTCTGAATTACCTGATTTGCTAAATAACTTTCTGATGATGTTAACCAGAGGTGGGTAGTAAAGAGTCACAGTGGTTGGACAATGAAACTGAAACATCTGGTTTTAGACCACAATAATTAATTAGTATGGTGTAGGGAAACCATTTGTTGTGTTCAACTTTCATGTTCATCATACCACTCACCAGACTTGCTGTGTGTATTGGTGCATTATCATCCTGATACATGGCACTGCCTTCAGGATACAATGTTTGAACCACTGGGTGCACATGGTCCTCCAGAATGGTTCGGTAGTCCTTGGCAGTGATGCACACATCTAGCACAAGTATCAGGCCTGGGGAATTCCATGATATTGCAGCCCAAACCATCACTGTTCCACCGCCATGCTTCACTCTGGGCGTGCACCAGTCTGGGTGGTACGCTTCTTTGGGGCTTCTCCACACCGTAACTCAGTGAAGGTGGACTCATCAGAGAACAATACATGTTTCACATTGTCCACAGCCCAAGATTTTCACTGCTGGCACCATTCAAACCAATGTTAGGCTTTGGCATGAGTGTCCAAAGCTTTGGCTGTAGCAGCCCGGCCATGTACAGTGATCCTGTCGCGCTCCCGATGAACAGTTTTGGTGGAAACAGGAGAGTTGAGATGCGCATTTAATTCTGCAGTGAGTTGAGCAGCTGTGGTTTTTGGACACAATCCGGGTTAGCACCTGGACATCCCTTTCAGACAGCTTCTTCCTGCGTCCACAGCTACTCCTGTTGGATGTGGTTCGTCCTTCTTGGTGCTATGATGACATTACCTTGGATAACGTGGCTCTTGATACTGTACATCACAAAGACTTGCTGTCTTGGTTGCAGATGCGCCAGCGAGACACGCACCAACAATATGTCCTCTTTTGAACTCTGATATGTCACCCATAATATTGTGTGCATTGCAATATTTTAAGCAAAACTGTGCTATTACTCTGATAATTAAACCTTCACACTCTGCTCTTACTGGTGGAATGTGCAATCAATGAAGATTGTCTACCAGGCTGCTCAAATGTAGCCTTGAAACCTCCAAAACTAAATTGGCCAGTGTTTCACTTTCTTTGTCCAACCCCTGTACATTTACTTGAGTAACTTTAAAAAAAAAAAAAAAAACTTCTATGAGTAGTTTTACTCATAGAAGGTTTTAGCAGTCAGATGCAGACCATTTTACATCCCGTGGGAGTTTACTGTGGTGATCATTGTGGCTGTTTACATTCCACCTAGCGCTAAAGCTAACGGGGCACTCAGTGAACTCTACTCCATCATCAGCGACCTACAAACAACCCACCCTGATGGCTTCTTTATCATCGCCGGGGATTTTAATAAAGCTTCACTCAAGTCAGTACTACCGAACATTGACTTTGCAACAAGAGGGGACAACACGTTAGACCTTGTTTATACAAACATCCAGCATGCATACAAGGCTGCACCCCTCCCCCACCTTGGACAATCAGACCACATCTCCATACTTCTCACTCCAGCCTATAGACCAATAAACAGACAGTTCAGACCAGCCATGAAAGAGGTGAGAACGTGGCCACGGGGGGCCATGTCTGCCCTTCAGGACTGCTTTGATTGCACATAATGGGACATGTTCAGAGAAGCAGCCACCTATGAACATTCAGTCGATCTGGAAGAGTACGCAGCCTCAGTGACTGGTTACATCAGCAAGTGCGTTGAGGATGTTACTGTCTCAAAGACTGTTGTCACCCGGGCAAACCATAAACCCTGGTTCTCTGCAAAGCTGCGCAGCCTGGTGAAAATCAGGGACAGAGCCTTCAAGTCCAAAGACAGGGAAGCTTACATCGCAGCCAGAGCCAACCTGTCACGGCCCATCAAAGAGGCAAAGCGGGCGTATGCAGAGAAGATCAGCAACCACTTCTCAAGCTCAAGAGACATGCGGCGCATGTGGCAGGGCATCCAGACCATCACAGGCTACAAACCAACACAATTGGAATGTAGCAGTGATCCCTCCCTACCAGATGAGCTGAATAACTTTTTTGCACGATTTGAGGCAGAGAATGAGGCACCAGCGAGGAAGATGACCACCTTCCCCAACGACCAGGTACTACATCTATCCACAGCAGACGTCAGGTCGACTCTCCGCAGAGTGAACCCCCGAAAAGCTGCAGGACCAGACAACATACCTGGCCGGGTGCTCCGGGAATGTGCTGATCAGCTTGCTGTCATCTTTGCAGACATCTTCAACTCATCACTGAGCTCTGCTGTTATACCTACATGCCTGAAGACCACCAAAATCGTCCCAGTGCCAAAAAAGTCAACTGTGTCTTGTCTTAACGACTACCGCCCCATAGCACTCACCTATCATCATGAAGTGCTTTGAGAGGCTGGTACTGAGTTACATGAAGTCTAAGCTCTCACATACTCTGGACCTGTTACAATTCGCATATCGACCAAACCGCTCCACAGATGATGCCATCTCATCTGCTCTTCAACTTACCCTCTCCCATCTCGACAGAAAGGACACTTACGTCAGAATGCTGTTTATTGACTTCAGCTCAGCATTCAATACAATAATTCCCCAAAGGCTGGTAAGGAAGTTGGACTTTCTAGGTATAGACACTCCTCTTTGTAATTGGATCCTGGACTTCCTCACTGACAGGCCGCAGACTGTCTTCATAGGCAACAACTCCTCCGGGGTCCTCAGACTGAGCACAGGCTCCCCACAGGGCTGTGTGCTTAGCCCACTGCTTTTCACTCTGCTAACGCACGACTGTGCTGCACAGCACAGTTCAAATCACATCATAAAGTTTGCAGACGATACAACAGTAGTGGGTCTCATCACCAACGACGATGAGTCTGCGTACAGAGAGGAGGTAAAACATCTGGTGGACTGGTGTCAAAATAACAACCTGTCTCTTAATGTTCAGAAGACTAAAGAGATGGTTGTTAACTTCAGGAAGAGCCCGAAGGCCTACGCCCCACTGTACATCAACGGATCCGCTGTCGAGATTGTCAGCAGTGTGAAGTTTTTGGGGGTGCACATGGCAGATGATCTTTCCTGGAACCTGAACACCACCACCATCACCAAGAAAGCACAACAACGTCTTCACTTTCTTCGGAAACTGAAGAAGGCCAGTCTTCCACCTCCCATCCTCACCTCATTCTATCAAGGGACCATCGAGAGTGTTCTCTGCTGTTACATCACCGGCTGGTACGGAAACTGCACCACCGCTGAAGCGTATAGTGCAGCGGATAGTGAAGACAGCAGAGAGAATCATCGGGGTCCCTCTCCCAGCCATCTCCCAACTCTACGACAAACACCTGATCCGCCGTGCGAGCAGCATAGTGAAAGACTCTTTTCACCCCTCACATGCACTGTTCTCCCTCCTCCCATCAGGCAGACGGTTCCGCAGCATCAGAACTGTGACTGCCAGACACTGCAAGAGCTTCTTTCCACAAGCAGTAAGGGCTCTCAACTTACTGACAACATAGAACTGAACAAACATACAAAACACACACTCAACATAAACACATAATGGACTCCTATATTTAAAAACTCACCTAAACAACTAAACCCTCATACAATATGCTACATGTACACCAAAGACAAAAACACACAAATTGGACTGTGGTACAACACACATATTGTACACCCTGTATTGCATACTGTATTTTTGTCCAAGAAATTTTCTACCTCATGCTGATTTGCACTAGTCGCAATTTGCACATGTCTTGTCTTGTCTCGTCCAATACTCCTACAATAACTTGAACCCGCACACTGTACTCTGAACCAATTGCACATGTTCACTTTGTATCATTGCACTGTATTGTCTTCCTGTCCTGTTAGTGTACAGATAGTTTATTTAAAAATAGTCACAGTAATTTCTTGTTTTCTATTTCTTTCTTATTAAGGCACCACGGAGGGTCTGTGTGAAACGGCATTTCAATACAATGTATACTGTGTATATTGTTGTATTGACAATAAACCTCTCTTGAATCTTGAATCTTTACTGCACCATACTTTTTACTTTTACTTGAGAAGATTTGCGAAAAAGAAACGCTAATCTTACTCCGCTACATTCGGCTACACTCGACTCGTTACTTTTCTAATCATTAATGGCTGCTTACATAATTTCTAAAAAAATAAATTGAACATTATGATACTCAATTACTCAGTACTTGAGTATCTTTTCACCCAATACTTGTTTACTCTTACTTGAGTAATATTATTTTGAAGTACAGCTACTCTTACTTGAGTACAATTTTTGTCTACTCTACTCACCTCTGATGTTAACCCACGGCAGGTTTGCTTTAAACTATTCTTTTGTTGTTTCTTATTCACAGGAAGGTTTTAGTGACTTAAATACTGTCAGCAACCAAAGCATGAAAAAATCGGACCTCCTGATCTCTCTTCACGCTATAGCGTGTCTAAAAGCATCAGCTCTATTCTTTACTCCACTCAGGCTGCTTTTAAAGTAATGGGCATTGCTGAGTGAGGATGGTGAGGTGAAGGAGGTGGGTAGTCTTAATGTATAACATTTGTATGCTTTCCAGCTCGATCTGCAGTGTACTGCAAGCCTGTGGTGATCAACAACACACTCTACATGGTGGTGGCTCAACTCTTTGGAGGATCCCATATCTATCAGTAAGTTACTTGATACATACTTACATCCAGAATTACGTATAATTTTTTTTCAGGATTTTCCTGATTGGTGGAATAATTACTGAGTTATGACATTCATAACTGTCCATCCATCCATCCATATAGGAACCTCTGTAGTCCAACTAGGGGCTGTTGAGGTCAATGGTGACCATTGTACGACCCTGGTAGGATTCTGGTCAACATACACACTATGGGCAGAGGTGGAAAGAGTAATAAAATTTTGTACTCAAGTACAAGTACTGTTACTTCAGTGAAATTTTACTTAAGTACAAGTAAAGTTACCATTATAAAAAATCTACTTAAGTAAAAAGTAGCTCATTAAAAAATTCACTCAGAGTAAAAGTTACCGAGTTACTTTTTTATTTTTATTTTTTTAACAGCGGGGGTGGGGGGGATGAGGCATTCTAGCGTAGTTCAAAAAAGATGAGCAGATATAAAATCTCAAACTAGTTGTTTTTAACTGAAGGAACACCTTTGCATAATAAAGCTGTTGTCTTTCTTGTGCTTGAAAATCAAAGTGGTCACTTAAATATGGTGTTACGTCCCAGTCTAGGGTCATACAGCAAAAGACTGGTTCAGGGTTCTATTTTAAACTGTATGGAAATGGTGGTATATGGCAGAAAGAACTAGATCCAATCATTAACTGATAATGAGGTTTGTATATATAAAAAAATACACACACACAACAGGAGGAGGAGGATCAGATTGAGGGTGGACCCAGGCCAAAATAATAAACAAAATGGTATTTATATTTAGTAGCTAGATTACCAAAAAGAACAGGTACCGGACTCCCTAAACCAAAAACAGTGAATAAACTCCCTCTTCCCAAAATAAATGGCAGCCACGCCCCTAATACTAGTGAGTGCAGAAACATACAGTGAAATTATCTACAAATATATACAAAGACCAACCAAACCAAAGGGACAAAGCAATAATCAAAGTTAATGGGAGGCAAAAATTAAAAACCGGAATACACAACCAAATATCAAAACGCCAAAATCACAATCTCTTTCCTCTTTCCCGCGTCTCTCTCCGGTTTATATATGGTCGCGCTAGTCGATGACGTCACTCTCAGGGCGGAAGCGACCGTGTGGAAGGTCAGGTAGATGCCGATGTGGAGACAGTCAGAAAACCTGGAGTGGAGTCTGGAGCGGCGCGCGACCAGGACATGATACACACACGCGAACGTAATATTATCATTATTTTAGTATTTTCATTCATTTATTTTTAACTCAGTAGCGAATATGATTTAAAAAGGGTCGAATTACAATACTTCAAACAAAACGTACTTAAGTAAAAGTAAAATTACAGATTTTAACTACTTTAAAAAGTAGAAATACACAAAAAAGCTACTCAATTACAGTAACGCGAGTAAATGTAATTCGTTACTTTCCACCTCTGACTATGGGCAATTTGGGTGCAGCACTTAGCCTAATCTTTCGGCTGTGGGAGGAAACTGGAGAACCTGGAGGAAACCCACCAAGCATGGGGAGAACATGAAAACTTCATCGTGTCTCCAACTGCTATATTATTTATTTAAAATCTGCCATGCTTTGGCACAAATGTGCACAAATAGATCAATTTAAAGAAGGGGAACCAGCACTGAAGACAAACCACACAGTGCCGGACCATCAACAGTGATAAAGGGTTTTTCCAAAGAGGATTTATGAGTCAGGTTCAGCAATGGAGCAAATGCATGTATTGTGATGGAGACTATGTTGAGTACAGTAGTACCTTTGCATAGAGGAAGGGTTATTATACTAACATGTAGAGTTTGAATGACATGCCAGTTAATAAAGAAGTTATGCCTTAACTTTTGCATTACTTTCAGTACAGATCTCATATTTTTTGCTGTGTGGATGGGAACTGTTTATTTGTTAGCAGTGAGAATCACAAAAACTTGATGGAGCTTGATGGATTTTTCGAGGTTATGAAAATGTACATTAAACATTTTTAAGAAACCTAGAAGGATTCTATTTTAAAATATCATTTGTTTGATTTCCATATCATTGATAAAGTGCTAGATCGGTCCTTAATTTTCTATATTAAACCTGTTTTAGCTCAAAATTGGTTAAAAAGTTAAAAAGTGCTGTATTTCAGTCACTTTGGGCAAAAAAATTAAATAATATACAGTACAGTGAATATACAGTACCAATCAAAAGTTTGGACACACCTTCTAATTCTTTTTTTTGTGATTTAGCGCCTATATTCTAGTGCAATACTGTTGATTTCAAAACTTTGAAATAACACATGGCATTAGGTAATTAAGTCAGTTATTTTAAGACATGAAGATCAGCTGTTCTGGAATAGTTCTTGCAAGAACAGTATTGTATCAAGTGCATTTGCAAAACCAATCAAGCACCATGATGAAACTGACTCTCATGAAGACCTGACGAAGAAAGCAAAACCAAAACTGACCTCTGCAGCAGAGGAGAAGTTCATTTAGAGTTACAGCCTCAGAAATCACCAATTAACAAATTGAGCCGTTACGAAGGCTTTACAGAGCAGAAGTAGCAGATGCATCTCAATATCAACTGTTCAAACGAGATTATTGCATATTTCGGACGTCTTCAGTTTTATTGTACAGTGTAGAAAGAAATCAAAATGAGGAAAGACTATGAAATTAGAAGATGTGTCCAAAATTTTCACTAATGTCAATGTGGGTAATTGGTTTTCTAATCACATGCTATAGCACGCCATAGATCAGTCATAAATGAAAAGTATGTTCCTCGACAAAAACCAAAAGTGCCTTCGAGTTGAGAGTGTGTGAAATTAGGGCATTGGGGCTGGCCCTCCAAAGAACTAAAGAAAAAGTGTATTATAATAAATAATTAAAACAAATAGATACTGGATATGGCGGCATTGTGATATAAAGTAAAAGTTTGTATTGTAGAAGTGACAATAACTTTTTATATATCACACAAGACTACTATAGAAACATAAAACACATTGGGAATGCAATTTTCTCTGTATTCGCAAGATATGTAGAATATTCCCAAAGAAAGCTTAAAAATAATAGGGTTACTGGTACAACGTAAACTTATTCTCAACGTATACTATCATTCCTTTAAATCATTTTGCATTTGTAATTCTGAAATAATTCTGTTCTGAATAACAAATGCAGAGCACTTTTTTTATGCAGGTGGGAAGAAGGGCCTTTGCAGTTTGTCAAAATCCAGGACATCGATGCCAGTCGTGTACGCAAACCGAACTTCATCGAGATGTTCCAGATCGAAGGAGAAACCTTCTTCGCCGTAGTCGACAGCTCCAAGGCAGGCTCCACTAGCATCTACCGCTGGAACAGCAACGGCTTCTACTCGCACCAGTCTCTTAACCCATGGCACCGAGACACACACATACACTTCCTGGAGATGGACGGTAAGGCCCGACTAATCCTCTCGAGCTCCTCGCAACCTCCGGTGGTGTACCAGTGGAGCCGTGGGACACGCCAGTTCGTCTTCCATTCACAAATCGCACATGCCGGAGATGTACACATGGTCATTCACTTCTGGGCCCATCAGGCACTCTACCTCTGCCTGACACGGTTTATCGGTGACTCGAGGCTGGTGCGCTGGGAAAGCCAGCGCTTTGTTGAGATCCAGACACTTCCTTCACGTGGCTCAATGGCACTACAGCCATTTAGTGTAGGAGTGAGGCAGTACCTGGTTCTGGGCAGCGATTACTCCTTCTCAAAGATCTACCTTTGGGACGAGCTCACGCAGCGCTTCCAGCCTTTCCAGGAGCTCAACGTTTTGGCGCCACGTGGCTTTAGCCTCGTCTCCATTGACAACAAGGACATCTTGCTCATTGCCAGTTTTAAAGGAAAGACGGTGGCGTATCAACATCTACTTGTGGACCTCAGCGCCAAGTGAATTAAAGACGTTGAAGGATCGGTTTTGTTAATGAAAGATCAACATGCCTCGAAGCTTTTGTTTCAAATTAAGTTTCTATAGGATCCAGCCTTTGAGACAGGTTTTTAAATTTATTCTTGTATAAATGTGTCATAAATTAGCATGCTGACTTGCTCTCCAAGAATGGAACTGGACACTGTTCATAAGCTTATACGTACATAGTAGACATAACTCAGTTTTTGTAGTATCTCTTATGCAGGAAATCGTGTGGCTACTGTGCAGTCCCAGGTCAAGAGCTTCAGGCACAGAAATGTTCACATCAAATATTAGAAATAGGAGATCTCAGCTTATTATGATCAAATAACACATGATAAAATTTTCAAGCAAACCTGGTGAATATGGTGAAAAGAATCTAAGAATTCATAATATCTCTAACCCTGATACAGTTGTACTCTAAGATCAAGTCACGATCATTTTAGCCACATGACTGTCTGACAAAATAATTGCATGAAGGAGCAGCTGTACAGATGTTCCGATTGAAGTAAACAGTGAGACAGTCTCAGCACATTTTCCCACATTTAAAATGTACTTTTGTGTCATCAGTCATACCATTAATTGTAATTTGATGGCCCTGTCTAGAAAATACAGAATACAAGTGACCAAGATAAAGTCATATACTATTTAGAAAAATCAGAATTGAATATACAGTATAAGTGCTTGTTGACCACACAATATGTTCATGAGCACATGATGTTACCTAGGCTCATATACTATACTGTATCGTGGCCTCGAAATCAAAAAAATTCTGATATAATATTTTCATGCTGACTTTTTCATGCATGTGCTGCGCTTGACTAATAGCTATAATCATTTCTATAGCAATAATTATATTATTTCCGACCCATTATCTTCTACACGCTTTATGCCATCGCATAAAAAAACCATCAACCATCAAAATACAAATGGTTCTATACACTCAAACTACTGAAAAAAAAAGAAGCCTGTGTACAGTATAACTAAGCATTTGGAATTTCAATGATGAAGAACCATAACTAACATGAGATGTCTATCAAAATAAATTTTTACAATACTTTCTCACTATGTCTTGTCCATGTTGAATCAACAGGTTACGCATGATTATGTTTGACAACATTCCTGCTCTTAATGTTACCTACAGTAGGTCAGAATAGAAACATCGATGTATGAGATCTTTTAAAAGGTCTGGAGAAGAAGAAAAAAATCCGGTATAAAGAAGACGAGCAAAGTGGGTTTTTATTGAAGCCTGGAACAAAACAAAACAGTACAGTACACAAGAATACATAGTGCAATCTAGATCAATCAGAACCACGGTCATGTAGGACACCAATGCTGTGTGTGAAAGCTGCTGCACAATAGACTTAACTATTCTGTAATGTAGCAGCAATAATGGCAGCAAAAGGGGAAAAACACTCCCTATAATTTTCCTTTCATATGTATTATTCTCTCTTTCTCTCTCTCTTAATATCCTTATTTTAAGATCTATTACTATATTCCTACAGTATGAGAGGTGTTCAAGTCACACAGAGATATCGTAAATATATTTTTCGGCCTACAAGCTTTAGAATCTTGAATGATTGCAGTATGGTTAGCTGTATTTTCTTTTGTGTTTATGCTAAAAAAAGAACAATGTGGTGGAATCCCATAAGATTTGTTTTAATTGATAAGTCAACTAGGATAGAGATATGCAAATATGAATTTAAATAAATGTCAAGAGAGATGTAATTCTTTCAGGAGATGAAATCCAGTGCTGTTTAAAAGAAGAAAGCTTTTAGAAAAAAATGAGTTTTGTTTACTAAGGAAGGCATGATTATAAGATTGGATTGGTGTATTTTTCAATAAATTATGTAACATGTCTACTGAGGTAAAAAGGTACAAGAAAGTAAAGTCAGAGTAAACTGAAAGGAATGTTCCTTGGAGTTGTTCCTTAAATATTCTTATATAATCTTATGAACTAAGAGGAAAATTCTTAAAATATCCCAAATTGATCATTAAAAAACTTTATTAATGATACTTAAAAATAATAATCTATCAAATATTTAACAAAAATAAGAGAAACAAGAGATTTGGGCCTACTAATCGTGAAATGATCCAAGGTCTGAGAATTTGTGCAATTATTGCATTTTTAAGCTTATTTTTAAAAATGTACTATTCTAACTGTGGCATAATGTGGCAGTGCACCAGTAGGATCAAGGGTTCGAATCTCGCCTTGGTACTGCGTGCATGGTGGGTTTGATCTAAATACTCCAGGTTCCTCCTACATTCCTAAGACATGCAGATTGGGTTAATTGACAAACCAAAATTGCCCGTAGTGTGTATGTGTGTGTGAGACATATTTTACTAAGATAATAAATAAACTTTATTACTATTATTATTTTTAATTCCGGGCACTAGTGGCTCAGTGGTGGGTGTTTCGCCTGCCATGCGGAAGGCCCGGGTTCGATTCCCAGCCAGTGCCCAAACCCCGCAGCCACAGGATGCAGTGCCGGTCCGAAGCCCGGATAAAATGGAAAAAAAACTGTGCCAAGTTGTAGTGCGGACTGAAAGACCAACAACATTATTATTTTTCATTCCGGAGGAAATTCTTGTGCCAGAAACTGCTCCAAGAGCAAAAGAGCAAAGAGAATAATACAATTTTGGCACCCAGTTGGAGTGTACCCCATAACATGCGCCCTAAGTCTCCTGGGATAGGCTTCAGGCAATCCCAGAAGATGAATTAATGAATTAATTGATTAACTTCTTGTTTCTTGCTCAACACAAATAATTGCTCTATCTGCAGTCGTTGTTGCTACTCCAAACCTCTAGGTGCCGCGTCATCATCAACTAAAGTCATCAACTAAAGAGAAGAAGAACGCGCTACGCTGCTATTTTCCGGGTTGTTCGGCTGCGACTCAAACCACTCCTCATTGGCAGTGTAGTGCACATTACCCAGGGTGTCAACCACGTTATTTTGCAGCCTATTAAGTGCTTGTAATAGTGATTCAGGACTCGGTTGGTACAGCCGGAGCAAAACACCATACCAGGAAAACGGGATAAGATTTTCCTTTTTGACATTTTGGTTTTGCTTTTCTGTGAAACAGGAATGAAGGTTTTTATTAGCACTTCGGAAGCAGAAATGTTGGAAGAAGACATTAATGTGGCTTAGTTTGTTTGCTAATGCTTGTGTCAAACATACCATTAAGGTTAGTTGATGATGTAAAGGTAATGTTTGCTATTTGTGTATACCTTTAATGTGGTTTAGTATATTGTTATTATGGAATTAAATTAATCACTTAATGTAGTTGGTGATTTTTTTGTTCTTATAAAATATGTGTTACTGGTATTTATTTGCTGTAAGGTATAATATTGTGTGGTATGTCATGATTTAGTGTTTAAGGTTACTGTTCTTCTAAATATGAACAACTGTTTATTTCTTTCCCAGCTTTTAATGAACAATTTACTGAACATAGTTAATTAAAGTGACCTTGAAAATAGTTTATAAGATGTTCCTAATATAATGTTACAGATTTGTTTTACCCTGACTCATGCTGTTAATCCGGTTGGGAATTGTTGGCTCAGTGGTAAGTTTCTCACCTGCCATGCAGAAGGCCCAAGTTTAATTTCTACCCAGTGCCCAAACCTCAGCCAGTGGATGCAAGGGGTAAAATGAGACGGATGCATCAGGCAGGGCATCTGGCGTAAAACTTGTGCAGATTGGATTGTCTGCTGTGGCAACCCCTTGACGGGATTAGCCGAAACAGCAACTCATATTAAACATCCTGTTCATTTGTGTTTTTTTTTATGACTCATCCAATGAAATGCTCTGTAGAATCTGTTCATCCAACTTTTAGGGGGTGTGTCTCGCTGTTTCGCTCTACTTCAACGGATTGTTAAGCTAACATCATTCATCTGTGTGTTTTAATTTTTTTTTCTTTTTTTTTTTTCCCCCGATTTACTCCCTAATTTAGTCGTGTCCAATTCCTCCCCATCACTAGGGGGCTCCCACATTAAGGCTACTACTACCACTTAGTCCAGGGGGGCCGAAGACTATCACATGTTTCCCCCGAACCATATGGCGCCAGCCGACCACATCTTCTCGTACTGCTCTCTCACGCACCGTTGTGGGCGGCGTAACACACTCGGAGGACAGCGCTATCCGCTCCTTCCGCTTGCAGGAGCTCACAGACGCCCCTGATTGGCTGTAGAGCCGTGATTACTGTGGGAGCACTAAGTACCTCTCATCCCGCCCCTCTGAGAGAGCTCGGCCAATCAGCTCTCTCTAGACCTCCGGCTGCGAGAGGTTACAGCATCACCCTGGAATCAAACCAGCGATCTCCGGATGATAGGGCGAGCACTTTACCACTGCGCCACTCAAGAGGCCCTCATCCGTGTGTTTTTGCCTTTTCCAATCAATCCCCTAGTTGAACAAAACAAATGTTCATCCCTGTTAATATGATTGGAGTTTGTAAGTAACATATTATCAACCTCGTATATTGTCATGTGCATTGACCCTATTACCTTCTCTTTTAGCGCAATGCCAGTTTCACTACAGCAGAAAGTTGGTACGTCCTCCTTCGAATTTCCTCCAGACTGGGACGATGATGAACGGATGTCCTTCCTGTTCTCGGCTTTGAAAGAGAACCGAGAAGTCAACCCAACTGACTGGGACAGCAAGATGAACTTCTGGACACCTTTGGTGGTGCAAAGCTGCAGACAACGTGGATCTGTTTGCGTGAGCTTGCAGGACCTGAATGAAAGTTTTCGCCGCAAGGGGAGCGTTCCTCTGGGTCTGAGTACCGTTATACAGAGCATGATCAGGTACTGCAGTGCAGCTTAGCATAATTAACACATAGCTCGTGTCTGTATTTTAGAGCCAATGGAGAAAAGGACAGGAAAACCATTAGTGGTATTGAGTACTTGCAGGTAAAGTGACTTATACGTGCGAGAGCCCTTAGCTTATCACGTTGGTGTGATTTGACGAAGTGCATAAAATTATCTGTACTAGCGGTTCTTATAGTGATCTGTATTTCTGGCTCATCTTGTGGCTGCATTTCTGTTCCAGGAGCGGGAAGGTGCAGAAAGAATCTGACTTTGCTGCTAATGTAGATTCCGGCTGGCTGTCGTGGGGCGTCGGGTTGTTGTTGGTCCGACCTCTGAAATGGACGCTGTCTGCTTTACTGGGCAGTGGACGAGTTCCACTCGAGGAGTCATTTGTGGTAATCGAATTGGTTAAAGTAAGTTCCCAATGGTGTAAAGTTACCAGTTCCATAGCCACAGTGGCAGGTATTTTAATGTTAAACCTCCTGTGTGTTACAGGAGAAGGCTGCAGTTTTGATGGCTGCGTATCGGAGCTCTCCTCTCGCAGGGCGCGTGCTGCTCTCATTTCAGGAGCTGCGCTCTTTCTCCTCCCATATCTGTCCTGATGAGACTACACTGTGTCTCGCGCTGCTGCAGCTCCAGAGGGAGAAACATGTCACCGTCTCACTGCACGAGGAAGAAAAGGTGTGTGAGATTCAGAATAAGAGCTCATATTACAAAGCTGTGCATGTGTATTTTTCTGTACAAGACTTCACCCATGTGAAACATTCACCCATGTTTTGTCCAGCTGGTAAAGTTCAGTCAAGCAGGACGTGTGTCTCCTGTCAGTGAAGTGGACCTAGGAATTTACCAGCTCCAGCGTAGTGAGAAGCTGCTGGAGGAGAGAGTTGAAGCATTGGGGCAAGAAGTGGAGAGGTAAGAAAGCTCATTTATAAAAAAATAAATAAAATTATTCTGAATTCACAAATCAATCAGGTTCATCTTCCCCCAGATTCCATAGTGGTTTAAACCTCCACATAGTGGTTGGCTTCTCCTACCCTTTCTCTAGTGGCTGACCCCTTCCCCATATCTTATTGTGCCTTCCCCTATACTGACCCTTCCTACCCCTGCTATAGTCGCTGGCCCTTCCTGCGCCCTTCATAGTCGCTGGCCCTTCCTGCGCCCTTCATAGTCGCTGGCCCTTCCTGCGCCCTTCATAGTCGCTGGCCCTTCCTGCGCCCTTCATAGTCGCTGGCCCTTCCTGCGCCCTTCATAGTCGCTGGCCCTTCCTGCGCCCTTCATAGTCGCTGGCCCTTCCTGCGCCCTTCATAGTCGCTGGCCCTTCCTGCGCCCTTCATAGTCGCTGGCCCTTCCTGCGCCCTTCATAGTCGCTGGCCCTTCCTGCGCCCTTCATAGTCGCTGGCCCTTCCTGCGCCCTTCATAGTCGCTGGCCCTTCCTGCGCCCTTCATAGTCGCTGGCCCTTCCTGCGCCCTTCATAGTCGCTGGCCCTTCCTGCGCCCTTCATAGTCGCTGGCCCTTCCTGCGCCCTTCATAGTCGCTGGCCCTTCCTGCGCCCTTCATAGTCGCTGGCCCTTCCTGCGCCCTTCATAGTCGCTGGCCCTTCCTGCGCCCTTCATAGTCGCTGGCCCTTCCTGCGCCCTTCATAGTCGCTGGCCCTTCCTGCGCCCTTCATAGTCGCTGGCCCTTCCTGCGCCCTTCATAGTCGCTGGCCCTTCCTGCGCCCTTCATAGTCGCTGGCCCTTCCTGCGCCCTTCATAGTCGCTGGCCCTTCCTGCGCCCTTCATAGTCGCTGGCCCTTCCTGCGCCCTTCATAGTCGCTGGCCCTTCCTGCGCCCTTCATAGTCGCTGGCCCTTCCTGCGCCCTTCATAGTCGCTGGCCCTTCCTGCGCCCTTCATAGTCGCTGGCCCTTCCTGCGCCCTTCATAGTCGCTGGCCCTTCCGGCGCCCTTCATAGTCGCTGGCCCTTCCGGCGCCCTTCATAGTCGCTGGCCCTTCCGGCGCCCTTCATAGTCGCTGGCCCTTCCGGCGCCCTTCATAGTCGCTGGCCCTTCCGGCGCCCTTCATAGTCGCTGGCCCTTCCGGCGCCCTTCATAGTCGCTGGCCCTTCCGGCGCCCTTCATAGTCGCTGGCCCTTCCGGCGCCCTTCATAGTCGCTGGCCCTTCCGGCGCCCTTCATAGTCGCTGGCCCTTCCGGCGCCCTTCATAGTCGCTGGCCCTTCCGGCGCCCTTCATAGTCGCTGGCCCTTCCGGCGCCCTTCATAGTCGCTGGCCCTTCCGGCGCCCTTCATAGTCGCTGGCCCTTCCGGCGCCCTTCATAGTCGCTGGCCCTTCCGGCGCCCTTCATAGTCGCTGGCCCTTCCGGCGCCCTTCATAGTCGCTGGCCCTTCCGGCGCCCTTCATAGTCGCTGGCCCTTCCGGCGCCCTTCATAGTCGCTGGCCCTTCCGGCGCCCTTCATAGTCGCTGGCCCTTCCGGCGCCCTTGATAGTCGCTGGCCCTTCCGGCGCCCTTGATAGTCGCTGGCCCTTCCGGCGCCCTTGATAGTCGCTGGCCCTTCCGGCGCCCTTGATAGTCGCTGGCCCTTCCGGCGCCCTTGATAGTCGCTGGCCCTTCCGGCGCCCTTGATAGTCGCTGGCCCTTCCGGCGCCCTTGATAGTCGCTGGCCCTTCCGGCGCCCTTGATAGTCGCTGGCCCTTCCGGCGCCCTTGATAGTCGCTGGCCCTTCCGGCGCCCTTCATAGTCGCTGGCCCTTCCTGCGCCCTTCATAGTCGCTGGCCCTTCCTCCGCCCTTCATAGTCGCTGGCCCTTCCGGCGCCCTTCATAGTCGCTGGCCCTTCCGGCGCCCTTCATAGTCGCTGGCCCTTCCGGCGCCCTTCATAGTCGCTGGCCCTTCCGGCGCCCTTCATAGTCGCTGGCCCTTCCGGCGCCCTTCATAGTCGCTGGCCCTTCCTGCGCCCTTCATAGTCGCTGGCCCTTCCTGCGCCCTTCATAGTCGCTGGCCCTTCCTGCGCCCTTCATAGTCGCTGGCCCTTCCTGCGCCCTTCATAGTCGCTGGCCCTTCCTGCGCCCTTCATAGTCGCTGGCCCTTCCTGCGCCCTTCATAGTCGCTGGCCCTTCCTGCGCCCTTCATAGTCGCTGGCCCTTCCTGCGCCCTTCATAGTCGCTGGCCCTTCCTGCGCCCTTCATAGTCGCTGGCCCTTCCGGCGCCCTTCATAGTCGCTGGCCCGTCCTGCGCCCTTCATAGTCGCTGGCCCGTCCTGCGCCTCCTACAGCCGCTGGCCCTTCCTGCGCCTCCTACAGCTGCTGACGCTTCCTGCGCCTCCTACAGTCGCTGACCCTTCCTATTCCAAAAATGCTTTACGTACACACACACACACACACACACACACACACACACACACACACACACACACACACACACGCATGGTCACAATGCTATAGCAGTACACGTGCGCACAGACGTTGACTAAACGAGTGACGCACACTGAGAGAGCATGGAAAAGAATTGCCCACTTTCGCACAGGAGAGAGAAGAACCATTGGCTCAGTTGTGATCACGTGATGCTCGGCAAACAAAGCGTATATGTACTACTTGTATTTAAAGACCTTGCTTGTTTTAAAATGTATTTCAAATTTATGCTCATCCTGCAAAACACTCGCAAACCAAGGCTTTGTTGTACCAGTACCATCTTGTTTGCTGTATGGTTGTAATGTAATTTTAATAGTTTGGTTAACAAGGTAAATAATTTCAAGGCACATATCACTTTTATTTCCAGATGTAAAGAACAGGCAAAGGGTCTGCTAAAAGAGGGGAAAAAGTCACAGGTAACGTTTATTAGATTTTTAAAATATTTTATTTGTTTCATTGAATTTTATCTACCAATTATTGATAAGCAACAGTTTCTTTCTCTCTCTCTCTCTCTCTTTCTATATCTCTTTTTCTGACACACACTCTGATACACGCTCCCAGGCATTAAGATGCCTAAAGGGTAAAAAACGTGTAGAGGGCAAAGCAGATCGGCTGTACACTCAGCTCGAAACCGTCAAAGGAATCCTGGAAAGGATAGCGACCTCACAGTCTGATCGCCTGGTAAAACTCACATATTGATTTACAAAATTTAACAACAACAAAAAAGATCAGGCTTTAAATAAACACTCTGTAGAGATTATTATAAATTGTATGGTAGACATTTATTTTTTACATTAAAAAAATATGCATGTGTGTGTCTGCTTGCGGTAGGTGATGCAGGCATACCAGGCAGGCGTAGCAGCTCTGAGGATTTCACTGAAGGGTATAACAGTCGAGAGAGCAGAGAACCTGGTTGATCAGATCCAGGAGGTGAGAGATTTTTTAAGTGTGTGTGTCCTTGTGTAATTTTAACGTATATTATTTTTCTATCAAAGAGCTGTCCTTATTACATAACGTGGCCTTTTTTTTTTCTTCTTTCTTTCCAATCAGCTGTGTGACACTCAGGATGAAGTTAACCAGACTCTGGCTGGAGGAGCTTTAGACTCAAGTATGTTGATATTTTGTTCACAAATGGGACCAAATTTGCAGTTGTTTTGTTTTCACATTCAGAAATGAGAAGCAGTGAGATGCAAGTGAGAAGCTTGAACGACAAGTGAAAAGATCACACTGATGGGAGTTGCATTGTCAAAATAGACAGGGGGATTGAGGATAAGATTGTCAACAACAACTTATCTAATGAAGCAGAAATCCCCGCCTATAATCCACTAATTGTAAAATCAATGGCTTTTATCCCAGATGAAGGAGAATCAGAAGAGCTGGAGAAGGAGCTGAAATCTTTATTGGAAGACGGTGCTCCAGACACGAGTCTAACACTTCCGGAGGTTCCCAATCACCCTGTCTCTACGAAAGCCACCGGTGTATTGGATGACACTTTTTTTAGCTCTCTGCCCACGATTCCTAACACTAACATCACAGATGAGGAGCTGGAGCGAGAGCTGGGTCGACTCAGGCTGTGCGTTTTATTTTTTATTTTTTTTACAATATTTGTTTAGCTTGCATGGTTGTTCTAATATGAGCATATCCAAATATTTCTTGTTTGTCTGTTTCTCTGCAGGGAAGCAACGTAAAATACGGACGGATGAATGGATGGATGGCTGGATGTACCTGATGATATACGTGATTTCTGACATGGCTCAGTAAACATGGCTGGTGCAAATAACTAGATAGGCTTGTCACGGTATACAAAAAAGGCAATCCAATAGCCTATGTGGGCTTTTTCTTTTTTCTTTGCCTTTATGTTCGCAATGGCATGTTTGTGATTTTCTTAAAAGAAAAAAACATTTTAAAGAGTGGCCTTTTACTAGAGTATTATGTATTCTAATAAAAATAAGAAACTATGCTTAACAAGGTGATTTGCAGTTGTATCATATGTAATCAATTAATGATTAAACATGATGGTAATTCCTCGCGTTCCACTCTACTTTGTAAAATAAACAGTCATTGCTCTATAAACATACAGTCAGAAAGTCACCAAAATTAAGTAAAAGATGACTTGCTGATCCTGACATTTGACCAAAAAATCTGACTGGCTGATCAGTTTTGTTAAATTGTGAAGGCACATTGGCCATTCTTTTCATTAAATCAAATGAAACCAAAAAGGAAATTGATTGATTGTTTTATTTAACAAAAAGTTGACTGGTGCTTTGGTTTGTTAAACTGAAAGATGACTTTTCATGTAACTGACGAACAATTATCTGATTGTTTTGATAAATCCAGAGAATGACTGATCATCTCATCCCCCCCCCCAAAAAAAAAAAAAACACTGGCTGATCATTTTGTTAAACTGAACGATGACTGACAGTCTGATAGTGCCATTAAACTCAAGGCAACTGGCTGAACATTTTATTAAGCGTACAGCGCTGGCTGGTCTTTTAGTTAAACCCATAAGGTGACTTGCGGATAGTTTCATTAAATTGAGGGCATCTGTCTCATGATTCAGTTAAACTGAAAGATGACTGGCTGATTATTTCATTAAACTGGAAATATACGGGCTGTTTATTTGGATAAGCCCTAGCAAATTTATACCTCTCACTCAGACTGACATGTCTCACTGTAGTGGTGAAGCCTCATTTAGGAATTAAGGCTTTTCAACCAAGAGTTTCACCAAAAGGTTAATTTCATGGAGCGTCATTTAAGAACTCATGTTATTAATATTTAGTGGGCAAATCTATTTGTAGCAAATAGATCCTAGCATTGTAAGCAGCACAATTAATTTGGACATGCAGCTAATTTTTCATGCACCGCCACTGCCCAGTGTAATCTGCAAGTCTTTGGACCTGAATACCTATCTGAAACCCACTAAGCACGGGGAGAACATGCACACAGACCTGGTGAGGGAATCGAACCTGGACGCTGGAGGTGCAAAGATTGTTGATCTTTGATGAGTTGAAGATCTCTTTCATTGGAAATAAAGACCAGTCAGAATTAAATTGTAGATATCTCTAACTGAAATTATGGATAATCATAATTCAGTTGCAGATATCCACATTTCACATTGAACACACCGTATCTGAGAATGAGAAACTAATGAGGGAACCCCATAGACATGAATGGGGAAAGTGACGTCATTCGCCCTAGGAAGAGTTACATCGTAGACATCAGAAATTACTGATTTCGACTAGAAAGAAATTAATTAGTTAACATTACTGTATATCTGTAATACATATCTATAGTAAATGGCAAAAAAAGCCAACTTCGGAGTCATTACGTCACAAAACTATCTCACTGAACACGTGTCAGGGTGTCAATAACAACGGCGCATGCGCAGTTGCCAACTACTTGTCTACGCACGAGCTTTGCTGTCGGCTCGGATGTTGTAGCGTTAGCGTTAGCACTAGCGTTAGCAGCGGTGCCGGGGAGCTGGTTTTTTTAAACGGCTGTTCGTTTATTATTAAGTCGGGATACATTTGTAGATGTTTCCTGCCTGGATTATATCATTTAGGACGCTGAGCTTACAGCTTTCCCCGGGATGGAACAGCTAGCTGCTGGCAGGCTAGCCAACGGTGGGTAACTTAAAGCTAAACTTGTCTAATTCAGCGCGAGACAGGTAGCATGGGTAGCTAACAGCCTTATTGTTTTTCTTAATAATAATAATAATAGTAGTGGCAACAATACAGTAATAACGTGATGGCGTCTCTTCTTTTGGGCTGGGGAAACTGTTCACGATAGCAGATGTGAAAATAATAATAATAATAATAATAATAAAAAAACACATACACACGTATAAAATTGTGTTTTTAGGTGTAATACCTTTTAACAGTAAAAAAAAATTCAGGAAATGTAGCTAGATATATTAGTCTGGGGAATAAAAATGACAAAGTCTAAGTAGTGCAAGTTATTATTACGTAACATATATGGTATATAATACAGATAAAGTTATAATAACATAACCAAGCAATGGAGTAACAGATTCAATACACGAATACACTAATCACTTTTCCAAACATTTAAGGTTTATCCGGCTTTTCTCAAACCTTAACACTCTTCTAACTAGGATAAATTAAATTTACACCCGCACACACATGATGTGGTCAGATCTGTTAAAATGTCTTGACTTCTTATTTGTACATTACTGCATATCAGCCAGGTTTAGTTCTGTTTGAGTCTAAGTCTGAGCCATGTGTTCTCCCCATGCTGAGGTGCTCTTCCGTGTGGAAGTTGATTATGTGAGCAGCAGGTTTTGCCACGTCTTCCTTCACATGTGGCTGAGGTTATTACAGGTTCAAGTAGAGACTTACAGATCACGTTGGACCTTTCCTGTCATCTCTCTCTCTCACGCTCTCATAATGTCAGGCTGAGGATGGCAGTTCATAAGGAGAGCTCTTATCCAGAGGAGAAGATCTCCTTCTAGGAGTGAAGGTGTGGAAAATTTACAGCACCTGTAGAGCATCATTGGATACAGCTGACAATGGGAAGGTAGGTTCATGTGACTGTTTCTTAACACAGTTAAGACTAAAATCCCCAAAGAATGCTAGAAACTGTTGTTGGTAGTGTTGTTAATTATTACATCATGTTGATGTTGGACTCTTAGTTCCAATGCATCAGAGGGTTTTTATTATACTACCACGGTTGATGTAATGCATTATTGTATCTTGCGTAACATCGTGAACAGGGATTTATATGGGGCTCACTTCCACATAAAGATGAGAATAACATTGATTCAGTTATGATTTTTTTTTTGTGTGCTGATTTACGTATTGTCACGTTGACTCCAAAATAGGTTTTTAAATGGTATATTACATTTATAAAGGAGGTTTACCAGTGTCTCAGAAAGTGATTGGAATTGACTGTTTTTCAGCTTGATCAGCCATGACCAATCACGTTGGACATAACCGATTCCGTACCGAATGCAGAAGCTTCTGAGTGGTGCAACAGAATGATGTTTTTATGGCAATACATTATCAAAATTTGCACACATTATAAAGCCTCCAATCTGCTTTTTTTTTCCCTAAAAAAACAAACATGTTACAAACCCTTACACCAGTCTCAAAACACCACAAGCACTAATTAGTGTCGAAACATGCACGTTACAAGATGTTATAATCCTACAGGTGGTATACTTTGAACTATTCACACACTGGTGAATTATTTGCTAAGTGTGTTAAGAAATAATAATTGGTGGATGACAGATGTGTGCTGCTCAGTAAACATGTGGCTTTTTAAATTCAATTTTAAGTTTAATGTGTATGTGTGTGTGCCCTGCGATGGATTGGCACACTGTCCAGGGTGTACCCGCCTAGTGCCCGAAGTCTCCTGGGATAGGCTCCAGGTCCCCCGCGACCCTGAACACAGGATTAAGCGGTATAGACGATGAATGAATGAATGAATGAATGAATGTATGTAAAATTATGATACTTATAGAATTGCAATATTAATTGAGTCGGCACCTGCCTTGATATCGTATGGGTTTGTGACTAGTGATTCCCATCTTTACTTCCACATGTAAACAGTGCTGTGCAGTGTTTTCTCCCTTCAAAGAGGCTTTAGGAAGCTTTTTGGGTTCATGGTCACATTTCATTTATTTATTTATTTATTTCGTTTGATTTTTAGAATATGGTTACTTAAGGAGTAATTTAAAGCTGGTATAAGTAATAATAAGAAATTGGTTCATGGATGTTCCGCAATCTTGGTCATGTTAGTTCCAGTAAAGTTTAAACTGTAACACTACAGCAAATAAAGACACATTATACAGTTGTGTGCTTCCAACTTTTCCAAGACCTACACTTGCATGTGATCAGGTGTGCATGTACATTTGGCTATATAGAGTAATGGAATATTTGCCTAATTTGATAAATGTGTTGTGATCCTCATTTCCTTAATACATGAAAGTAATTTAGTTCTGCACCATGCACGCTCATCAGGTTTGTCATCATTTATTAATCAGCAGTGACCCTGCCAACAGTTACTTATGTATCCGTTTCATCCACAGGATTAGTATTTCCTGCTTGTTTCCAGCATCATGGCACTTCAGCTTCTCTCCTGCCGTGTTTCCCCGCTTCATGCTCCCCTCATCCAGGCAGCTGCTCCTGTTCGGTTCAGTGCTGGTGCTTGCGGGTCTTCTCTACCTGCTGCTGGTCACAGGCAAAAGCCACACCATCTGGCATCAAGACAAGCACCATCACAGGTCGGCTTCTTGTAACGCCTTAAAATTTTTGTGATGAAGACACATGATGTGCAGAGAGGTTTTTTTTTTTTTAAATTAATTAATTTATTTTTTGTTCGTTTTTTGTGTTAGATTTATGCTTGTACTTTATACTATACTATATTTGGACATGCAGATATAATTTTGACATTTGTAAACTCTTCTCCTCACTTTCAGGCATTTGTCACGGGTAACGGACGTGGAGGCCACAGACACAAGTAACCCCAACCTGAACTACGGCGTGGTGGTGGACTGCGGGAGCAGTGGCTCGCGTGTGTTTGTGTACACTTGGCCTCGGCACAACGGAAACCCTCACGACTTGCTGGACATCCGGCAAATGAGAGACCAGAACCGCAAACCGGTTGTCATGAAAATTAAACCAGGTCTGTGTGATCAGTGTGGAAGGACCGATTAACAAAACATCTTGAGAGCTTTTAAAATGATGCTTTATTACGCGTGTATGAATACGCATATGTGAAAATTACAGATATAGAATTAGTCACAAAATTGGATTTCAAAGCTTTTAAGGTTTAAACTCCATCTTGGTTTGTTGACAATAAATCTGGTATTCTTACAGTGGAAAATTAAACATGGACATGTACAACACTTCATCTTATCAGACGTTGTAAACATAAGAGCATTTTTTTAAAAATCAGTTCATATCCACCATCCAAGTCTCTGTGAATGGGTTGTTGCTATAGAAGTGGCAACGTATTAACGCAAGAGTCTTTCAAGTCAGACTTTTGATTGTGCAGAATAACAGAACATGTTATCAATGTAAAAACTCCCTTTAGTTCCTGGGTACCATCAAGGTAGAAAGTTTTCTCAGTACGTTGGAGACATGATCGGACTGCCTGCTTCATGTCTGAAATGCTGGCCTCCCAGGAACTCCTTTAATGGTCCATACATGTGGAAATGGCTTGGAGCGAGGTCAGGACTCCCAGTCGAGTTCCTGTAAAGTGCAAGTGGTGGTTTGTAAATGATTGGGTGTACAGTTCCAACAGATGGATGAACCTCTTGCGCAAGTTGCAGACAAGTTATCTGTTGACTTTCAAGGATCAGGCGCCTCAACCAGGAACTTTATTCAAGGATATACGGCCGCCTTTAAAATGTTTGCAAATGTTTTACTGTTTCTAACAGTCACATCGACATCCTGTGCTTCTTTAAATTACAGCTAGTTTCATGCTCTCATTCAAAAGTCCTGGTTTGACTTCAGCACAACTTGTTTAAATTAATGGAAGAAGTACTGTCGGAGCTGATGCTATTTTAAAAAAGTAATCAACACATAAAACCAGCCAATCATAATCATGAATACAATAATACTGTGGTATAAATTAATTGAATTACAAATTTTAATTAAAATGTATGACCTGTTTGAAAAAAGGTGTGTGAGGTCTTCAAACATGCATATATTGTGGATAACAAATGTAAATTTCAGTACATGCTATGATGTGACCTAAGATAAGTATTTGGACACGTTGCTATCATTTTAAAAACTGTGACGCATTGTTGTACACAGTCTTTTCCCAGCCTGTTCCAGCATAACAGTGCTCTTGTGCACAAATCAAGCTTAATGAAGACATGGTTTGTAAAACTGCACCACTCCTGCCTGCATCACTGCGTGGCCTTAATAATGAACGCTCTTGTGGTCGAATGAAGACGAAACCACACAGCCTGACCAAAAAAAAAAAAAAAGCCTCATCTTGTTATACAGTATGTATGTAAATGCAGGATGGAAACAGCTAAAAGCATGTAACAATGTTTGTTTTAATATCTTATTTTCTTCCGTTTAATCTTCACAGGTATTTCTGAATATGCAACAACACCAGGAAAAGCCAGTGATTACATGTACCCTCTGCTAAGCTTTGCTGCTGAACACATTCCCAAGGCCAAGCACCAGGAAACCCCTTTATACATACTGTGCACTGCAGGAATGAGGGTTCTGCCCGAGAGGTACCTTCGCTCCGACACCTCGCTAAGATGCCTCGAATAACAATAATAACAATAACATGCTATTATTTTGTAGCATTACTTATAGTTTGCTTTGCTTTTTAGTCAGCAGGAGGCTCTACTGGAGGATTTGCGAACGGACATTCCTGTGAATTTTAACTTCCTCTTTTCCGACTCTCATGTGGAAGTCATTTCAGGAAAGCAGGAGGGTGAGAATTTGTTAATTATTTCAACTGTAATGTTAAATACAGTAAGTTACTGTAATTATGTAGTCATGGTACTGATTTTTAGTGTTGTGTCGTTGTCCTTAGGTGTATATGCATGGATTGGGATTAACTTTGTACTGGGAAGGTTCAATCACGTCGACGATGGTGAGTTTAATTGTTTGCTGTAAGAGGGCCAAGCGAACATTTTGTGCTTCCATTTAACTGCTTTGTGTGAGCTGACTTTGCATGGCAAATAAGATACCTAATCCACTTTGAAAAGCCAGTGTGACCAGTGTATTTAGTGTATGTTGACTTTAGTAGCTTGGATGGCATTTCACAGAAGTCATGATGAGCATGAGGACAAATCTAGCTCTGACCAAATTGGATGGAAATTAAGTATATTAATCAACAACTGTTTGGATTCTTGTCTATTTATTTATTTAGTTATTTATTTATTTAGAAATCAGAAATAGAAATTTGCAAATACAGTATGTAAATGGATGGTACCACTCATGGATGCTGTTTCTAAATCTACAATCCAAGCTATTTTATAACCACAGGGATTTTCTGTGAGGTTGCTATGCAGATCATTTGAAGATTGTTCTCATGAGCATCTCTATGTTGCGAAGGCAGCCCAAAGATCCTCGGTTGCTGCCTGTTCTTAATGCGTCAATATTTTTCAAGCTCTATCTTGCACCTGTTTTGTAAAAATACATATCTTTTTGCTGGGATCGTTGCCAAGGCCAATTTTTACAGCTGCCTCCTTTCTGTTGTTTATTTTTAGGCCGAAGTTTGCTAGCAGGATTTTATCTTTGCTTTCGAGAACATTTCCCCATGTACATGTATGAATTTATTAGTTGGTAAACAATAAGTTTAGTGTCTACAGGATTTATTACTATTATTTTATTTTCAATAAATATTTTTAACATACTTATGAACGTTGCTTAAGGGTTGGTTATACCTCTAGTTCTTATTTAGCATGTAGCACCTCAGGTTATAACAGCATGCAGCATCTCATGGGGTGGAGCGTCTTTTGTGGTGGCACAAGGGGAACCTACATCCTGTGTTATGGGTTTAATGTTCTGGCTATATGATGGGTGTGAGAATTTTCAGCTGTGGGTAGCTGATGCCCGGTCATGTTCAATGTTTCCACACTACGATCTGTATAGTATGTAGTTAATTTTGGAAAATTTACCCGTTGTCTCGGTGGGGGATGGGTTATGACCTTCTAGGCACGTTTCCTAACATTTGAAGAGTATTTAGTAGTTTGGATATTCCTGCATTTAATATGTTTTGCATAAGCTATACAAGATCTGTACACTCCCAATTTACTGTTCTTGGTGCTTGAACCTTTTAATTGCTGCATGACTTCTTTTTTTCCTCCTCTTATAGAATTTATTTTCCTTTTCTAATGATCTGTGCACTCATTTCACGGTGTCTTCTTAGACAATGACGAGGTCGTGGAGGTGCAGGTTCCCGGCGGAGACCAGCAGGAGACGTTGGTGCGCAGACGCACGGCCGGAGTGTTGGACATGGGCGGCGTCTCCACTCAGATAGCATACGAAGTGCCCAAAACTGTAAGCTTTGCTTCCCAAAAACAGGTTATTATCTACAACAATTTCCATTTATAAAGCCAGAAGCTTGGTTTGGTCATTGACATGCTTTCCTCTTGTCTTTCTGGTTCTTGGTTATCATATCTTGACCTTCCTTCCCTGTGGACTGAGAAGGCGTGTAGAGCTGAGGCTTTGGGTTAAAATCAGTCTGCCGTGTGATGGTCATGTATAAGGCATAATTATTTTCCAGAGAAAATGATCAGCCTCATGACATTGTGCAGTGTGCGTGTGTGATTTTGTATTTTGGCTGTAAGGTTGCTTTATTTTGCATTGTTTCTTCACTAACAGGCTGGTGTTTCACTAAAACATCTGATCGCCTAGGAGCAGGTTGTTTCACTCGTACTTTTATGGCTTTTTTTTTTTTTTTATTCCCCTATTTTAAGAGCATGATGTTTGCCTTACGGATTTAAAGGCAGCTAGTGTAGCAGTACTAACACACAAACAGCAGTGTACCAGTGTGTGCTGATTAATGACAGCGCGTGGCACTTATGGCTCATGTAGTAACATATTTGGTACGGATGGTTGTTTTCTTTCCTTCATGCTCCGCATCTCAAGATCATGTGTCTCTGATTACCGGTGTTTGTGGTTTCATGTGCATTGACAGGAAGAGGTGGCTAAGAATTTGCTGGCAGAGTTTAACCTCGGCTGTGATGCTCATCGCACTGAACACGTGTACCGGGTTTATGTTTCGACGTTCCTCGGTTTTGGTGGGAATGCAGCACGCCAGAGATACGAGGAAAACCTCATTAGCAATACTCGCCTCCAAAACAAGTAAATGGGTTACGTTTTAAAAATTTGAAAACTGCTGCTATTTATTTATTTTTTGTTAAACTTTGGTGGAAAATGTGGTTTAATTGAATAATGATGACGTATTTTGATGTCTTTCTGATGTCTAGTTCTTCTCCTTCATGTGCATGTGTTTGTGTTTTTTAGGCTGCTGGATCAGCATCGTGGAGAGACTCCTGACTCCCCTGTGCTCGACCCGTGCCTGCCCTCGGACCTCCAAGACGAGGTCGGGCCCCCTGGTCAGAAGCTACACCTGCGTGGGAGTGGACATTTCGAGCAGTGTCGTCTGCAGCTGCAGCCCTTCCTCAACCGCACCAACGAGACCACCACCTCGCTGAATGGTGTATACCAGGCCCCCATTGACTTCACCAACAGCCAGTTCTATGGCTTCTCAGAGTTCTACTACTGCACTGAGGATGTGCTGCGCATGGGCGGAGATTACAACTCTAGCAAATATGCCAATGCTGCAAAGGTAACCTTAGACCACTCTCATTCCTTGTATTTTATAATAAATAAATAAATAAGGAGTGCACCGAAATTTCGGCCACCGAAAAATGGCATTATCTTTTTTGGGCCAAAATTGAATGTTGCCCCGCCCCTCCCATCCTCTCCCAGCACAGGTTAGGTTTTACTCGCACTGCATTATCACTTGACTGCCCATCAAAGACAAAGTTTCAGATGAGGACCCCAAAGTTGCAATATGCAATATTTGTTCTGCAAAAACAACGGGAAAAATGACAGAGATTGAATCATCTGGCAAAAGAAGAGACTCGATGGGGCGCGCACAGCAAAGTGTGCCTTAGAATCGGTCATGTACAAGTGAGGAGGGGTACACTCTCACTTTCTGAGATGTTTTACAGGACGAAATTTTACAGGAAAGCGGCCCGATCCGCAGCGGTGTTGAAACGAACACAGACACACAACAACTAGAGACTTATCTAGCTGAAGTACCCATTGCCAGAAGCGACAATCCCCTTGACAACTGGCGCTCGAACATAGACCGCTTTCCATTGCTTGCACGGGTTGCACGCAGGTATTTATTTTCCCCCAAGCACCAACACAAACAGTGAGAGACTGTTCAGTGCAGCATCTCATGTTCCTAATGAGAAGAGAAACCATCTCTCCAGCCAAAAAGCTGAGCAACTTTTGTTCATAGAAAAAAATTAAAAACCTGCCACATTTGCTTAAGTAAACAGCACTCGAATTTTCTGTGTGCATAGCAGTTTTCTTAAAATTTGTGTAGCACTGCACAACTGTTTCCTCAGGCTACATGGACTATGGGTCATGTTCTGTTGCTGTTTTTGTATTGTTTTGCACAGCAATTTAAAATGTAAGTAAAAAATTGTTTACATGCAGCAGCAGAATAGGGGCCCACTGCCATTCTGTTTGAGGTTTACAGATAATTATGGTGCAAACAACTGGTACAAAAACAATTTTAAGGTTACATAAAACCAGAGGAATAAAATTTTTTGGTATTATTGTTTTTTGGTAAACATTTTTTAAATGTAGTTATTTTACTGTCAATAAAAGTTTGGTTATTCTGTTGGTTTGTAGTTTTTCCATTTCAGACTCATTAACTTCAAGCAATTAAAAATATATACAGTGAGGTCAAGAAGTATTTGATCACCCTGTGAAGTTCTCTTACTTAGAAATCATGGAGGGGTCTACAATTTTCAGCATAGGTGCATTTCCACTGTGAGAGACAGAATCTAAAAAGAAACATTCGGTAATCACATTGTATGATTTTTTTTTTATTTTTTTGTGTAAAAGTTCAATATACAGTAGGAGACTCAGTGTCCCACTCTATCATCTAATTCACTCAAAACACCTGCAAAGATTTCCTTAGCCTTTAAATGGTGTCTCAGTCTGGTTCAGTAGACTGGCTGTTCAGAGTACTTTATCCAATAGAAAATTGAATGGAAAGAATAAATGTGGTAGAAAAACGTGCACAAGCAACAGGGATAACCGCAGCCTTGAAATTATTGTGAAACAAGGTCTATTTGAGAATTTGGGGAGATTCACAAGGAGTGGACTGCAGCTGTAAGCCACAGTCTTTAAAATTCAAAGAAATAAGCACTTGGAATATGAGTCTGTGTGTAATGAATCTATGAGTTTCACTTTTTTTATTGAACTACTGAAATAAATCAACTTTTCGATGATATTCAAATTTTTTGAGATGCAGTTTGTGATCTAAATAGATAATAGAATTTGTGAAGCATCCTTAGGAGAAGCACTATGTAAATTAATTTCTATTATGTAGTACATAAGCTTATTAGAGGTAATTAAGAAAATTTTGCTCATTATTTTTGCAGGACTACTGTGCTACCCAGTGGAAAATTTTAAGGGAACGCTTTGACCGTGGCCTTTATGCCTCTCATGCAGACTTGCACAGGCTGAAGTATGTTCCAACACCATGTCCGTCTACAGATAACTGTATTATTATTATTATTATTATTATGACGAGCACTCAAAGAACTAGAGCTAATGCTGCCCTCTTCCTCTTTCCACAGGTACCAGTGTTTTAAATCAGCGTGGGTATATGAGGTGTTCCACTCCGGTTTCTCCTTCCCTCGAGGCTATGAGAACCTGAGAACGGCTCTGCTCGTCTATGATAAAGAGGTCCAGTGGACTCTGGGAGCCATTTTGTACCGCACGCGCTTCCTACCTCTGAGGTACGGCTACATCAGTAGGGTGTTCGGGGCAAGTCAGCAGGTCAAACAAAGATTACAAATGACATTCATCCTAAGCAATATAATATAATTCAATTCAATTTTATTTGTATAGCGCTTTCAAAAATTGTCAATGTCGCGAAAAGCCTTACACAATGAAAAGAAAATTATGGAAATTTGTATGAAATGTGAAAAATATGTATGAATCAAAATTATTAGATTGTCCCTGATGAGCAAGCTGAGGGTGACTGTGGTAAGGAAAAAACTGAGATGACAATAGGAAGAAACCTTGAGAGGAACCAGACACATCAGGGAAACCATCGTCATTTGGGTGATAACGAATAGCAGGGATTGATCTGCAGTCATACTGTGTTAGCTAGCTGGAGATTCAATATAACAGTTTACATTTACATTTAGGCATTTAGCAGACGCGCTTATCCAGAGCGACTTACATTTTTATCTCATTACACATCTGAGCAGTTAGAGGGTTAAGGGCCTTGCTCAAGGGCCCAACAGTGGCAACTTGGTGGCTGTGGGGTTTGAACCTGGGATCTTCCGAACCGTAGTCCAATCCCTTAACCACAGAGCTATGCCTGGCCCAGTTGATATCTTTAAGTTAATGTGGAGTCCAGCATCTATACCATAATACTCTACGTCCCTGTACGGCCCCCAGATCTGCTCTTTTACCTAAGGTAAATCACACTCATCTTCTATACCGCAAGTACGGGAAGAACATGCAAATTCCATACACAGAGACGGGATTCAAGCCTGGCTGGGAATTGAACCCGGACCCTGGAGGTGCAAGGCGACAGTGCTAACCACTACACCACCGTGCCGCCTACCTAAGGCAAATCTATTCACAAAAATGCTTGGCTAAATAAATAGGTTTTTAGCCTAGGCTTAAACATTTGTGTCTGAGTCCCGAACATTAATTGGAAGGCTATTGCATAACTTTGTGACTTTGTAAGATAAAACAATGCCCCCTGCTGTAGTTTTCATTATACCCGGTACTGATAAGCGGCCTGCATCTTATGATCGAAGTAGACATGACGGATTGTAAGACACTAGCAATTCACTCAGGTATTGTGCGTGAGACCATTTAATTCTTCATAGGTCAGTATAACTTAGCTAGTTAGTTTTTGTTAATTTATGTTGTAATTTATGTTCGGTCTATCCGTCTTGTCTCTGCTAGCCAGCTAACTAGGCCTCTTAGTTAGCTAGTTTAGTTTTTCTGTTAATTTATGTTGTAAATTTATGTTGCATGTAGCACCTTGGGTCTGGGGGAAAGTTGTTTCGTTTCACTGTGTACTAACTGTATATGATTGCAGTGACAATAAAGCCTGCTTGAACTTAATAGTATTTTAAAATCGATGCAAAATTTCACTGGGAGCCAGTGCAGTGTGGATAAGATAGGGTGATGTATCTTCTGGTTCTAGTGAGGGCTCTTGCTGCTTCATTCTGTACTAACTGAAGCTTATTTTTGCACTTACTTGAACAACCAGACAGTAAGGCATTATAATAATCCAACCTAAAGGTGATCAAAACATTAACTAATTTTTCTGCATTGTTTAATGACAATATATTTCTTATCTTGGATTAGATGAAATAATGCTATCCTGGTAATTTTATCTACATGAGTTTCAAATCAAGGACTGGAATCTATAATCAAACCAAGAGCTTTTACTGTTGCACTTGATGGAACAGAAAGGCCATATAAAGTTACAGTGTGATCAAAAAACTGTGTTATCAGCATAACGGTGAAAACTACCATATTTAAGAATTATGTTGCCCAGAGGAAGCATGTAAAGAAGAAAAGAAGCATTGGGCCTAAAACTGAACCTTGTGGAACACCAAACTCCACTTGAGAACATGCAGAATAGCCACCATTTAAATCTACAAAAGAAGAGGATAATATATGTCATAGATATAAATACCTCTTTGAAATGTTATTTTATGCAACACAAATACTTGTATGCTAGTATTAATTCCCAATTTTACTTCTTTTGCAATATCAGGGACATCCAGCAGGAGAGTCTGAAGGGCTCGCACTCACACTGGCACCGTGGCTTCACCTTCATGAACAATCATTATCTCTTCTTGGTCTGCTTCATGGTGGTGCTCCTTTCCATTATGCTGTACGTGCTCCGGCTGAGGCGTATTCACCGCAGAGCAGCACTGAACCGTGGACCTTCGGTCCAATGGTTGGAAGAAGGGCTGAGCTCTCCAGGCCTTCCAGTCACCTTATAGGGCATGAACAAATCAAATAGCTGGATGAGACTCTTTGGACTTGATTATATATATATATATATAAATATATATATTTTAATATGTGGTAGAGCCTGTGAAGTCCTGTGAATCATGCACCACTCTAAAGCCTGAAGGAGGGGCTTGGGGCTTTTAAAGTCATGTGGATTGTCCTAAATGATTTGGGACCTGCTGGTCTTCATTGACTCATGACCCTAATTTTTGGGACTGATTCTTAAGTTTTTCACTATGATGTTGTTAAATTACTTTTAAGGATTGAAAGGCCAGTAGAAAATGCTTTTCAGTGCAATCATTTTTCATTGAGACTGCTCCAGGGTGCCTGGTGAGCCGGATATCACGAGTTCCGAAAATTAAAGACAGCTTGTGTTGCCTTGAAACATTGTTAATGTGAAAAGAACTGAATGCGAGGTTAAAATGAGGTCTATCTGTGTAGTCTTGTGCAACGATCTGAGGCCCTGTCCGTATCTTATACATCTTATAAATACGTCTACAGATAGATTTGAAAAAATTCCAATAAAAAAAAAAGTGCATGCCAACCAGTAGGTGGCAGTAGTTTATTAAAAGCAAATGTCTTTCTATCCTTAATACATGTGGGTAGAACCTTAGTTTCTCTCTGACGGGATCCAAGCGCCACTCGTCCCACACCAGTTTGTATATTGGACTTTAAACCAGAGCCAAATTGCAGAGGAGGCATAGCATTTATTTTCATGGCCAATCTGTAGATCTTGACTGTTTGAGTCAACAAGTGACAGGCCATGTTAAATTTGATCAGTTAATTGAGAATCACAACTAACATTTCTTTAAAGTAATGCATAGCAGGGATGGGATTAAACTGGGACAAGCTGATGTACCATTAAGATACCTAGGTGCTGGTTCGATTTGTATTGTGATTCTGTAAGATTTTATAAATTCGATATTATATATTTTATTTATATTTTGTTAGGATTCTAAACAAGTAAATTATTTGCTCCTTTCTTTGCTGCCTGTCAGCGTCTGAATAGTTTGGAGTAGGAGTATTGAGGAACAGCAATGCTTCACCACTTCAACTGCAAACATGTATAAATTACATTAATTAAAAATTTTATTTTGGAGTCAGTGTGTTGAGACATGTATTGCCACACAAAAGAACTGCGATGCGTAACCAAAACGACACCACCTCCATCCCTAATGCTTAGTGCTAAATACTCAAATTAATATTTAGCTAGCCAGCCACCTAAACTACACCACCGCAATATACACACTTTAAAGCAGCAGTTTGTGCACAAGCTAAATAACTTTTGGCCAAATGTTATGACTTCTAATTAAAACTTGAGATTTTTAGATGTTTGCTGATCACATTTAACAAAACCCTCTGAACTTGTTGATTCCTGGCTAAATCAGGACGTTGTAGCAAGGGTACTAAACCTGTATTATTAATGTTCTTATTTATATTTTGGCCCAGAAATATCTTCGATAAGAACAACCTTTTGTCCAGAGATTTCATACTCCAGCGAGTGGTTTTATAGGCTGTTTTTTTTCCCTCCCTTTATTCTTGCAATCAGATCTTTAACAACTTTTTACTTTAAATATGATTTGGTCATGAATGAACTAATGTTATCGTCCTCCTCAATTTTACTTCATTCCCTTCAGAAAGAAGCATTCAGAAAGTAACCCAGTGTGTGTATGCGTGACGTACTGAGAGTACTAGTCATTAGTCATGAGAATAGCATTTGGACTATTTAGTAGGTGACACTGTATTGCTATTTATTTGTTTCTCGCCTTGGACTGTTAGTTTTTTCTAGCCTTACTAGCTCTGTGTTTTAACTACTTTTTTTTCCTTTTCTTTCTTTAATGCTGTAGTTGGTGCCAGTCTTGTATTTTTTTAATGAGTTATTTAATAGTAATGAGATGATGGTTCTATTTTTTTTTTCAGTCTCAATAGAAGTATGATGAGAAGCAGTGCAATATTCATGTAAAACCGAACACATGCAAACACCATTATTTTCTCTCCCCATATAGAGCTGCATTTGGGTGCCAGGAATTTCTGCAGAGGTGCAGTTGTGTATGTTAAGTCGAACACAGTGAAGTTTTAATGATTTAAACATGTGATTTCTCTTACAGAGTCTCCTACAAGTGTGTGAAAAACAATTGTGAAGTCATTACTGCTTTTAACTTGCCAAAGAGTAAAAAAAAAGAGAATGTCCTTACCTTCCAGAGTGTTTTATATCATTCAGAACTCTGCATTACAAGCCATTGTTCCTGGCATCATGTTTGAAAGTCATTCACACACCAGACCTGTAACGTGCATGTGGGGAAACAGTTCGACCAGAAATGTTACCTTCTTATGATTAAACCAAAACTTGACCTTCCAGCATCTTTATTGTTATTTTGTGACCTAAAAGATAAAAACATACCCTTCCAGTCAAACATTTTTTTGGAGTTTGGGTCAATACAGTTCAATCACTGTTTATCCTGATTTCTTTCTTTTTTCTTTTTAGTGTTTTGTCTGTGCAATGGTGATTGAATAAAGAAATTATTAAACAAATATCTCATCAAAGTGCTGTGTAGTTCAACACTTTAACCACCTGTGTGTGTTTATGATATAAACATATCACTTGATACTGGTGCAGGCACTGGTGACTCAGTGGTAGGTGTTTCGCCTGCCATGCAGAAGGCCCGGGTCCGATTCCCAGCAAGTGGATGCAGCACCGGTCCCAAGCCCGGATAAAATGGGAGGGTCATGTCAGGCAGGGCATTCGGCGTAAATAGCCTGTGTCCGCTGTGGCGACCCCTTGCTGGGAGCAGCCAAAGGATCAACAACATTTCATACTGGTGCAGCATTTTCAAAGGAGAGGTTCATTTAACACTTAATGGAATCGCTTGAGTCGCTAGGGAAGTTCAAAGCACCGAGAACAAAAAAAGTGTTCAGGATAAAGGAGTTCAAGATTTGTTTTGTTTTATTAACTTTGGGAGTGAGTATTTATGCAATAACAGTTTATATTTATGATAACTCTAAATTATTTTTTCAGATGAAATCAAACTATTAATCAACGTCTAAGTGAAATCTGTAACACTTCATCATTAATGAATTTTCTGTTAATAGGTCACCACAAGGGTTTAACTCCTCAGAAATAAACTGTTAGAAGCCTGTTATTTAAGTGTGTTTTTAATTAATGGGATTAAACATTTTGTTTCAAATCATTAAAACATTTACAAAGGCTATAACGAAAAGTAGGCACATTTTTTCATTAACCGACATAAGTGGATCAGATTGCTCATGTTGGTAGAGTAGCTCTTCTTCTATGTAAAGGTACTACTCAGAATAGTCTCCATCACAAGCCATCCATTTGTGCCATTGTCGAACCCAACCGTCAAATCCTTTTTGAAAATCTCCTTCGTCGCAGTTATAGCAGATACAGATAGCACTGTGCTATTGAATGTTTACTGAGATGCCACCATTGATGAGAGCAATGTGCACAGATGGATGGAGAAGTTTAAAGACCGGAAAACCGGCAATGAAGACACATCAACTGCGGCAAAGAGGATTCATTAGTTTGGTTTAAAGATGGAGCAAATGTAAGGCTTGTGATATGAGATTATATTGAGTAGAAACTGCATAGAGGTAGAATTACTTTACCAATGTGCAATTTGAATGATACCCCATCAGTGAAAAGGTTATGCTCACTTCTCCATTACTTTAAATACAACCCTCATAATAATACAAAAAATTTGTTTATAATGTTTATAAATACATTTAATCTCTTGCTCAGAACACATTACATTTAAATGGTATTTTCTCCTTCAAGCAGATGTTTTACGTAGCTATTACAATGTAAAAAGTTATTAATTAAATATTCTGTTATGCCTTACCTTTTCACCTCACTGAGGAATGATGTCATTTTCTTTGAGAAATATAACGAGAGAACATGTTTGCCTTTGGAATGCATATGTGGAGTTTGAATGTTCCTGTGATGGGGGTTTCCTCCAGGTACTCCAGTTTCCTCTTGTAGTCCAAAGACATGCAGTGTATGTTGATAAGTGTTTCCAAATTGCCTATAGTCTATGGATGTTTGTATGTTTTTGCCCTGCAATGGATTGGCCTCCTTGTACCCTGAGTTCACAGGATAAGGGGTATAGATATAGGATGATGGGTATAGATAATAGAAGGGTAAAGCTAATGGATAATTGATGTATAATAAGTATTTACGACAGTGGACGTTTTCTACAGTACTCTGCATGTCTCCTCACTGTCCCCTACTGTCCAATATGTGTTTAGTGATCTAATGGTTTTCACACTTTATCCTAGATGTTGGAGAAAGTAATGAGAATGTATGTCACTCACCAATGTCAAATTTGCATTTTGAATATTAATGAATTCTAGATGTGAAAATGTCTGAATCATTTCTTTCAGTGTCTTGAGTGATGAATCTGTTCTACATAATGGCATGGAGATGACTCATTCATGTAAATACTGTAGACATAGTCTTAACAGGAGTACCGTACATTCCCAAAAGGCTATATGCAAGAGAGTGGTCAGAATGTGTGTATCCTGTCCAGAGGTCATGCTTGTAATGTGGCTCCTGTCTGCTGGAGGGCAAGGTGGAGAGAGATGATCTGAAAGGACAGAGCAGATAAGTCTGTAAAGTCACCCTACAGCCCAAGCTTACTGCCGGTGACTGAGAGATGATCTAAAGGTCTGGATACGCTGCCAGGTGTTTGAATTATATCCCTTGTAATAAAACCTACAGTATATTGATGACCTGAGCCAGAACAGCTGGGATAGGTTACAGCTGGGATAGGTTACAGACAGAACAAACATCATCACACATGACTTATACAACAAACCAAAGACCTATATACAAAGACTTGTACTAAAACATACACATATACTGTATATACAGTACCAGTAAAAGGTTTGGATGCACCTTGTATTTCAAAGTTTTTTTTTTTTTTCAAAGACATCAAAACTACATCCAACTTTTAAAGCAATTGCAAGAACTTTGAATCTTACAGTAGAGATCTGTACAGTCTCTTCAAAGTCAGTCACAAAAACCATGTGAAGTGCCATGATGAAACTGGCTATCATGAGAACCTTTACAGGAAAAGATGACCAAGACTTTCCTGCGAGAGTTACCTGCTTCCAAAATCGTCAGTTACAGTAAATGCACCTCAAATTCGAGCCTACAGTACTTGAGTGCCCAAGTAGCACACATACAGTTTATGTTGGATGTCTTCATTGTACTACAAGGGACACTGTAAAAACACCAACTAGATACATTTTGAATGAATTAATATTGTATTGTTGGCCCAATTTCTTGCAGTGGTATTTGTAGAGACAACAGGTAACATTGTGTTCTTGAAAACTTTGAAGACACAGTCCGATTAAAAAAAAAAAAAAAATCAAGTTCACTAACCTTGCTTGAGTTGGAATCACATGATTGTTCTCTTTAACCAGAGCTCTGCTGTGGAGGATTTTTTTTTTAAACTTGGTCTGCGAGTGTTTTGCAAGACATGTAAAATGTTTTAATAAATTTTAACTTGATAAACAAGCGAGGTCTTTATATACAAGTAGTACCCATGCAAGCGTCACATGATCACAACTGAGCCAATGATTCTTCTCTCTTTCTTGTGCTGTGGTATTATGAGTAATTGTCTCCCATGCTCAGCTCAGTTGTGTGCGTCCTCGCGCCGCAGTTGTGTCCTCTTGCGAGACTTCATCCCCACCACCATAACACAAACTCTTTGAGACATATAACCATATCGGGTACAGTTTTTTTACACAGCATAGCAGTTTACCCTCTTTTTCTTAGACTGCCGATACTAAGCCTATATTAAAAAAAAAAACTTTATGTGGCTGTGCTAAAACACTGTGACCATGTGTGTGCACAAGGGGGTAAAGCAAAATCAAGTGGCGTTAGAGAGGATCCTTGTTAAAGAAGTTTCCCGACAGAGCAGTGTTTCCATTAGTGCGTGTGTGTGTGAAAGTTGTCTTACACAGTAGCCCCCTCCCTCCTCCTTACCTCTCGCCTTCACACAGAAACACACTAACGGAAACTCTGCTCTGTCTGCAGG
The DNA here is from genome assembly GCA_030522415.1 of Channallabes apus. Taxonomy (NCBI): domain Eukaryota; kingdom Metazoa; phylum Chordata; class Actinopteri; order Siluriformes; family Clariidae; genus Channallabes; species Channallabes apus. The sequence goes on from CM060111.1 coordinate 38,918,977, forward strand.
CTAATTTGTTTTATTTTTACTATATATTTTGAATGAATTATTTTTATATGAATATTTTGGAACTGTGGAACAAATCATCTGAGTTTTCATTATGTCTAGGAGGGAAACAAATTAAGCTTTCATTCATTCATTCATTTTCTATACCGCTTTATCCTGTATTTAGGGTCGCGGGGACCTGGAGCCTATCCCAGGAGACTCAGGGCACGAGGCAGGGTACACCCTGGACAGCGTGCCAATCCATCGCAGAGCAAATTAAGCTTTCAATCCAAGGTATTTTTTATTAACTGTATTTCTTTTCAGAAAAGGCCCAAGTGTATATTACATTCTGGAATAACTCAATGTCAAAGTATTGCACTATGTAGGGGTTTCCTTATTATATCAACCAACTCATTGAACTAAGTACAATAACTTATAGTATTTTACGATCCTGACCTATTTGCTCTAGAATGAGAATATGCTTTTGCTGGAGACTACAAACCAAGCCTTAAGTACTGTAATTCAACCTGGATAAGGGGCATCTGCCAAATTCTGTGAATGTAAATGCATAAATTAATGCCTTGCTATGTTATTCCACAACAACTTGAAGTAAACTGTGTCAGGGTCCTAAAGCCCAGAACTGGTCGATTGTTTGTATTCAATAGAGCTGCCACAGAGGGGGCTGTTTATCTCAGCCGAGCTCGCCAAATGGAGATACAAGAGCACTCAGAGACACCAGAGCATGAGTCAGCACTGAGCTCCCTCACAGGACAGAACACAATACACCCAGTGTGTGTTACTGCCATCAGGCTTAAAACTAGAGCAACAAGAGTTTTACTCATAAAACGTCCACCGCTGGTGTTACTACTTATACGTACTATTACTACTAATAGTAATAATAATATTTTACGAACAAAATAAATTCTAATAAGTCAACTCTTTTATTGTACAATTATACATATTAAAGAAATTTGCTAACTATTCAGTTAAAAATTCTTCCAAAAGTGTTGTTTTATCTTCTGAATAGCTGATTCTGTAAAAATATATGTAGCAAAATTATTGGCGGTATTCAAGAATACTCCAAAATGTGATTTTTGCTTTTAGGATCTAGTTCTAGGAACTTTGTTTTTGTCTGTGACTATTTCCTGTTTCACTAGAGTGTTAAGAAAGAGGTAACAGACAAGGAAATTCCTTTTCTCATCCATTATCAACATGCGTAAAACAAAATGTTTTTAAGGAATACCTGCGAAAAAATATTGCCATTTTAATAAAAATGTTAAAAATCTGCCAGGAATGGAAGACAACTGCATATCATGCCCACGCTGAGTGAGGAGGATTCTAAGGGTGACAAAGAGAAGCTCCGAAGATTACAATTTCAGAGCTGCAATCTTGGGGTCTTCCTGTTTCAAAATCAACAGTGAGATACAACATCCATGAACAGACGTTTTTTTTTTTTTTTTAGAAGAGTTTCATGAAATAAGCACTTCCCTAAACCTAGACACAAATCCTAGTGTCTGGTTGGATGAGATAAAATCTATCTTTTTGCCCATGTATAACGTTATCATGTTTGGCAAACGAAAAGGGAACTGCATAAAATGGACGGCACCTTAAACCCACAGTAAATTACAGTGCTGTCGCTTTGAGGCTTTGGAGCCGATGTGCTGCCCGTGGTCCAAGGTGTCTTGTTGAGCTCGATGCCATAATACATTTCAGAACATTGTTGCGTTTACCATTAGGCTAAAACTAAACCTTGATTAGGTTTCTAACATGACGATGACCTGAACCACATGTCAGAATTGACAAAGAAATAGTTGTAGCAACACTAAAATCAAGGTTTTCCAATGGCTCTCTCAGTCTTCAGACCTAACTAGAAATTGGTTGTCTCACTTGAGAAGGGAAGATTAACACCAAGAATCTCAATGAGTTGGAAATGTTCTGCATGGAAGAGCGGTCCAAGATATCTCCACTCTTGCCTTGTTAAACACTACAGAAAAAGGCAGAGTGTTCCACCTTATACTGAAATTTGAGATGCTAATTCATTTGTTTAGGTCCAAAATAACACTTATTAAATATGTGTCCTTTTTCTATATTAATTAGAGCTCATGTTCATAAAGGGTGCCAAAAATTCCTCCAAACTGACTGTAATTATTATTAGTTATTAATTATTACAGTCTAATAATACGGGTCTTATACATTTAAGAAAATGTTTCAAAAGAAAGAGGAGTTAGCCGAGAAAGAAAAACTAAACGTAATATGAGCTAGAGATTAAGACTTCTAAAGGAGTTTACTATTGCTTAAGCACTTAAGGACAGGCTTTAGGTTCTTAAGCTTAAATCTCTGTTGAGGTAAGGGATTTTTATCAAGTAAAGTGCGGGATGAGAACTATACTGCATGACTAGTTGCTAACATTGTTTGAAAGTTTTGAACATTTATAACCCACCTATAATCAACCATTTGTAAATGATTTACCTTTAAACTGTAGTAAAATATTTACTTCAAAGTTGTCGTTTTAAGAAAAAGCCTTTGCATGTGTATGCTGGGTCTGAGACGGGATTTGTTCATTCAGAATGGATTAAGAGAATGTGGCTGGTGTGTAGCCGCGGTTTCTGTGGTGCAAAAGTGAATGCTGAGTCTCTCTCTCTCTCTCTCTCCCTTTCTCTCTGTTCCACCTTTACGTCTGTTTGTTCAGTTTACTTTAGAGCCTACTGCTTACTGTGTACAAAGTTTTAGCGTTAAAATACATGAAGCTGGATTTCATTACGTTTAAATAAACTATGCACCGATTAATTGCTGTGTGACAAAAAATAAGTGCATGAGTTCCTAAACGAATCCATGATGAGTACTACCAGACTGCTACAGTGTATAAAATAAAAACTGTTGTGTAGCAAATGTTAAAGGCCACACAGGGAAGCGATACTCTGATTATGGTTTCAGATCATTAACCGTAGCAAACTAAATACATTACAGCTATTTAGCATCAAATGGTTGGAACAGTTTCCTCTTGTCTTTTTACCACTCCGACTTAACATTAGTGCTTTAGTGTCCTGTTAAACTCCAGCACTTGGAGAATGGCAAAACATATTTTGCAACTTACATACGGCGCTGTGCAAAAGTCTTGAGCAACCCCTCATTTCTTCATATTAAATTCATTGATGTACAGAAAGAAATTGGAACAAATGTTTTACTGCAACAGGCTGTAAAGTATCTGAAGACACAATTAAAAATTTTTTTGTTTACTATTACAAACTCAGCAGCAACCTCATTTCCCCTCTCGTCCATTCCAACCACTCAGCAATCAGCACCACTAGTATACTAATCACTGGCCTGATCATCTGTCGACATCTGTTTTGGCATGAGCCTTAAATTAGATTTTTTCTTTTTGCTTTTTATGCTTGAATGGTCACTATATGCTTAATGGTCACAATGGTCGCTTAACAAACCAAAAACATTCCTCTGAAACTGGTCGGGTACAGGGATTGGATTAAAAAAAAGAGAGAAAAAAAGTCCATCAGGAAGCCTGGAGAACTCAAGAATTCTTTTATAAAAATAAAAGAATGTCTGGATCTTTGGAAGCAAAATGTGAAGAAATGAGGGGTGGGTCATGATTTCTAAACTGTTATGACAGCTCACGTAGATAAATTTGGCCATCAGGTTCATAATTTGTAATTTATTCATTAGTGAGGTAACATTTGCTGCTAATGACATCATACATTTATTCATCCATTTATCTTTAGTAAGTAACCCATACTCAATTCCAGGTGTACACGCCTGGACAGGATACTAGGCAAACTCACAAACCCATTTACACCTCCAATGTTTTTGGGTTATGGAAGGAAACAAAAGAATACAGATTAAACCCACATAATCAAAGGAAAAACTTTCAAAACACTACACTGCGCATAACTCTGGATCCCTGGGGCTGTGGGGTGGTGACGGTACTCACTCCACTGTTGTGCCATAAGATTTCTATTTCAGAAAGGTCAGAGAACTGCTTTGTTTAGTCTCTCTAAGCTAAATCATATGATCTGGATCATGAACGGAAACTTGTTCCATAGCAACAAAAGCGGGACATTTTTTTGTCTAATGCTTTGTCATTTATTCTGAAACTTAAAAAAAAAAATCTCCATCTGGAATTATTGAGGCTTAAGCAGGCTGTTATGTTACTAAAGCATATTTTTCTCTACTACTATATTCTTAGATCAGAAATACATAAGGGATGTGTTGAATGAGGTGTGAGACGGCCTGTGGGTTCATGTTCACGAATAAAAACTAAGTAACACAATTCAACATGTAGCCTGAGCCTATCTATAGAACAATGCAGAAAGAGGTGCAAGCTGTTCCCAATACTGTCGGTGTCACGCGGCCTGATAAGGGCAGCACAGCCCCTCTAATCTACAGATCCACCCATGAACAGACCCTCTGCTCCACCCAACACACCCAACATAGCTCAGACCTTCTATGAAGTTGTAGTGGTGATTCAAATGATCGCTATCACCCGCATGACAGTTGTTTTTAAATGCAGAGAGGAAACCAGGCAGGACTGGCACTGTATTGTTAGTAATTATAACTTTTTTTTTTAACAGCCTTTTTTTCTATTACAGTTTTGATGAAAGCCGTAGTCTGTGGTGGGGATAGTATTTATTTTCCGGTGTACATGAGTAGAGGAAGTACAATTGCATAACATTCAGAAAACAGAACACAAATGTTGCCAGAAGTTTGTAATTAGGCTGTAAACAGCAGTAATGTCCCAAACACAGTTAGCAATGTTAAACATGTCGTTAGAATAATTCACATTGTCCTTACATAAAGAAATTCATTTATTGTACATGGAGCAAGATACACTTTTAATTACACAAAATTTAACAAAAAGTATTACTACAAGTCACATTGTGACAATAACAATTGGAAAAAGAGTTATAATAATAAAATTTACCAAAAGGTAAAAAAAATTTTTTATAGAAACCCACAGAACTGGAGAAGGGGGTAAACAAATATCAAAGTAGTGATATAACCACATTAACAACCACAATAAAAGAAGAAAATGAGACCATTGAGAACTGCCTTTGGGTCTGTGTGTTTGAGTGTGCGTTTATGCAGATTGGCATTCCAAACTTTCACACACTCATTAGGGGCACTTATAGGACAATCCTGTGTCATGCCAACAGAAAGCTATCCTGGGACCATTCATTTGCACCATTGCTTTTCATCCCAGGTAGTGGGTTTCACTCACAATTTTGCCTAAGAACACAGCCATGAATAAGGAATGGTTTAAAAACATTCTCTGAGACAACTTCTTCCAACCACTCAAGTACAGTTTGGTGACAAATGAATTTTCAGCATGATGGAGGACCGTGCCATAAGCCAAAAGTGACTAAGGGGAACAAAACATAAAAATTTTGGGTTCATTTATTATGCAAGAATGGGCTGCCATCAGTCAGGCCCAGAAGCTGATTGACAGCATGCCAGAGCAAACTGCAGAGGTCTACACTGCAAATACAGTATTGACTCTTATAGTACAGTAATTGACAATAAAAGTGTTTGACACTTATGAAATGCTTGTAATTACATTTCATTATACCATAGTAACATGTGACAAAAAGATCCAAAAACAGTGAAGTAGCAGACTTAATATTTGTGTCATTCTCAAAACTTATGGCCAGGGCTGGGTTGGTTACTGTATGTGTGTCAAGCTTGGCATGTGTGTGTGTGTGGGTGGGTTTGCTATCGGTTCTCCCACCTCTCCAAAACATGGCATTAGGTGGATGTGTGTGTGTGTGTGTGTGTGTATGTGATTGTGTTTTGCCCGTATAGTTCTCCCTCACGCCTGTGTTTTCTGTGACAACACTGATCAAGAGTGTGTGTGATTTCATAACTAGTAAACATATTTGGTTAATCAGTTTCACCTTTAAAACTAAATGACTAGTTTTCTAGCTCTATTCGACTAGAACTGTATACATCCCATAATCCCACTGTTTTCACGGTGTGTACGAGTTGAGCTGAGAGTTGTACTACAGGCAGCCCCGTGTACGATTCGCTCCACCTTACGTGACACGTTTAGACCCGATCTTTTCATTCGCGCAGCTCGGCACGACGTCGGCGCTGACCAAAATGACGTCACTACGGTTCCGTAACTCCGGATGCACGCGGTGGTAGAGCGTCCACCAGCCCAGCCAGTTAGACGTGAGTGTTTGAGAGAGAGAGAGAGTGTGTGTCGGTAGGAAAGAAAATAATAACAACACCCCGCGGGAGTTATGTCGGGTGCAGCCGAGGCGGCTCTGTGCGTGGAGCTGCGCGCCGAGCCGGTGGTGGAGATGTCGGAGCCGCACGGAGCAGCAGACGGGGACGGCGCGTGCAGCGAGGACGACGGTTACGAGAGTCTACCGGTGCACGCGTCCTTCAGCACGCACATGATTGCCGGTGCGGTGGCCGGAGTGCTCGAGCACACGGTCATGTACCCGGTGGACTCCGTCAAGGTAACGTCACCGCAAGAACTCACGCGCACGCGGCAGCTCTTAACCTAACTTAACTCGCTAACTTTTGGGAGATTTTTGGAATCCGAGTCACCTCGGTAACCCTCCTGCACACACCGGATTTCCACCGGATCACAAACGATCCGGAGATCCGCCCTTCCTAGTGCGGTCTGTGTTCAGGACATGGCCGAGTACGGCGCGCGCCGGGGAGGCGGGGCCAGCTAAGCTCGCTCCAAGGCACGCGCTAAAAAACTTATTAGTGTTACCATGACACTTCGGCTAGTTTCTTTTAAAACAAGCTAGTTTAGCATTTGTTAGAATTAGCACTATTTGTGTTTTTTACTTCAAAGAAAACTGAATTTGTACGCTGTTCAGTAGATGTTACACGTGTTTAAAACGTCACACCAACAATAAAGAGCACTGATAGTTAGTTATAGACTAAAGTTGGACGTAATATAAATCTATATAAATGAAAGAAATGTTTTGTCTGCACATTGGTCAGAACTCACTCTTAGTGATATCTTTGCTTCATACATTAGATATTCCGAAACCAATCTCAGAAAAAAAATGTCTGTCAATTCAATTAAACTTTAGTTCAGTATTTGTATATCTGACTGAAGTTTAACCTGCACCATAAATAAAATCTAAATGTTGAGTAAAAGTGATGTGAATAATTGGGTGTTGGATGTAATAATGCACTTTAAAACAAGTTACTAAATAAACTATTTGCTCAATGTAAACAAACACCTGCAGCATAATTATATATTAATTTAAAAAGCTAAACTGAAATAACATCGCTGAAGTGATGATCTAAGTGAATTTTAACACGCTGGAGTCAACGAAAGAAGTACAACTTAAATTTTGACTATTATATTCTTTATCCGGCACTTCCACACACACTTCCTTCTCGACATCTTTCCCCTCATTAGTACTCTGCGTTAGGTGGAGTTCTGTAGGTGGCATCACCACCACCTATAGCTCTCTCTCTCTCTCTCTCTCCTCAGGTTCCCTGTCCTTTAAAGCTGACTTTCCAGTCCAGTGTTCCTCAAAAAAGACTTAGAAAATTATAAATTTTATAAATGTAATGCTTTCTTCCCTGATCAGTGACTCCCCATTGTAAAAGACTCTTAATGTTGCCTTCTATTCTACTTAGTTCTTGGAGCTGTACCACCATATCTAGCCTCTTCTGCATACATTTCCTGCACGAAAGCAGTACATGCTTGACAGTCTCACTTTTTAGTTTTTAAGTAACCAACATTCGCGTTATATACTGTACGCAGGACTTGTAGCTATATTTAACTACCCTAAACCTTGCTGTTTACTTTAACTGCAAACCAGCTCAACCTAATTATCAGAAGATAACGTCACTTCTGGATTGAATAATGTCAAATTCCTGCTCAGTTTTCAATTCAATATAACTGTTATCAGAGATCTAAGCGTCGTCCAATATCTGATTCCAATCCAATGCTAGAATTTTGTTATTATGAAAGCTGACTCATCTACTGTAATGCTGGTCAAATGATGACTTTATTAACTAGTCCACAAGACAACAACCATCTTCAACCAACTTTTTTGCATTGTGCGTTTAAGATATCTGCTTAGGATATCTTCATATATTGTGTCTAACGATGAGGTGAACGCATGTACTAGCAGGAATGTTTCATGACAGGTTTGTGCTTGACCTTATTTTGCTCAGGTCTGTCAGAATTACTCTCATGTTTCTGATTCTGAAAAAGATCATCTTTATGAGGACGTACTTACTGTAAAAGTAAATCTACTATCTAGTAAAATTAAAGCTGCTTTTTTTTTCATTTGTGGGGGGGCAGATGTGTGTAATGCAGCAGGTGATGGGATTCCGTCATCTGTAGCATCAGAGTAGTGCACCATCGGAGTGTATCGCTTGAAGTGACAAGCCAGAGCGCAAGATTTTGCTTTGTATATGAAAAAAAAATTCTGAACAGTATCGTGTCAGTGAAAATAAATGCATTGTATGCAGACATGAGTAAGTTTATCCAATTAGAACAGAACAGTATTAATTTTCATACCAGTATTATGCATCAGTTCCTACTTCTTATATCAAAACACGTTATTATAATCAGGTCTAATAAGCCACATAATTTTTTATTGTACCAAAATAATTTCTTGAAAGTATCTAGTCTAATTTGTTGCACTGGATATTAAGAAATAGTCTTGTGCTGATGCAAATGCCAGGGTCTTTTATTTTTTTCCGTGCCAAAGCAGCATTAATTCTTAGTCCTGCATCAGTCCCATGCATTAAAGCAACAGGTCATTTATATTTGTGTGAAGTCTATTTTGGTCTAGGGAAATCCTACTGTAATCCTGTGAGCTTTTTGAATATTAATCCCTCACATGACCCCAAGTAGTGTTAGAATGCACAGGCTGGAAATGATATGACATTCAGCCCGATAAGGCCTTCGGGCTGCTCATGTTGCCTATTGTCAGTTATTTCCTTCGGCGCTGCCAGAATGCACTTGTCTGGTTTGACCAGCACATAGTACGTGTCTGGACAGCACATAGCCCGGATAGCTACCGGATTCCTACCGGTAGACTTCATCTGGTAGGAAGTGTGCTGTAATGCGTACCTGTATGTCACCATAAGGTTATTGAAATACGAATTTTCAAAAGACCTTAATCTACTAGATTAAGCTACTGATCTGATTTGTACATATTATAGAGGGCGTGTAGGTGTAGACGTAACACTGATAAACAGCAGACGATGAGGCAGTTTACACAGAATTAAAAAGTACACTTAAAAATGACCAGCTAGAAGGTCATGGTTACAATGAAATTAAGAATAGAAAGTTGGAAATAGAAAGGAATAAGTAAACTCCAGAACACATAATTTATCCAGTAACATAGCAAGGACACCAAGGCTATTTTCTGTCTAAACCACGCTGATAAGAAGTGTGTAAACCCACAACAGGCATGACAAGTCAGATGTTCATTGAAACAAATAGTCAAACTAGGGCTGGGCAGTTAATAGAAAATGAACTGAAACCAACATTCAGGAACTTCTTGATTTTGAAGTCATTTCACCCATCACTACACCAAACCATTATGTAACCATGATTCAGCCGTTTGGGATAAAGGAGTTTCCTATAAGGGGATGATTATTTAGCATTCAGAAACTCTAATCAATGAAATCTTGCGCAATGTAATCTTCACTTCTGTTAATATATTCCATACTGTACCCTTAAAAACGTACTACTGTGTATATAATCACATGTCTCCCATCTGTGACATCAAAGCAACAGGAGAGCTCTTTCATTAGGAAAAAAATATCCCAGCTTTTATAGTTGAACATACTCACATATTTACGATTCAAGATAATCGTTCATTACTCATAATGAAGGTAAAATGTTCAAAGAATCCTGATATTTATTTGAGGTCATATCACCCAGCTCTACCCAGCACTGTTAGCTGTCGTAAAAAGTTCGATGTATTTCAAATATAATCACTGGCATGTTGCTGTGGCATCGCATTGTCGTTGATTATTTTCTTATAACAGCACTCGTGTTTCACTCCTTACATAAAGACCATATGAGGAATCATATCATGTATCCGAAGTTGACAAAGTGTTTGTGAGAATCAGAAGTGGATATTCATGTTTTAACATATACATACACTATATGGACAAACGTGTTTGGCCAAACTTGCAATGACAATGTATCCAAATACATCTACTTCAAGAGCTTCTACTCTTCTAGTGAAGCAGTCCACAAGATTTTGGAGTGTTTCTGTGGGAATTTGTGCTCTTTCATTTTGGATGAGAAGGCCTAGCTTGCACACTCCATTCCAGCTCATTTCAAAGGTGCTCGATGGTGTTGAGATCAGGGCTCTGTGTTGGGGCCAGTCAAATTCTTCCACAGCAAACTCCTCAAACCATGTCTTTATAGTCCTTGCTTTGTGTAAAAGCGCCTTCCCCAAACTGTTGAAAGCATAGCATTGTCCAAGATGTCTTGGTATGTCGAAGCATTAAGTTTGCCCTTCACTGGGGATAAGGGGCCTGATTAAAACACCTCAATACAATAATTAACAGGTTTAGCCAAATACCTTTTGTCCATATACTGTACATTTATTTTCCTCACATTGTTTACATTTAAACATTTTATTTACTAACAAATATTAAAGTTTCACTTTGATTTGGTAGTTATTAGCGAATTTTTTTTGTTGCTCATGCATAAACTTATTTGTTTTTTATTAGCACTTGAAACTCGCAGGATGTCGGTTGTAGTATAAGCCTGTTTGAAAAGCATGGAAAGACAGACCTAATGCACGTGTGTGTCCTGTTCCAGGCATTGTCTAAGACCTGGAGGGTCACTGAGTACTTTTTTTTTTTTTTTTAAGAGGAAGGATGGAAATAGTAATAAGAATCTGAACTTTTGAAAAAGAACAATGAGTTTCGACAGCATGGAGTGTCATTCAAAAAATGTACTCGATGAAGTTTTTAAGGCTTTTCTTTTTTTTTTATCATTTTTGAAACATTGGTGGGTGACATTAGTCAGAGCAATGAGGCTTGCCAAGACTAAGACGGCGTGCTGTAAGTAAATGAGCTATAGCACTTCCGCTTGTAGTAAAAGTCCAACATGACGTAAACAATCTGGAGTTGGGCAACACTATTGTGTGAGAGTATGTGTGAGTGTACAAGTGCGTGAGGTTGAAGCTTTCCCTTTGTAACCTCTGTACACAGTGAGTAACTGAGCAATGGCGACGAGCACCATCGAGCACAATTACGGAAAACCGAGGCTTGGGACACACTGTAGTGCTGTTTAAAGTCCAATGGTGGTGTTGCGATTATTCATATCTAATCTTTCCAACACCAGACCCAAATGAACAGCGATAATTCAATTAAAATTATTTATTTATTTATTTATTTATTTTAGACATTTTATTTTATTATGGTTATAATTAAAGACTGCAAAAAAGTAATTTGTGTTGTGTATATAAATAAAATAAAGGTTTTGTCTGTACAGTACATTGATCGGAACTCACTCTTTCAACGATATATTTATCGTTTCATATATTAGAGGACCAGATACCAGAAACTGGCTGGATAGAATTTAATGAAACTTTGCTGTATCTGCCTGAAGTTAAACCTGTGCCATAAAGTAAATCACAATGTTGAGGACAAGTTAAGAGCAGTTATGTTCTGGATTTTAAAAAACGCAGGTTTTGACTGTGCACTGCGTATGCGGTAAACTGTGGGCGCGTCTTAAATCGGCCGCTGGACAGAATTTAATGAAACTTTTGCAGTACTTTGATATCTGCCTGAAGTTTAACCTGCACCATAAGAGAAATCAAAATGTAGAGTAAAAGCGATGTTATGAACAGTTATGTGCTGGATTTCAAAGTAAAAAAAAAAATCACCTGCACCAATAGATATTAATTAGAAAAGCTAAACTGAATATTTTACTGGGATTAGTTAATATTGTAGAGGAAGACCAAAGAGGAGATTTATGGATGCAGTGAGAGAGGACATGAAGTTAGTTGGTGTGAGAGAAGAGGATGCAGAGGACAGGGTTAGATGGAGGCAGATGATTCGCTGTGGCGACCCCTGAAAGGGAACAGCCGAAAGACAAAGAAGAAGTTAATATTGTACATAGGTGGTATAAGTGAAGTTTAATGCCGAAAGACAGACAGACTGACATGTACAAGGGCTTCAACCTGAAATAATATAGCTGATTACATTAAAGCTGATCGGCTTGTTTTTAGCTTTAACCTTTTACCCATTTCTACAAACTCTTTTCCGCGTACTAGCGCTAATCTGTATTAAATTATTCAGTATTAGCTACACACTTCCTGAGGTAAATTTTTGTTGTTTACTTTTTTTTTCACCTGACAAATGTATTTGCTCTGATTGCTTCTTAATGCGGTTTCACTTCAACAACCATACAGTGTTTTAGAATGAATGTATATTGTGGTTCTGTCCTTAATTAAACGTTGGCCTTGACCACCAGTGTAGGCTAATCAGCTGGTGGGTGTGGCAGGGTGTGTGTGCTGTTATCTTACTGGACCAGAGTGTGTAACAACTAATAACTCGAGGTTAGATTCACTTTCGTCGCTGCTTCCACTCATTTTTTATTTTTTTGTCGTCCTGGTGTCAACTTCGCAAAGTGGGTAGGAAATTAACTTTGACCTGCACGGCACGCGCAAGCTGCACGCTGATTGGCTGTTGTCGTATTGTTCTGCTGTGTGATTGGCTCTTAGATTAATCCATATCGAGCAAAAAATGTCTAGAGCTTTTCATCGTTTTTAAAATCAAATAAATCGCGATTCGTTATGATATCGTTTATCGGCCCAGCCCTACTTGGATACCATCATGGTATAAAGTTTTCTCAGTTTTCTGCTTCACGTTTGAAACGCTGGCCTCCCAGGAACTCCTTTAATGGCCCAAACATATGGAAATGGCTTGGAGCGAGATCAGGACTGTACGGTGGATGTGGCAATAACTCCCAGCCGAGTTCATGTAATATGCAATTGGTGTTGGTGTTGGATTGTGTGTACATTTTCCACAGACAGATGCGTCTCACACAAGTTGACGAGAAATTATCTGGTGATTTTCAAGGATGCAGGTGTTCCACTCGCTAAATGTTTTACAGCAGCGACTGCAGTGGGCTATTAGCCACCCCGGCCAGGATTGTCATTCACAGGGTTGACATTTTCAAAAACATTTCAATTTCAAATGTTTTACTTTGTTTTATTAAGACATGCATCATAATGCTGTGCTTAAACACACCTATCTTACACCTTCATTCATGAGAAATTTCATCATAGATCCCGGTTTGACTTGAACGCCCTTAATATTTAAAATATATATTTTTTTTACACATATTAAAATCTTGTCGTCTGGACGAAATGATGCATAATCGTACTTCTCTGTTTTGATGACTGTGTTGGCTGAACTGATTAGACTTGCTTGACGTACTTACTTGCTTGACTACGTGCTTGTTTTACCTGCATCATTTGTTAAACCGGCTCCTTGTGAAAACGTCCACACCTTGGCATTGTGCGTCACTCCGGTTAAATATAATCCCGTCTTTGACAAAAATCGGCAAATCAGGTTTTGACCAAAGTACCATGCCATCCTTAATTTACAGTTTTCCAGAATTCAGACTTCTGATGGTCATCCCAAAATTAATAATTTTAAACTGTTAATTATATTCACAATGAACTATTTTACAGGTTTTCATTTCCTGTTAGTGTAAAAATGCATTGTTGTAGTTCTTACAAAACAAAATCTAGATGTTAAGATTTTAGAACATGTCTGACCAGAGACATTATTTTATATGTGATTGCAAAGCACTAGTTTTTCCACTTGGCTCAGTGTCTGATTCTGGAGAGATCGTCTGTCTGTGTCTGTGTGCGAATTTAAAAGCAAACATAACACGACCAGTCAGAAGAAGCCAGAAATACCGATGTGTCGAAGGCGTACATGCTAAACCGGTCAGAGTTATTGAGGTGTGAGGAGCTGAATGGTTATAGCGCTAAAGGAAACAATGTTGTTCTTGGCGTTTTGATGCAAATTAGAGAAGTCACACTTAAGTGACGCAGAGTTGACATGGCATTAATTATTAATTGAGAGCTGGCATTTGGATCAGCAGGTTACTTTACTGAGGATCAGCATAACATTTAAAGTCACTTCTTCATATGTTCTGTTGTCGTCTAAAACCAGTTGCACAGCTTCTGATGTACACAGGACGATGTCTTTTGGCACACTGACTTATGAAGGTTGGTTCTCCCTGTGACAGTGCATGCAGCCTTGTGCTGCCATCTGTTGGTTGTTACAAAACTAGTCTCGAAACGTTTTGATACCACTTTGTAGCTGCTAAAACTGCTAAAGGGATTCTTCCGGCTTTCTGGACCTCAACAAGTACAGCCGACTCGCTGCTTGCGAGCAAAATCATTGTTGCAAGTGAATGAGTGGTTGCACAAACTCAGGACGAGTTTTAACCCAGATGACGTGAGCAAAGAAAAGTAGGTATCGATGTGCGCGTACTTGCCATTTCATTCCATTCAAGTCGGGTAAAAGTCGCTTTTAATTATTAACGTGATCCGTCATGACATGCAAAACTGTCCTGATTTAAAAAAAAAAAAAAAAAAAAGTTGAGCAATGTGGCTTGTAATGTGAACATAGACTTATGCACAATCACACACTCGCATACACATGCACAAACAAGCATCTTTCTCATTGTTCCTTCCTGGTGGAGAATTCAGGGGGATGAGAAGGAGAAAAAAATCCACAGGTGTTAATCTTGCTGCAAAGAAGCTGTAATCTACCTCTGATATTTAGTCTGTAATTATAGTAGCGGGCAAGTTTTCGCCCTGATGAGGTTTTAAACCTGCTCCAGCTCTACTCTGTGATTTGTGCGTCTTAGCCGCTGTTTCTGACGGCCTTGCCTGGATAACCACAGTAATCCTATAACAAACGAGTTTCTTAGACTCCGCTCATGTGCCACGGCTTAATATTTACTCCGGAACCTGAAACTGTGTACTAGTGTAAAACAGGCTCGGACATGCAGTGTTTAAATCCAATAATCAAACGTAATTTAGTGAAGGTAAATTAGATAGTTTTACTTTGAATTTTTATGGTTGAGTCACAAGTGCAATCATGTTTAAACCGTCTCCGGTTGCACGCACAAGACGCATATTTATCTGTTTGACTAAGCAGCGGTCAGTATTAAGAGTAAATCGTACATTTTGCATAAAGTACTGTACTAAATAAAAAAGCAACAATGCTTGTACTAGGCACTGCACAGTGTGTCTAAGACTTTTCCCCACTACTGAAAACTGGTACTTTAAGGAAACGTCACCAAATCAATGATTCCAGTTAATAATTTTTTTTGTTTTAATTTAAAGAATTATATCATTGATTATACAGTCTGATTGATTATACAAAGTCTCCTGATCCTGAACTTCACAAAGCAAATATAATGACTTATCTATAATTTCTTCTCCTTTCGTCAGACACGTATGCAGAGTTTACAGCCCGACCCGAAGGCTCAGTACCGCAGCGTGTACGGGGCTCTGAAACAAATCGTGGTGACCGAGGGCCTCCTGCGGCCCCTCAGAGGGCTCAATATTACGGTCTTGGGGGCAGGACCCGCCCACGCTCTGTACTTCGCGTGCTACGAGCGGATCAAGTACAGCCTCAGCGACGTCATTCAGAACGGCGGCAACAGCCACATCGCCAACGGTGCGTATAAGTCAAAACATCGCTGTTCCGCCACCGTGCAGAAATTGACGTGACATAAAGCGTCTGATTGTTTTTTTTTTTGTTTGTTTTACCTAACAGGTGTGGCTGGGAGCGTCGCCACTGTGCTCCATGATGCGGTGATGAACCCCGCAGAAGGTAAAAGACTTTTGTGCCCGCATATTCATTCAACAGGAATTTGATTGATTGTTTATGTAAAAGGTAGAGCTGATTTTTATTATTCTTTTCCTCCTTTAGTGGTGAAGCAGCGCATGCAGATGTACAACTCGCCGTACCGGGGCCTGTGGGACTGCGTGGTGACAATAAGTCGTAACGAGGGCGTGGCCGCCTTCTACCGCAGCTACAGCACGCAGCTCCTCATGAACATCCCGTTCCAGGCTCTGCACTTCATCACATACGAGCTGATGCAGGAGCGGCTCAATCCACAGCGACAGTACTGGCCCGGAACCCACATGGTCTCGGGAGCCGCGGCAGGCGCCGTTTCGGCGGCGCTCACCACTCCGCTCGACGTCTGCAAGACGCTGCTGAACACGCAGGAGGACGTGGCGTTAAATTCCGCTCGCATCAGCGGCCACCTTTCTGGGATGGCCAATGCCTTCAGGACGGTCTACAGGCTGGGAGGCTTTCCTGCATTCTTTAAAGGTATGCAAGCACGTGTCATTTACCAGATGCCTTCGACAGCCATCGCGTGGTCCGTCTACGAGTCCTTTAAGTACTTCCTGACTCGGGACGAGAGCAGCTTGGGACGAGAACAGACGAGACGGACTTGAAGACCGACGAGACGGACTTCCGCACCAAATCGTCGTCTTGTTCCACACTTCGAATCGTGTACAGTTCCAGAAGAGCAAATCGATAAAGTGCTTGAATTCTATTTAAACAACATTATTTATTGGAAGACGTTTTTGCTGTTACAAGCAGAAAAATGTATGTAGGCAAATAACTAGCCACCACTAAAGATGCACTTGAAAGAAGGCGTGAACTTGAATCTCTTGTCATTTAAACACCAGCATACCGTTATCTTTATCAGAATGAAATTGTTGTATTGCAGAATAACTAAAAGGATCATGCTTGGTTTTGGGTGTTGAGTGGTACTGTAGGTGCCACAGCAGGCCTTTGGACGCAGATCCAGATTTTCAGACGTGCATTCCATATCATCTCCTGGGTGAGAGGGAGAACACAAGTTTACCTTTCTCCATGTGTTTGGAGTTCTGTAGGAATTCATATTTTTTTCAGCATCTCTGGATGTTGGAAGTCGTGTAGGTCTTTGTTTTGAGCAGCTATGATTTTACCCAAGTGCTCTCCGTTGGCGAACGTTGCCTTTAGTCCATACGTTTGCTACAACTACAGCCATCGTTCGTGGACTGCGTGTAGTCATTAACGTCCTGTAGTTAAAGTTTTACATTTGGACATGTTGTAGCTTAAACTTTATGAACTACTGACAGCTCGAGCTTTAATATTGCACTGGTCGATTAAATGTTTTAGCAAAATGCTTTAGGAATCCTGACTGTCTAATATCTAAATACATCGCCACATATTTATTAATCAAAGCTTCCCAAGCCCTGACTTCTCAGCTTCTCCATCACTTGCCACAAGAAACTGTAGCTGAGTTTCTAAACTAAAGAAGGAATATTGGAGACTGTTCGCCCTCCGAGTCCCCATTCTGACGAATATTTAAATACAACTAGGATCTGGATTATTAACATAAAAACTAATATGCAACCAGATTTAAATCTGATCGCTCAAACTAACTCAGGAGACACGTTCAATCCACATGTTTTGAAAGCGTGAACGTTTTCATGTTTGAAAACTAAAATCTCGCCCAATAATTATCAAGATTTAAAATGACACAAGTCAATAATATTTACAAAAAAAAAGAACGAAAATGAATTATTTACAATCAAATAGTTTATTTTTTTTTTAATTGATGCTACTAGTTACGTATAAAATTCTTATAAAATAAACTGTTTATATTACTAATATTACTAATGTTTTATATTAGGTATAAAATTACTAATATTACTACTATATGTTTAATTATAAAATTAATAAAATCACAATAAAAATTGTATCCGTCTTTCTATTGATGATAATTGCTTAAAGTTTAGAAAGCACTTTAGAAAGTTTTTTTTTCTTTTTTCCATGAAATAATACTAAATTGAACAAATACACACTACCGTACATATCAGTATGAAGAAAAAAGTCCATCTGGAAATCTCTATGCTATTGATCTATATTAGTAATACCTTTAACTTAGTTTCAACTAGCGAACCTTCTACAGTAGCTCCTAGCTACCCAGTGATGGCTGTTACGAATGCGAGTCGTTCAAGATCGTTAATTTTTTCTAGCTTCAAAGATCAAAGTGAAATGATAAACAATAAAAGGACCACTGTTTTTCTTTTTCTTTTATTTGTTTTTAAATATTGTTTAGAACATGCCTTTCATTTGACCTGTCAATCACAGCAATATTAGTCGTTTGATCTCTGAGATGGTATATGTGGAAGAGGGCAGATAGCACTGTTCTCAGAGTGTGTTATGCTTACTACATTTTTCTTATTGGTAAATATTTCTATTCTTTCACGTTAAACATTATAGTTAAACCGCTGGTGTATAAGCTACATATGAAAAATCTGTGTACATCATTGCTTTAAAAAGAAAGAAAAGAAAAACAGAACATGAGCCTTGAATGTCTGCATCACATGCACTCCCTTAAAAAGGTACAAAAGCTGTTAACTCTGCAAACCGTCTCAGCTCAAGTTTGTTTGTCTCTTCTTCGAGAAGTAAATGCTAAGCACTGAAATCGCGTACAACCTTATAAAGAAGTGTGATATAAATGATGTATTATATGACAAAGGGGTGCCACCTTTTTGTCTCTGATTGTTCGCTCTGATTTTAGAGCAGGTGGCTGTTCTGGTCGTGATGTCGGACCAACAACTGTGCTCTCCCCAAATGTAGGCCTATGCATGTTGTGTTATTATATTTACTTAATCATCATTTTGGATGTATATATTTAGTCATTATAAAGCTTATAATCTTATAGGGGGGGAAAACTAATGGAAGAAGATTCTTCTTTTTTTAAAAGCACAATATAATTTTATTCAGTTGTAGACAATCAGAATCTTTGGGTTTTATGATCTATGCAGCTTTTTTCTATACTACATATAGGTTACAAACAGGGATCTTTTCTTTAATTAGTTTGTGAAGCTGGTTTATTGTGTAAATATAAATTCGCCATTATAGCCCTTCCTGGTCAGCACAAGTTTTTTATTTTTTTATTTGTTGATGTATATACACTCATGACTCTCTTATATTACAGTACGGTGCAAAAATCTTGTATGTTAAAGAAGTGGGAAGAAATGTTTTCCTGCGACAGACTGCGAAGTGCCTAGAGATTTTAAAATCTATTGTTTATGTACCAACCTCGTACTGCACGTACACACAGCTAATGCTTAGATTTTTAGAAAACCCAAAGATTTACAGATATCTTTCCTAAAACAGATTACAGCAGTGATCTTAACTTTATCACCTTAAAGAAAGAATTTATTAGAAATAGATTGCCTAAAGAGGAACTTGGAATTAACCTGTATGCTGACCATTGTATCACAGCCAGCTCCGACAGAGTTGCTTTAGGTGTTTCGCACATGTTGATTGTGATTCCCTTCTGCTCATTCCATTGTTGTTGGGTTTGGTTGGAATAATCTAAAGGGTCTAATACCACTGGTTTCATCACGCACAACACCAGAAGGGTTTAACGTGCCGTTTTACAGTACTGAAGATACCAAGTGTTGGGGGTGGGGGTGAAAATGCAGTAAAAGTGTTGGTTTTGTGAAAATGCTGCTACAGTTTGTAACACTGGAGCTGAAATAAAGTTATGGAATTGAATGTGTGTCATTTCATTACGATTCATTTTGTTATTTGTATGGACTGATTTGTATACACTTGTGTAATAACCATAAAAAAAAGATCTATAATTTAAATGATTATTCTCTTTCAATGTCATGTCATTTTTAATAAGTTAAAATGATTGTAATAGACTGAATTATCAGGAATATATATACTGTGTGTATATACAGTGGTGTGAAAAACTATTTGCCCCCCTCCTGATTTCTTATTCTTTTGCATGTTTGTCACACAAAATGTTTCTGATCATCAAACACATTTAACTATTAGTCAAAGATAACACAAGTAAACACAAAATGCAGTTTTTAAATGAGGGGTTTTATTATTTAGAGAGAAAAAAAATCCAAACCTACATGGCCCTGTGTGAAAAAGTAATTGCCCCCTGAACCTAATAACTGGTTGGGCCACCCTTAGCAGCAATAACTGCAATCAAGCGTTTGCGATAACTTGCAACGAGTCTTTTACAGCGCTCTGGAGGAATTTTGGCCCACTCATCTTTGCAGAATTGTTGTAATTCAGCTTTATTTGAGGGTTTTCTGGCATGAACCGCCTTTTTAAGGTCATGCCACAACATCTCAATAGGATTCAGGTCAGGACTTTGACTAGGCCACTCCAAAGTCTTCATTTTGTTTTTCTTCAGCCATTCAGAGGTGGATTTGCTGGTGTGCTGGATTTTTTGGGTCATTGTCCTGCTGCAGCACCCAAGATCGCTTCAGCTTGAGTTGACGAACAGATGGCCGGACATTCTCCTTCAGGATTTTTTGGTAGACAGTAGAATTCATGGTTCCATCTATCACAGCAAGCCTTCCAGGTCCTGAAGCAGCAAAACAACCCCAGACCATCACACTACCACCACCATATTTTACTGTTGGTATGATGTTCTTTTTCTGAAATGCTGTATTACATCTGGCGTAAAAGTAACGGGACACGCACCTTCCAAAAAGTTCAACTTTTGTCTCATCGGTCCACAAGGTATTTTCCCAAAAGTCTTGGCAATCATTGAGATGTTTTTTTAGCAAAATTGAGACGAGCCTTAATGTTCTTTTTGCTTAAAAGTGGTTTGCGCCTTGGAAATCTGCCATGCAGGCCGTTTTTGCCCAGTCTCTTTCTTATGGTGGAGTCGTGAACACTGACCTTAATTGAGGCAAGTGAGGCCTGCAGTTCTTTAGATGTTGTCCTGGGGTCTTTTGTGGCCTCTCGGATGAGTCGTCTCTGCGCTCTTGGGGTAATTTTGGTCGGCCGGCCACTCCTGGGAAGGTTCACCACTGTTCCATGTTTTTGCCATTTGTGGATAATGGCTCTCACTGTGGTTCGCTGGAGTCCCAAAGCTTTAGAAACGGCTTTATAACCTTTACCAGACTGATAGATCTCAATGACTTTTTTTCTCATTTGTTCCTGAATTTCTTTGGATCTTGGCATGATGTCTAGCTTTTGAGGTGCTTTTGGTCTACTTCTCTGTGTCAGGTAGCTCCTATTTAAGTGATTTCTTGATTGAAACAGGTGTGGCAGTAATCAGGCCTGGGGGTGACTACAGAAATTGAACTCAGGTGTGATAAACCACAGTTAAGTTATTTTTTAACAAGGGGGGGGCAATCACTTTTTCACACAGGGCCATGTAGATTGAGTTTTTTTTCTCCCTTAATAACGTAAACCTTCATTTAAAAACTGCATTTTGTGTTTATGTTATCTTTGACTAATAGTTAACGGTTTTTGATGAGCAGAAACATTTAAGTGTGACAAACAAGCAAAAGAATAAGAAATCAGGAAGGGGCAAATAGTTTTTCACACCACTGTATTTAAAAATATAGATGACAAGAAATGTTTGCCATAATGGTCTTTAACTTTTGTTCATGGTTCAGAGTACATTGATTGTTTTGGGCTGATTCCAATAGACTGCGAATTCAGATGAGCCAGAAGAAAAGGTTGAGGGGTGTTATGTCCGGTTCTGTTTCATCTTCTATTGTTAGATCATTTTGGGTCTGAAAAAAAGGAAAATGATCAAATTCCCTAGAAGTCAAAATGCTTATTGATCCAGAGTTTTCCTCCTCCCTGCATGAGTGTTTTTTCCCCCCAATAAATAAGTTGATGTTATCCACAGACTAATATTAAAGAGATTTGCATTATATCCATTTAATACAAGTAACAAAAAAAAGTCCTAAAAACGTACTAACATCTTTAATCAGTGTGATCTGTTCCACTGTAAGAAAATAAGAACAGAATCACAGAACCTTCCATTATCTTTCCAGGCCTCAGTTTGAAAACCTTATCTAAAGATCTAACAGAAACAAAGGCAATGTGCAGCACAACCAGTTGAGGGCGCCACAGACCTGAAGGCATGCTGCTGTTCCCATAATCCTTTTGCCAAAGCCATGGTCTGGGGACTTATTTTGGAAAAAAGACAAGATGAGTAATATTGGCATTTATGAACAAGTAATAAGAAATAGCACTACTGACCACGAGTCAAACCTGTTGATGTTCCTCACAGATTTTACTATTTGCTACATAGAGTGAAGTTGGGTAGAGAAATAGTGTACTGTATAATGTTTTAAATTTGCCCAAAATGCAATCATTGTACCCAGTTTTAAATTCTTTCCTGAAGCTATTAATACAAAAATATGCAGTTTGTAGTATTATGGATAAACTCCAAAGTGCAGCATCTTCTGTCTTAAAGACCCCCCAAAAAGTTTTCATAGTTCATAGTCAAAAGGTGTCATAGTTTAACAGCATTGATCGGATTTAGAACCAGCCTAGTTATTTTCGTAAGTCACTGTACCAAACGACATCTCATCTCCCTTTGTAAATCAGGAGCTGTGCAACTGGTGCTATTCTGACCTCATGCATTCATTACCATGTCTGCTTTTTCAGCATGGACAGCAAGTTAGAACAAAGAGCAAAACATGAAATTCTGCATGAAACTGGGCAAATCTGCTTCAGAGATGTTTGACATGATTTGGCAAGTTTATGGCAATGCTGCAATGAGTTGTCCGAGGTGTTTTGAGTGGCATGTGTGCTTCAAAAACGGATTAAAAAGTTGGAGATTGGGCAGACCTTCATCAACCCTCGACGAGCTTAACCCTCATAAATGTCGAAACCATTCGACAACATCTGCATGATGAACTTGCCATGGTTTTCTGCCATTGTTGGTGCGTCATACAGAACAGTCCAGATGATGTGATGGACTTACGTGTGATTTAAGTGAAGTTCGTCCTCAGGCTGCTGACCCAAGAGCAGAAGGAACATCGCTTTGTAGTCTGCCAAGAACTCTGTCAGTGTGCCGTGGATGACCCGTTCTTCATGCCGAGACCATTACTGGTGACGAAACTTGGATGTAAGGGTACGACCCTGAGATGAAGCAACAGTCTTCACAGTGGAAGAGCCCATCATCTCCACAACCTGCGTTGTGCATCGAGATTTCTTCATACAGACTTTATTGTCTAAGTAACTGGCTACAACAATGAGTACACCCTAAGTGTCAAACATGTCAAAACTGTGTCTAACGTGTCAATATTTTTGAGCACCATCGTTATCTATCAGAGTCTTAATCCCCCTGGGCCTGGAATTCACCAGAGCCGCACATGTTGTTGTTGTTGGGATGAACAAAGGACATGTGACTTTCTATGGTTAAAGATGTACAGTGGGTATCACTTAGGGTGATTCCTAAGACAAGTATGTAGTATCCAGACCTTCACATTTCTCACAGAGAAGTCTTACTTATACATTTTATATTTAGAGTATGAGTGGTATAAAAATTTTTTCAAATAAAGATAAATAGCTAAAAAACCACGCCTAAGTAAATTAAATCAGTATTAAATGACAGAGGGCTAAAACATACACTGATGACTTCATTCATTCATTCATCTTCTATACCGCTTTATCCTGTATTTAGGGTCACGGGGACCTGGAGCCTATCCCAGGAGACTCAAGGCATGAGGCAGGGTACACCCTGGACAGCGTGCCAATCCATCGCAGAGCACACACACACACACTCACTCACACACTATGGTCAATTTGGGAACACCAATTAGGCTAATCTGCATGTCTTTGGACTGTGGGAGGAAACCGGAGTACCCGGATTAAACCCACCAAGCACGGGGAGAACATGCAAACTCCATGCACACAGAGACGGGAATCGAGCCCGGACCCTGGAGGTGCAAGGCGAAAGTGCTAACCACTACACCACCGTGCCGCCTCTAATGACTTCAGACACCCCAAAATGTTAAAAAAAAAAACGATACTTGTGGAATAAATCACTTTTAACTTATTGATTATTAAGCACCTCCACTTTTGTCGCTTTACTTAATCATTACTTTTTTATATTTACATAATATGGCCAAAACTATATGGACAGCTGACAATGATATTCATATGTGAAGCTTTCACAAATGTTTGCCACAAAGTTGGAAGCGCATGATGATCTGGATTGTCAGGGGACAGGGATAGCTCAGTGGTTAATGCATTGGACTACGGTTTGGAAGGTCCAAGGTTCAAACCCCACAACCACCAAGTTGCCACTGTTGGGCCCTTGAGCAATGCCCTTAACCCTCAACTGCTCAGATGTATAATGAGATAAAAATGTTAGTCGCTCCGGATAAGGGCTTCTGCCAAATGACCACATGTCTCTGTATTTGGAGAGTTATGTTTTCTCTTGACTGGACTGGTGCCCAAACCTGTTCCAACATGATTATGATTCGAACACAAATCGAGGTTTATGAAAACATGGTGAGCCTTGACCAAAACCCTGTTTAACACCCTTCAGACAAACTGGAACAGTTCTAACATCAGTGCCTGACCTCAGTAATGTTCCTGTGGCTGAATGGACAAATCCCCACATGAACATTCCAAAATTTAAAGGTAAGTCTGACATAAAAATGAAGACTCATTGAATGGGTCCTTTTCATTTATCCCCCCATGATCAATAAAAGAAATCTACCAAAGACGACAGAACCAGCAATCCCCAAATGGCATGAATAAAGGTAGCACACTTTGCTTCATGGAGAGCAAAACCATAGAGGTCCTGCCACAAGATACAAAACTACCAAAGGGATGGAAAGCCCAGCATGAGGAACAAATAAAGGAACTGCTCATGATCCAAACTATGCAAGCTCATCAGTTAAGCCAGGGGAAATAGTGTCATGGCATAGGGCTGTATTTATGCTTCTTAAACAGACTCATTAATCTTTATTTGTGGTGTAACTCATGATGGTGACAGCAGAATGAATTTAGAAGTCTACGGAAATACTCCATTTGATAAAGAACAGAGAAATGCATTTAGTCTAATTGGGAGGAACTTCACCAATCTGCAAGTGAATGACCCAAAACTGACACAAAAGATTTGTTCAGGACTGGTCAGGTCAGTCATCAAACCTTAATTCAACTGAGTCTGCTGTTACTTCTATCTGGCAGAATGTAGAAAGCAAGCCCATGAGCATGGTAGACTCAGCATCTCATCCGAGCCACGCGCAGGACTTTGGCACATCCGCAGGCACGTGCTGGCCTTAGCCACCCAAGGTCACCAAGCCGTGGTCCCTGAGCTGCCTGAGACCCGCTCCCCCACTTAAACCACCTGCAGCCCTCGTCTATAAGGAGGTAAGCGGCTTTTGTATACCCATCTTTAACGTTGTTCGGAAAACAGAGAGTCAGATAAGAAGTGGTTGCGTGGTGATATTTTAAAATGTGGAGACAGTAGCTAAACAACCACAACAGTTACAGTTTACCACAAGTTTCACACTGCAGCAAATATGAAAAAGCTGAGCAGGACGATTTTTTTCAAAGGTTGACATTTGAATGTCAACAAAAGTGAGTACACCCTAAGTGATAACCACTGTACATCTTTAACCATGCAAAGTCACATGTCCTTTTCATTTGTTGTTGGGATCCTCTTCCGCTCCTCCATAATGATATCACAGAGCTGCTGGATGTTAGACACATGGTGCTCCGCTACCTTTTGCTTGAGGACGCCCCCACAGATGCTCAATAGGATTCAGGTCTGGAGACATACTTGTCCAATGACAAACACATGACCATGAAAAGGACATGTAACTTTGCATGGTTAAAGATGTACAGTGGTTATCACTGCTTTGTTGCCAGCTATTTTGACAATAATGACTGTATGTTGAGGACAGTAAATCTACAATGTTATACAAGCTGCACATTGACTATGCTAAAATATATCTAAGTTTCATTTATATACTATTGACCTTTGAGAAGATATACCATATTTTTGGTGAAATCAGATGGTTGTACTTACGTTTGTACACACAATTACACACAATCGATCTGTGGTTTCACTCTTCTTTTCAAGCCATATCTGCAATGTTTTAGGGTAAGAATGTTTTAAGATGTACACAAGTTGTGAAAAACTCCACTCTTCACCATACAGTATAAGCTCATATAAGTTTTTTCGCTGTATGTCCTCCCTTAAACGTATTTAAACCTGGCAGTAGAGTTCAGTCTGGCCCCTCGGGACGAATTCTCAATGCATATTGCTGCGAACGTTAAAAAGACGATGAGCATACACTTGGTCGAGCTGCTGACCTACCTCGTTCTTTCCAGTCATGGAGATGATGGACTTTTCAGTGAAGACTGTGAAGGCTGATGCTTCGTCTCAGGTTTGTACCAATGCACCCAAGTTTCATCACCGGTAATGTTCCCCAACATGAAGGATGGGTCATCCATGGCACACCGACCAAGTTCTTGGCAGACGTGGTCATGCGCATGGTCAAAATGGCGCTAGTTGCAGAGCTCACTATGTACACAGGACGATGTCTTTTGGCACACTGACTTATGAATGTCGGTGCTCCCTGTGACTGTGCTGCCATCTGTTTGCATGTTATACAACTGGTCTGGAAACTTTTCGAACTTTGGAGCGTTAACTAGGAGTTGTACAAGAAACTAGCTAGTCACTTGCAGGAATATAAACTCTGATAAAAACATTCTGCCTGTTTTAATATTAGATAGCTTGTTCAACTGCTTACACTGAATACTGTATGATCAAATCTTAAATTCGTTTGCTTCCAAAAAGAACAGCACATTCGAGCAAAACAGCTACATCGACCTGATAACAAGTCTCTCTTCTTTCTCTCAACGGTTCTGTTCAACTACATGTCCTGGAACACGTACACCCTCCCTGTCTACTACACTGTCTTTTTGTTTGTTGTTGTTGTTGTTGTTTTCTCTTGTCTGATGAGATATTTCAGCTGTTTATCTGGGTAGTATATAGTTCGATACTTCCACCTTTACATATATGTGGCCCAGGGCAATCACATTATCAGTACCTCTACTTGGTGTCCTTGAGATACAGATAAAGCAGTAAGCGAACCATGATGATGATGATGATGATGTGAAAAGCGCCCAACTTCCTTCTCACATACTGCATCTCTTTTAATGTCTCTAAAAGCTGCATAAATGCACAATTTTAATGAACAATCCAGAGATCACATTTTTAATTAGCAATGTCAGAGATTCATTTTTTTTTTTGTTATCTGGTGAAGCTTTTCTGCAAAACCTTTCTGTTTAAACATCATCTTATCAGTCGTGGTAAATTTGTTACCCTGTCACGGCATATTGGAGCACGAACAATGAGAGTCTTTGTGAAGAAGTTTAGCGTATTGGAGGGGAAAACCAAGACTCGATGGAGGTTATGGTGGTCTCACGACCACACTGCGCGTGCAATCTTAATGCCCAATCACACCGCAGGAGACGGAAGGGGAAAATCGTTCTTGGCTACCATAGTGATGTGTACAGGTAGTGAGGGTTGTGATTATGAAAGCAAGTTTATCACTGATTAAAAAAAAGGAAGAAAACTTACAGTACATATTTAAAACATCTGATATAACTGCTTCTGTCTGTCTCAAAAGTGTAAATGTTAATCAATTGTGAAATCATTAATAGTATTACTAGTATTGTAGTACTAGTGGTAGTAGTGTTTAGATAACATTCTAAACTTCACTTCACTTTAACTTCACTTCTAAGTACAACAGAATGTTACACGTTTTAAGATTATAGCCAATATTTCATAATACACTGCTCAGAAAAATGAACGGAACACTTTTTAATTCGAGTATAGCATCAAGTCAATTAAACTTCCTGGATATTGATCTGGTCAGTTTAGTAGCAAAGGAGGTTGTTAATCAGCTTTGGTGTTAATGAAATTAGCAACAGGTGCATTAGAGGGGCAACAATGAGACGAACAGGAACGGTTTTATAGGTGAAACCACTGACATTTCTCCCTCTTTATCCGTTCTGACTGTCTTTTACTTGTTTTGCATTTGACTATGGTCAATGTCACTACCAGCAGCATGAGGCGATACCTCGACCCTACAGAGGTTCCACATGGCGGTCCAACTCTCCCAGGATGGCGCATCAATATGTGCCATTGTCAGATGGTTTACTGTGTATCCCAGCACAGTCTCAAGAGCATGGAGAAGTTTCCAGGAGACATGCAGTTAACCCAATGGGTTCTTAACCCATCAGCTGGACAAAGATCTGTTCCTTTGTCCAACAAGGAACAGGAGGAACCATGCCAGTGCCCTGCAAAATGACCTCCAGCAGGCCACTGGTGTGAATGCCTCTGACCAAATAGACAATCACAAACAGACTTGTGGCCTGAGTGTTCACTACCCGACACTATGGAGCCCGATTGGCATTTGGCACAGAACACCAGAATTGGCAGATCCGCCAGTGGTGCCCTGTATTGTGCTTTTCGCTTCCTTAACTACTTGAGTTGACAAATTTGGGGGGGGGGGGACACCAGTATTTTTAGACTGTTATTCTTAGTAACTTGGTGAACCGGAATCAGGAAGTATTTATTGGTAAAGATGTCAAAGCACTTCTGTAAATTACTCTGGATAAGGGCAGCTACCAAATACTGTACCATAAATACTGTGAATGTAAATGTGATATGTGACTACATCTTAACATGTGATGCTAATAAATATGAACTCACTAAGTAATAAATATCAAAACAAAGTGTAAAAACACTAAATAGAAAAACGTAAAGTAAAAATAAGAAGTCTACAAATTAACCTTCTTAAACCATGTGAAAATGAACAGTGTCAAAAAGGGAACTCTCTGGGCAGGGAGCCAATCCACCGCAGGCCCCAAACTCTACAGGCAATTTGGGAAACCCCAATTAGCCTAATCTGCATGTCTTTGGACTGTGGGAGGAAACCCAACAATCACAGGGAGAACATGAAAACTCGGAGTCAAACCAGGCTGGGAATCGAACCTGGGCCCTGGAGGGACAATGCGACAGTGTTAACCACTAAGGTACCACTAAGTTACACCAACGTAATGGGAGGCTGAGATGGAAGGCAAAATTAGAGGGAGTTGCTCAATTGGGAGACTCTTTTCTATTAGAGGGTTTAAGTATCATACTTAGATGAATAGGTGCGACAAAGGTGGAAGTGCAATTAGAATCCTTGCTTGTGGTTACACCCATCTGCGATTGATCTTATCTGATGATCATGCACATACCACAGCAAGAGAGAGAAATACTTAGGTAAATTTGTACTCGCGTCATAATTCATATTAAATGTGTAGGTATTTTATGAGTCAGAGCAAGTTCTATTGATTAATTGCAAACCTCATACATTATCATAACCACAGCTATCCTTAATATTTTACCTCTCTGAGCTGTCTTGTGCAATTTCTATTGAAATGGCAATGTTGATGATCCAGATAAATAAATGTTGGAATATAAAAGGGATACTGGAATGTCACTAAAGTGTACAAATCACCCAATTAAAAAATCTGACTCTACCCTATCCTGTTAAACGTTTAACACTTACAACACTGATTGGGAAAAGATAGTTTTACTCTCTAACAAGAGCCGTGACATCTGCCGTGACATCATCGTAAACGCGCCACAAACAAACACACAACAATGGAGCATATCGACGGCATGGTGTTCTTCATTCTCGGCATGTGGATGTTTTTAACAGCAAGACGAAGGAGTTTGTTTCAAAAGAGGCTGATGGCAGCCAACGAAAAGTTTTGGTGCGCAAAAAGGACACAAAAAGTTGCGTGCGATCCTTCGCTGGCTGTTCTAAATATAGCGGTTCTGTTGTGTCTCGTGTCGCAAGCTCAGCAACGCAGTAATGACGATTTTCTCCGGCTAACCAGTGACCAGCAGAGTTTACACGTCACGTTTTGGTAACGGTTCGGCGCGCTTGGAACCTCGGCTCAGGTGGTACTAAAAAAAGTACCAGGTACCAGGTACTGTTCCCAATGGAAAACCCCCCAAAAGTGAGCTGAACTGAACTGTGTCGTGCCGTACTATGCAGTGGAAAAGCGCCATTATGGTGTAAGGTGGGGTACACCTTGAACAGGGTGCCAATCCATCGCAGGGCACACTCAAATACACACCCGCATACTCATTCACACACTTCGAGCAATTTTGGGAATGACAACTAGCCTAATCTGCATGACTGTGCCAACAAGCACAGGGAGAACATACAAACTCCATGAGGTGGGAATCAATCCCTGACCCTGGAGATGCAAGGCGACCTCTAACCCACCGTGCGGCCGCTTTAACTTACAAAAATATTGTATTGAATGAATGAATCGCTCCATTATCACAGGCTCAAATAATCACACAATTGGCTAATTTTCATGGCCAGGTGTGACCTGTTTCCTTGTTGTCATGACATTAAGGTCATGATTAAGGAGATAAAAGGGACTCGATGCCAAATATAGCTCTTCATAGGAACTCTGAAGGTGTTGATGGAAATGAAGAAGGTCATCAGGCCAGAGAGACAATGGAAACTTTAGGAGTGGCAAAATCAGTAATTTGTTACATTCCTAAAATGAATTAATGTACCAGTGAACTCAACAAATGTAGTTGTTAAGACAACTAATGACAATCACATAATGATCACAGGCTCTGCGATGGATTGGCACGCTGTCCAGGGTGTACCCTGCCTCGTGCCCTGAGTCTCCTGGGATAGGCTCCAGGTCCCTGAGACCCTAAATACAGGATAAAGCGGTATAGAAGATGAATGAATGAATGAATAATGATCACAGAATTTTTTCCTTGGAACCTAAAAAAAAATGCAACACTCTGGAGGAGGTAGGTGTATTATTGTCAAGCTCTACAGTCAAGATGTGCGTTTAATGAATGTAAATGCAGGCAGTCTACCTCAAGACGCAAACAATGGGTAGCACTGAAGAACAGATTAGAGTTGACCACCCTGTTCCGAACCTTGTACCAAACTGAGTGGAAAATGAAAGAGAATAAAAGGAACGGCTCATAAACCAACGCATACTACAGTACATCATCGTAAAACATGGCGGAGACACTGGTCCTGCTAGATCATGTCTGGCTGCTAATAGAACCAAGGCTACTGGTGGTTATTGATGGCGTGTCTGCTAATAGAATAGCAGGATGAGTTGCGTAAAGTTATACGTTCTGCTCAGATTTTGCCAAATGGCGCAAAACTGATCGGGCAGCGCTTCACAGTATAGATGAATAATGACCCAGAACATAATGGCAAATGACCCCAAGAGCTACTTAAGGCACTAAATAAAATGTTATTAATTGAAAGTTTAATTAATTTAAAATTTAAGGTCTTAGTCACAGAGGCGGTTCTGGAGGGGGAACATCATTAAATATACTGTTAACCTGACAATGCCAAACTTCATTGGATCAGAGACTTGTCAATCCCTTTTTTCTCTCAGCGCACCATCAATCCATCATTGGCTTAGAGCGTCCTGATAGCCCTAATAGTATGTTTATCTGATAATTTTTTCGAGTGACTGATCACGACTGACTGGCAGACTGCAGAATAGAGATAGATTAGCAGCAGTGCTCACCATAAATAGTAAATAGATCAATGTTACTTCATCAGTTGTTTTTATGAATAAATGTACAAAAATCGTTTCCCCAAAATACTCAATTATTTTCAGGCTCTTGTGCATTTAACTTAATACTACCCATATGAGGGCACAGGGTATTACCCAAGATTTTGGAAATCATGTTTTCTAAACCATTATGTATTTCTAATTGAATCTGACTTCTCATAGGCCCCCCTGACTGGTTCTTGTTCCCCCACTTACAAAATCTTAGAATCGTTAGTCACCTGACGTCAACCCAACTGAGCATGCTTTAAACTTACTGAAGATACAAACAAGCTGAAACCGAAGGCAGCTGCAGTAAATTACGGGCAAATACAGTGGTGTGAAAAACTATTTGCCCCCCTCCTGATTTCTTATTCTTTTGCATGTTTGTCACACAAAATGTTTCTGATCATCAAACACATTTAACTATTAGTCAAAGATAACACAAGTAAACACAAAATGCAGGTTTTAAATGAGGGGTTTTATTATTTAGGGAGAAAAAAAATCCAAACCTACATGGCCCTGTGTGAAAAAGTAATTGCCCCCTGAACCTAATAACTGGTTGGGCCACCCTTAGCAGCAATAACTGCAATCAAGCGTTTGCGATAACTTGCAACGAGTCTTTTACAGCGCTCTGGAGGAATTTTGACCCACTCATCTTTGCAGAATTGTTGTAATTCAGCTTTATTAGAGGGTTTTCTAGCATGAACAGGGATTAAAGTGAAAAAAAATCTTCTGACTGAACTTTTTTCAGGCCAAGCCATATTCCTTTAACAAACAATTTATTTAAATAGTCGAGACCAATAGCGTTAGGGGAGATTAAACCGCTTTAATATTGCCAGTTTGCATATTTTAAAAGCTATTTGTAATCTTTGAAAAAAAATATACCTTGACAAATAATCAACCATCTACCACATATCTTTTCAGTGCATGTTTTTATTTATCTTATAACACCAAACAATGTTTTGTGAAACTCTTAATAATTAACAGAAAAAAGTAATAGCACCACCATTAAATTCCAAAAAGTGCTTTTTCAGTGCATGTTTTATGTATCTTAAAGAAAACATCTTCGTTTTTCAGCTTAGATGACAAATCGGATTTCCAGTAAGCAGCAATGCCATGTGTGCAAGTAGTAGGCATGTGCATTAGACATAGACAATCTTGAAAGTGCACTCTTGTCTTTGACAACTGATTGCATTTAATTACTGTAACTAGTGGTTGTGAGACTGTGACCAGTGGCGGTTCTACACTGAAGTGCGCCCTGGGCGAGACTCCCTCCCGCCCCCCCCCCCAAAAGTTGGAGTAGATCTCAGATAGATCCTTATCGTGCAGAAAAGTGATAAGCTCAAAGAGGCTCATGGTTTTTGATGGCAGTCATTAGACACTTTATTAATCTAATATAATCTAATCTAAGGGAGGAACAATTAGCTCCTTGGTTAATTTACTGCCTCAAATTATAAGCTTTGTCACGTAACAGTTATAGCAAATGGAAAATGTCTTTTAAACTATCTACACATATGTAAATTAAACTGGCTATTTACAGTATACTGTAAATATATCGTAAATATATTGGCTATAGCCGACATTAACATAATAAACAATGGAAATAAATAACTGTACTTGCTGCAGTCTTGCTGCAAAGCATAATTTTGTGGTTACATTTTGTGGTATTTAATAGAAACCATTAGAATTTCTGTGATGGTTTGTAAATTAGGCTTTTATTGTGTGTGTGTGTGTGTGTGTGTGTGTGTGTTTTTTAACAAGGTAAGCATAGCAAGCATCATAAGCAAGAAGGCTAACAAACCTAAGAGTTAACGTTATACCACTAATTAACATGATGACATGAATAACTTAATCATACAGAGAGAACATTGTTACAGTATATACCTTTATCTTTTATACGTTTCTCCTCATCTTCTTTTCTTTTGTTTCTAAATTGAACTCCTGACAGTTTTGGCCTTTTTCTCTCCATCACTGTGTTTATACTTTATAATCGACGATTCGACAATCAGCAGATTTCCCCCAACGCTGTCACTCACGACCAGAAGTCAAGACTAAACCAATTCACCTCCACATCATCATCGCTTTTATTATCTATTTTAATTAGCCATTTCACACAATTAAATACATGAAAAAAAGTGTTTATAATATTTTGAATGAAATGTGCGTTATTTGTAAGAAAGTCAGGTAGACATAATTTAGCCCCCTTCATGTCCGCTTCATTTGGGAGAGGTGAACTCCCCCCCCCTCACCCCCTCCACCCCCTGCCATCCGCTCTCCTCTCCTCTCAACCCCCCCCCCCCCCTCCCGCTCAGCTTCTGTGCGGCTCATTCAGGGGCGGCGCGAGCGCAGGTATCACAGATAATAGAAAACCGCTTAGCGGCACAGATTATTATTTTTTACTCCAGGTTCGTGTGCCGCCCCCCACGTGACATAAAAAAAATGCCGCCCTGGCGGCTGCCCACTTCGCCCTACCCTAAAACCGCCACTGACTGTGACCGACAGGTCATGCTCCGCTATGAAAGAACATAGGCGCACTTTTACATCGCGCACACGGTCGGCCACAGATGTGTGAATCTCCGTTGTGGTTCTTGTCGCAGCAGACAGGGAGCATGTGTACTGTTAGAGCACGAACCGCAGCATTGTGACGAGCTGCTGACTGATGGCGAACTCGCACTTTGTTTTTGTCATTATTGCCATATTGAAGTTTCCTGTGGGATACTGTGCAGAGACACCTACCTGGATGTTTGATTTTTTTAGTCCACGAACTAAAAGGCTTGCCATTCTCCCCAATTTCGCTAAGCCAAGCCCATCTCCATTTATTTATTTACACTTTTATCAATCTCCGAAACATCGGAGCCTTCCTGCATTAAGTGTGTCCATGCTATCTTAAATATAGTTATACCTCAGCCTGACACGTAGTTCTTCAAAACTAAACCAAAACCCGGAGTGGATCCATACCGGAGTGATAACAAAACGCTTAGAGTGGAGAGAGGAACGTGCATTCGCTCCACTCCAGGCTTTGATCACATCCTCCTCAGCAGGCTGAATACACTTTCCTTAATTTAACACCCATGTAAGCCTATATATACACAGCATTAAAATTATGAAAAGTGAATTTTAAACATTAAGGACAGGCGGAACAGTGTGATTGACGGAAATCCGTCGTAACGACGGAGAACTTTAATCCCTGCATGAACCACCTATTTAAGGTCATGCCACAACATCTCAATAGGATTCAGGTCAGGACTTTGACTAGGCCACTCCAAAGTCTTCATTTTGTTTTTCTTCAGCCATTCAGAGGTGGATTTGCTGGTGTGTTTTGGGTCATTGTCCTGCTGCAGCACCCAAGATCGCTTCAGTTTGAGTTGACGAACAGATGGCCGGACATTCTCCTTCAGGATTTTTTGGTAGACAGTAGAATTCATGGTTCCATCTATCACAGCAAGCCTTCCAGGTCCTGAAGCAGCAAAACAACCCCAGACCATCACACTACCACCACCATATTTTACTGTTGGTATGATGTTCTTTTTCTGAAATGCTGTGTTACTTTTACGCCAGATGTAACGGGACACGCACCTTCCAAAAAGTTCAACTTTTGTCTCGTCGGTCCACAAGGTATTTTCCCAAAAGTCTTGGCAATCATTGAGATGTTTTTTAGCAAAATTGAGACGAGCCTTAATGTTCTTTTTGCTTAAAAGTGGTTTGCGCCTTGGAAATCTGCCATGCAGGCCGTTTTTGCCCAGTCTCTTTCTTATGGTGGAGTCGTGAACACTGACCTTAATTGAGGCAAGTGAGGCCTGCAGTTCTTTAGATGTTGTCCTGGGGTCTTTTGTGGCCTCTCGGATGAGTTGTCTCTGCGCTCTTGGGGTAATTTCGGTCGGCCGGCCACTCCTGGGAAGGTTCACCACTGTTCCATGTTTTTGCCATTTGTGGATAATGGCTCTCACTGTGGTTTGCTGGAGTCCCAAAGCTTTAGAAATGGCTTTATAACCTTTACCAGACTGATAGATCTCAATTACATTTGTTCTCATTTGTTCCTGAATTTCTTTGGATCTTGGCATGATGTCTAGCTTTTGAGGTGCTTTTGGTCTACTTCTCTGTGTCAGGTAGCTCCTGTTTAAGTGATTTCTTGATTGAAACAGGTGTGGCAGTAATCAGGCCTGCGGGTGACTACAGAAATTGAACTCAGGTGTGATAAACCACAGTTAAGTTATTTTTTAACAAGGGGGGCAATCACTTTTTCACACAGGGCCATGTAGATTTGGAGGTTTTTTTCTCCCTTAATAACGTAAACCTTCATTTAAAAACTGCATTTTGTCTTCAATTATGTTATCTTTGACTAATACTTAACGGTTTTTGATGAGCAGAAACATTTAAGTGTGACAAACATGCAAAAGAATAAGAAATCAGGAAGGGGGCAAATAGTTTTTCACACCACTGTATGTAAAAAATATAAATTGGATATATCAGACTTGATTCTTTATTTTTCTGATATTAACATGGTATTTTTTGACAGAACACACAATTTTCAAGGCAGTCACCCACTGACGTCGCATTCTTCATTTGTGATGTTTTTCCAAGGCTTGTAAACGGCTGCCTCTTTCAGTTGTTGTTTGCTTTGGGGGTTCTCCTCTTCAGAAGGTGAAAAGCTGCTCAATATGGTTAAGGTCTGGAGATTGACTTGGCCACTCTACAACCTTCCAGTTATACCCCCTCGTTGTGCTTGCAGTGCATTTTGCATCTTTGTAGTTCTGCGTTATGAAGTTCCTCTTAGTAAGATTAAACATCTGACTTCATTGTGCTGCTACTATCATGAGTTGCATCATCAATAAAGATTAACGAGCCCATGCAATCCCAAGCCATGACACTACCTCCGCTGTGCCTGGATCATAAGCAGATCCTTTCTCTCTCCACACTTTGGCCTATGGATCACTTTGTTAGAGGTTAATCTTGGTTCCAGAACTTTTGTGGCTCTTTTTTGTATCTCGTTGTGAATTCCAGTCTGGCTTCTTACTGCTGATGAATGGTTTCCATCTTGTAGTTTGTGTTTCTGTATTTCTGCTCTCATTTTAACTTTCGACTATGATACCTTCACCCCTGATTTGTAGATGTTGCCGATGATGTCACTGACTGGGTCTTTCTTCACAGCCCTCACAATGTTTCTGTCATTGACTTTTGTTGTTTTCCTAGGCCGACATGTTTGACGTCTGGTTGTTAGCATACCGGGGGGTTCTTCTCTTTTTCAGTACCTTCTAGATCTTTGTACTGTGCATGTCTCACGCTTGTGGAACGGCTCAGTTTTTCTACTCTTTTCTCGGCTTCAAAATGGCCAAGCTTTCTCCCTCATACAGCTCTACGGTCTTCATGTTGGCCTATCCTTTTTAACAGCCTATTTTGCCCCAGTCAAAAACTCAGGGCTCAAAGCAAAAGTAAACTTTCATAGCTATTAATTTGTTTAAACAATCGATCTAGGCACACCCTAGGCAATAACCTAAAAACAACTTCTAGTCACATGTTTCAGTATTGGGTGGGTTCGAATAAACAATAAAATAGTTTACCACGTCTAGATGAAAATATCAGGAAGTGAAATACGAAATGGAGAACCTAAATGAACATTGCGTTCCAATACTACCGTATACAGTTGGAGGGCAAGGTATACTGTATTCAGTGTAAGGAGTTCACTCTGAAGTTGAAATGATTGATTGCTTGTTTTGCTGTATTGATAGTGCATAGTATTGCACAATATCTTTTGTACACATCTCAGCCTTAATGATCCTGTGTTTTAATTTTCATACGCCCAAGAATAGCCCAAAGGCGTTTCAGTGTACTGTAACTTGTGTAATTGTACTTGTGCATAATGCTTATAATGACAACAAATTATTGTGCCAATTATTGATGAGACAGGTTTAAGTGAAGTTTATTTAATTAGTTGCGTTCTCATTGATAAGCCTTTAAATCAACAAAATATTAAACATGGGAAGAATGGTCGCCTCACAGTTGCGGTGTTGCTTGTTCAATCCTGAGCTCAGTTTATTGTCTGTTTTTAATTTTTTTTTTTTTTCAAATTTGAAAAGCTTTTATTTTATGGCCAATTTAATTTGTAGGACTTCCATTCCTGTAGCCTATTCTTGCTCTACACTCACTTTTGGTATTTCCTCTCTATTTTCTTCGAACAAATTTGCTTGTTTTATCCATCTTGTTAAAAGACCCGTAGCAAGAACCGGCTAGTACACATGTAAGTGAATTAGTCATGATAAAGCTGACAGTATGGGTTGTTCAGCAGTCTGTGAGTATAGCCCTCATTATCTGGATCTGCTCTCATGCAATTGGTCACTTGTGATGGGGTGAAAGGTCAGCATGTTTGGGATCATGTCCATGCTTTTCACTGAGAGGTTCAACCAGGGTGCACGCTCACACTTTGGCAAACAAGCAGACGTCTGCTTACCCTCATGTGCATGCCGGTTTGCTGTGTTTAATATCACCCAGTGGTCAGCTGTGGAATTTCTGCGTTTCTCATCACCGCTGGGAGTAGATGAAAAATTTAGTTTTTAAAATGGTTTCTCTCTTAGTGCATGTTGGCACAGTTAGGTTCTATTGTACAAAGGCAATGAGGCAAACAAAGATCTTGTTAGGTGAGAGGGGAAAAAATGTTTTGATAAAGAATAGCTTTCATAACCTTTCTCTGAGGCATGCACCATTGTATTATGGCGAAGTCTAGCATATAAAGGCATTTGCCTCACGGTATTTCCTGACATGTCAACCATCCAGTGAATGCTTTCATCAACCACCAAAAAGCTCTAATAGCACTAGAACGCTATAGTTTATTTATCTATATATCTATTTATTTATTTACTTATTTATTGTTTGATTTGTATGTTTGTTTATTAATAAAAGGGGAAGTCCTGCAAAAAAAGAGAAGTAAAATAAAAAATGATAAATATTCAGATGAAGCAGAAATGTCAAATTAACCTCATGAATCTGTAAAAAAAAAAAAAAAAAAAAAAAAACTGAATTATGCTCAGCATCATATATTTTAAAGGCATGAAATATTTTGTTATTTAACAACAAAAACAACAAAAACAACAACAAAATAACATTAATTAAACACCATGGTATATCCCTCATTAAATTTGTTTAAGAAATTTTACATAAATTCTTTGAATAAAATTATTTTTTAAATGAAATAAAAAATACTGATTTATGCTCAACATGTTATTAAAAAAATAATCAAGAATGATGGAAAAAATTTTTTGTTTTTAAGTTAATTTGTGATGCATTCATAATAATATTTAAAAACTAATAGCTAGATTTACTATGCTCATTTTTAAGTAATTAAACTATGGTTTGTGCTTATAGCAAAGTTTTTTTTGTTTATTTCAAGTAAATTTTACATGACTAAGCATCTTTATGATGCAATATGGCCATTTCTTGAAATTCAGTTGTTTAAAATGATTATTTAAAAAAATTAAATCATCAAATGAAACACTAAATTCTATTTTTTTAAAAAAGGGTAATTTTTTTTATTACCCTTTTACTTTTTAATTAATTACTTGAAATTGAAGTCTTTCTTCCTACATGGAAGAAATGTTTTTATTTATTTATTTATTTTAAAATCAAGCTCTGATTTGTGTTCAACACATTCCTTCAAAAAAAAAAAAAAAAAAAAAAAAAACGCCAAACGATCTTGTCAGCTCTCGTTGTGAAGTGTTTTCACGAACTCATCAGGTATACTTTTCCTATCACAGCCCTATCATTAGTCACTTAATAACAAAAGCCAAACTGGTTCTAGGTCATCATCAGTTTTACGGTTTATGATGTAAAAGAGGACATAATCAAAGGCCTGGATACGATCTGTCAATTTTGCTCCAATAACCACGCCCATTGCGCAAAAGCCTTTTTGTTGTGCTGAGGTGAGGCATCACTTCATTCTTTCTGAAGCAGTTAATCAGATATCAGGACCTGACTGTCTGCATACTGTCACCATCCCACACATTACTGCCTACTGTACTCACCGTGTACAACTTTGCATACAGATAATTCACGATTATACGAGGTTGACACGTGGCTTCTATACATGACATGTACAAGATCCTACATTAGTCACATGACTTTTTACTTGCTATGACTTTTTTCTTGAGTTTTAAATCATACTTTCACACGTTTTTGACGTATCGCATAAACATTTATATTTTTCTTTTTTTCCAGAAGGGTATTTGTGCTTGTAGGCCTTAAGCTGCCCCACTGTCTAGTCCCTCTGACCTGCTCCTACACATATCACAGTGTTTACAGGATTCTGTCTTCATTTCTCAGTCTGAACATGCACACTGTCTCCTGCTTACCCACATCCTTACACATACTCATCTCTGACCGAGAAATAGTACCTAACATCACATGAACAACTTTGTTTTTTTTTCTTTTTTTCTTTCTTTTCTTTTTTTTTTAAATCCAATATCTTGCATAACTATTCACCCTCTCAGACTTTTCCACACCACATTGGGTAGTGTTACAACTTCATTGAGATTATACTGTATGAATTTACACAAATGAGCCCATTATATTGGAGTGTTATAAAACTACAGCAGGAGATCTGGACTAACCAGTTGCTATCATAATTATTTTAATAAGGTCATTCCTGCGCAGTTAAAATGCCATGTATATCATACATGTCATAATAACCGCACTTAGTTTATTGATGTTGCTGAAGAACATAGAGAACAGAATAGAGATCAAAATAAATCCAGAGGTGGAAAGAGTAATACAATTTTGTACTCAAGTACAAGTACTGT
Organism: Channallabes apus; assembly: GCA_030522415.1. NCBI lineage: Eukaryota > Metazoa > Chordata > Actinopteri > Siluriformes > Clariidae > Channallabes > Channallabes apus. The sequence continues at coordinate 38,959,176 of CM060111.1, forward strand.
TACTTCAGTGAAATTTTACTTAAGTACAAGTAAAGTTACCATTATAAAAATCTACTCAAGTAAAAGTACAAAGTAGCTCATAATACTTTTTACAATTTACTCAGAGTAAAAGTTACAGAGTTACTTTTTAAGGGGGGGGGGATGTATTCTAGCATAGTTCAAAAAAGATGAGCAGATATAAATCTCAAACTAGTTGTTTTTAACTGAAGGAACACCTTATAAAGCTTTTGTCTTTCTTGTGATTGAAAATCAAAGTGGTCACTTAAATATGGTGTTACGTCCCAGTCTAGGGTCATACAGCAAAAGACTGGTTCAGGGTTCTATTTTAAACTGTATGGAAATGGTGGTATATGGCAGAAAGAACTAGATCATTAACGGATGAAATAATGAGGTTTGTATACACACACACACACACACACACACACACACACACACAACAGGAGGAGGAGGATCAGATTGAGGGTGGACCCAGGCCAAAATAATAAACAAAATATTTTTATTTTTATTTTTATTTATAAACAAAGTATTTATATTTAGTAGTTAGATTACCAAAAAGTACAGGTACCGGACTCCCTAAACCAAAAACAGTGAATAAATTCCCTCTTCCCAAAATAAATGGCAGCCACGCCCCTACTACTAGTAAGTGCAGAAACATACATATCTACAAATATATACAAAGACCAACCAAACCAAAGGGACAAAGCAATAATCAAAGTTAATGGGAGGCAAAAATTAAAAACCGGAATACACAACCAAATATCAAAACGCCAAAATCACAATCTCTTTCCTCTTTCCCGCGTCTCTCTCCGGTTTATATATGGTCGCGCTATTCGATGACATCACTCTCAGGGCGGAAGCGACCGTGTGGAAGGTCAGGGAGCTGGAGTGGAGTCTGGAGCGGCGCGCGACCAGGACATGATACACACACGCGAGCGCAAAAGCATAATATTTGTATTATTTTAGCATTTTCATTCATATATTTTTTACTCAGTAAAAAATTTATTTAAAATGTAGCGAATTACAATACTTCAAACAAAACGTACTTAAGTAAAAGCAAAATTACAGATTTTAAAAACTACTTTAAAAAGTAGAAATACACAAAAACAAACTACTCAATTACAGTTACGTGAGTAAATGTAATTCGTTACTTTCCACCTCTGAATAAATCCAAGGCAAAATGGTAGAAGAATATCAGTCAGAGATTTCTTTTTTCTTTATTTGAAAATTTAAAGGGTGGCTTTGATTTTGGGATTGATGGATTATGGGATTTTGTGAAAAACGCTCATAAGACATTACTCAAAACTGAAATGTCTCAATATTAATAACATATTGTCAAGTCACCACTCAGCTCATGACAGCGTGTAAAGGTCCACTTGATATAAACAGGAGCCGAAGCCTCTTTAGCCATGACTCAGACTCTGCTAATCCTTTAATGATGGATCCAAAGTGGCTGAGATGCCATCAGTTTGAGGTGGCAGTTTTAATCTTGTTTAGGGCTAAACTCAAGACTCCAGCAACTCCTCCCATTCAGGATCTGTCCCAAACAACATTATGGGGAAAAAATAATTTGTCTTCATAAATTGTAAACATACATTATGCAGGGACAATAGTGGAACAGTCTGTGAAGTGCCATTAAGTGTCCTGAACTAAAAGGTTTGCATTTGTTTGCTCTTAAAAACAATTCAGGGTGATTAATGTTTTTGAGTATTGATAAAATGGGCTGATATACTGAATACCCCTAAGAGAAATACCAGCTGTCCTTTCTGTCTCTCTTGGTTCCCGATTTGGTGCAACATAGAAGTCTCTAGGTTTGAACATACAGTACAGTAGCAAATTGCACCAACTGCCTCTGAGACAAAGGTGAGCATTAGTGTTATGATACATTTTAAGCCAGACTTCCTTGTATTTCTAAGGTAGTCTTGAGGAATAGTTCTCCAGGATTTCCGATCGAAGAACTATGTGACTCTCATTTTCAGTTCAGTCTCTGTACCTGTGCAGTTTCAGAGGAATGTTTTTGTGTTTGTTAAGCCACTCAGTAACCTTTGAATCATTCAGACATTATTAACCTAAAGCATGAAACAATGAGAAACAGATGCAGATGACAGATGCAGATGATCTGGCCGGAAGTCAGTGATTAGTATACTGGTTATGCTGAATGCTGAGTGGTTAGAACAGATGAGAGGGGAAATGGGGTTGCTGCTGGAACCAAGAACAGAGCATTTAAATGATAACTTCTTCGTATTTATTAATTATTTTCTCAGACATTCGGTAGAACAAAGCATTTAGTCTCTGCTTGTCCTTAGAATTTAATATTTTTTTTATAGCAAAACTGAAACTAAAAAACCAAAACACAGTCAGACTTTACTATTCTGTCTGTATGCCAGTAATTGGACACACTGATCACCAGATTAGTTTAGTCTTTCTTATCCACTTCTAATCAATCCAGGCCTACTTAACGCCATAAACAAGTTATCACAATATTGCATCACCAAAAAAAAAATCTTTTTTTAGCCATTTTTTTTAGGCCACCAGCACCGCGCAACGAGTGTTTTTTCTCGTTGTTTCCGTAGCAGCTGATTTTTTACGGGGCGGGTTGCCTTACGCCCAACCCTTCTCTTTTCTCATCCAGCACTTGGGAACTGGCAGAGCACACTCACACTCACAGACTGTGGGCAATTTGGGAACGTCAATTAGCCTAACCTACATGTCTTTGGACTGTGGGAGGAAACCGGAGTACACGGAGGAAACCCACTAAGCACGGGGAGAACATGCAAACTCCATGCACACAGAGACGGGAATCGAACCCGGACCCTGGAGGTGCAAGGCGACTCTTTTAGGCATTAAGTATTAAAAAAATAACATGCATAACCAGTGAATATTTCCTTCAACACTTTAAAAAGATCTTATCATAACCATACCAACATTACCAACTGTCCGACTTGTGTATAATCGACATTATCTCATTACTCCGGTCGGTTTGTTAGCTGTGCTTGCGTGAGACAGGAGCCTGGATTGCAAACAGGTGTGAAGAGGTGTTAGGTGAGGTTTTTTTTGTTTTGTTTTGTTTTTTTTGCTCAGAATAACCTGTTCTACAATGTGGCACTTAACAAGAAGTCACTGCAATTATAGCAGAGAGAGCTATATTTCACATAGACCCTGATCCGCAATAACCATTCTAGGATGACAGAAATGTCAATGAAGGAAAAACATGTATACATTTCACCCCCAAAATAATTTCAAGAAAGTTTGCGCAACCCATCATGTGACCCGCCTTTTTACTTTTTCTATTCTACCGCATCTCAATATTAAACACAAAAACAATCCCAGACTACCACTGGTTCTTCAGAAGCTGCTTGACATTATATAATGGGAGCCCTAGCTTTCTGTCTATTTATTCATTTTTTCATTTAAACTGTAAATCTCAATCGAGGGTTGGCACACTCTCACACTACAAGAAATGGCAATCACTACCTGTCTGGCTGTGGAGAAAACCAGAGTACGCAGAGGATCCGCCAAGCAAAGGGAGGAACATGCAAACCCACTCACTCACACACACACACACACACACACACACACACACACACACACACACACACACACACACACACACACACACACACACACAGGCTAGGATTTGAGATTTGACCCCCCTGAGCCCCCAAATATTTCAGCCTCTTAAGTCGAATGAAAGAGAAAGAGGCGGATGAGGAAATTAATGTTTGTTTCTGTCGTAAGATAAGTGGATGACAAGTAATAATTAATGTTCCCCATTTTAATTGTAACTAGATAATTATAAATAAATAAAATGGCTATAAAAATAATAAACATCTTTGTAGATGTTTCCTGTTGTTGGAAAATTACCCGCCTGTACAAAAAAAGTAAAAATTCACATTCAGTATCGATCGAGTCCTGGAATAATGTAGTATGATAACTGCTCATTCAGTACAGTCAGGTCATTCACTTTATTGCCGCAGAATGTTGATGAGTCTAGACTTGACCTGCTGAACCTTGTTCTTCTTCTTTGTCTTTCGCCTGTTCCCTTTCAGGGGTCGCCACAGCGAATCATCTGCCTCCATCTAACCCTATCCTCTGCATCCTCTTCTCTCACACCAACTAACTTCATGTCCTCTCTCACTGCATCCATGAATCTCCTCTTTGGTCTTCCTCTAGACCTCCTGCCTGGCAGTTCCAACCTCAGCATCCTTCTACCGATATATTCACACTCACTCCTCTGAACATGTCCAAACCACCTCAATCTGCAAAAATCTCCAAAACATCTAACATGTGTTGTCCCTCTGATGAACTCATTCTTGATCCTATCCATCCTTGTCACTCCCAAAGGGAACCTCAACATCTTCAGCTCTGCTACCTCTAGCTCTGCCTCCTGTCTTTTCTTCAGTGCCACTGTCTCTAAGCCGTAGAGCATTGCTGGTCTCACCACTGTCCTGTACAACTTCCCTTTCATTCTCGCTGATACTCTTTTATCTCACAACACACATGACACTTTTCTCCACCCAATCCAACCTGCCTGTACCCGCCTCTTCACCTCCTTTGAACACTCTCCGTTGCTCTGGACCGTTGACCCTAAGTACTTAAAGTCCTGCACCTTCTTTACCTCTGCTCCCTGTAGCCTCACAGTTCCTCTTGGGTCCCTCTCATTCACACACATGTATTCCGTCTTGCTGCGGCTAACCTTCATTCATCTGCTTTCCAGAGCATACCTCCACCTCTCCAAATTTTCTTCCACCTGTTCCCTGCTCTCGCTACAAAGCACAATGTCATCTGCAAACATCATAGTCCATGGAGACTCCTGTCTTACCTCATCTGTCATCCTGTCCATCACCAGAGCAAACAAAAAGGGGCTTAGACCCGATCCTTGATGCAGACCCACCGCCCTCTTCTGTCACACTTACAGCACATCTTACCACTGTCTTAGCGCTCTCATACATGTCCTGTACCACTCTAACATACTTCTCTGCCACTCCAGACTTCATCATACAACACCACAGTTCCTCTCTCGGGCACCCTGTCGTAAGCTTTCTCTAAATCTACAAAGACACAATGCAACTCTTTATTACCTTCTCTGTACTTCTCCACCAGCATCCTCAAAGCAAATACTTAATCTGATATACTCTTTCTATGAGTAAAACCATACTGCTGCTCACAAATGCTCACCTCTGCCCTTAACCTAGCTTCCACTACTCTTTCCCACAGCTTCATTGTACTGTATGTCTCATTAGCTTTATAACTCTGTAATTGCCACAGCTCTGCACATCTCCCTTGTTCTTAAAAATTGGCACCAATACACTTCTCCTCCATTCCTCTGGAATCCTCTCACTCTCCATTATCTTGTTAACCAAACTAGTCAGAGACTCTACTGCCACCTCTCCTAAGCACTTCCATACCTCCACAGGTGTGTCATCAGGACCAACAGCCTTTCCACTCTTCATCCTCTTCAACACCCTTCTCACCTCACTTTTACTAATATTTGCTACTTCCTGTTCCACAACAGTCACTTTTTCTACTCTTTGTTCTCTTTCATTTTCCTTATTGATCAACTCCTCAAAGTACTCCTTCCATCTTCCCATCACCCTCCTGGCATCTGTCAGTACATTTCCATCTCTATCTTTAATCACTCCAACCTGCCGCACATCCTTTCCATCTCTATCTCTCTGCCTCGCCAACCTGTACAGATCCACCTCTCCCTCCTTACTGTCCAGCCTAGCATACAAGTCCTCATATGCTCTTTGTTTGGCCTTTGCCACCTCTACCTTCACCTTACGCTGCATCTCCCTGTACTCCTGTCTACTCTCTTCAGTCCTCTCAGTGTCCCACTTCTTCTTAGCTAGCCTCTTTCCCTGTATACACTCCTGGACTTCCTCGTTCCACCATCAAGTCTCCTTGTCCACTTCTCCCTTACCTGATGATACACCAAGTACCCTCCTACCTGTCTCCCTGATCACATTGGCTGTCCAGTCAACTGAAAGCACCTCCTGCCCACCCATAGCCTGTCTCAACTCCTCCCTGAAGACTACACACCATTCTTCCTTTCTCAGCTTCCACCACTTTGTCCTCTGCTCTGCCTTTGTCCTCTTCACCTTCCTCACCACCAGGGTTATTTTACACACCACCATTCTGTGTTGTCTGGCTACACTCTCCCCTACCAACGCTTTGCAGTCACTGATCTCTTTCAGATTACAACGTTGACACAAGATGTAGTCCACCTGAGTGCTTCTGCCTCCACTCTTATATGTCACCCTATGTTCCTGCCTCTTCTGGAAGAAAGTATTTACTACTGCCATTTCCATCCTCTTTGCCAAATCCACCACCATCTGTCCTTCTACATTCCTGTCCTGAAGACCAAACCTGCCCATCTCATTTTCATCAACTCTGTTCCCTTCCCCAACATGTCTAGTGAAGTCTGCACTCACCTCTGGGGATGCTCTGCATCACTTCATCTAACTCACTCCAGAATTTCTCCTTCTCTTCTTACTCACATCCTACCTGTGGGGCATAGCCACTAACAACATTGAACATTATCCCTTCAATATCCAGCTTCAGACTCATCACCCTATCTGATACTCTCTTCACTTCAAGAACATTCCTTACAAACTCCTCTTTCAGAATAACTCCTACTCCATTTCTTTTCCTATCCACACCATGGTAAAACTATTTGAACCTTGCACCTAAGCTTCTAGCTTTGCTACCCTTCCACTGGGGCTCCTGGACACAAAGGATATCCACCGGCCTTCTCTGCATCATATCAACCAAAACTCCTAAACTCTTGCCTTTCCTTTTCTCTCTCTGCTTTCGAACACACCTTCCTCTTTCTCTCCTTCTTCGACCAACAGTAGCCCAATTTCCACCGGCACCCTGTAAGTCAACAGCACCAATGGCGGTTGTTGTTAACCCGGGCCACGAACGATCCGGTATGGGAATTAGGTGTGTGTGTGTGTGTGTGTGTGTGTGTGTGTGTGTGTGTGTGTGTGTGTGTGTGCGTGTGCGTAAATGCTCTTACTTTCACTATTAAAAATAGCTGTGATAATTACTGTGGTATTTTTTTTTACCGTGCAACTTCCCCAAGAAGATATTTTTTCTTGCCACATTTATTACACAAAGTGAACAGTTCAGCACTATTCTTACAGGTTTTGATAATGTGTTGAAAGGTTCTTAACCCAGCTCCTGTAATTTAAAATATTTTTAGTCCATTCATTTGATGTAGCTTGTTAATTTTTTTTTTTTGGCCAGGCAGTGACACTGACAAAAGTTGTGGTATGGCTGTATTATACCAGGCACCTCAAGGTTGAACAAACATCCAGCAAATAATAATAATGCCAGAAACTGTCACTGATTTTTACAAATGTGGATAAAATGGTGATTTGCGAATGTATGGCTTGGCGAATGTAAATACAGTATGGGTGTTCTGAATGTAAATGTATGTTGCTTCAATAATTGGTTTATATAACATGAAAACAAAAAATAAGTACAATAAAAACACAATGCACAACTCAACACAGTATTTGTGCTGATTTAAAAAAAAAATTTGTGGTGTACATATAATATAGAAAATGTGTGTCCCAAAAAAGCTGCTTCGGAAGCTTATGCAGTGGAAGTGACCAATCAGGCTTCCCTAAAAATATCAGATTGCTAACCTTTGGAGAGATGACTTTATATGTGCTGCAAAAATGCCCCATTTTTTCAGTGTTATACTGTCTCACTTCTAACAATAATCATTTAAAATGCAAATTATTAATATTTTGCATTAGTTTTAGTATTGATACAATTTTTGTTAGCTTCTAAAAGCATATGACCTGTAACAATTATTGATTAAATTAAATCATTCTGTGCAAAATTAAGGATAAAAAAAAAGCTGTATTATCCGTAATCATATATAATTCATGTTGCAATATCTTAACAATTTAGCATTTTACAAGAATACACCTTTTTGGTTCTTTTCATGTGAAATCTAAATTAAAGTTTCATCTGAATGACAATTAAAGTCAGTGAAAGATTTGAATTCAAAAAAAGTTACGGACATTACACAAAAGTTCATGAAATTGTATTCAGCAGTTGTGTTTCTTTTTATCTGATAAAAATATAAATGTGCATGCATATTTACAAAAATCAGATCATGGATCGGGAGATAAGAAGCATTAAGTATTATGAAAAACTGTTACATGATCCTATCTGAAAACTCACTTTTTCAGCTAGGTGAGAAACTTTTTAGCACCAGTACCATGTTTTGGCTGAGAACATAATGCACCAACTCCTTAGAAGTGACAAAAACATGGACTGCATTCCTGAGAGGGTTTTGGAGCCAGGCCAAGTGGGTGGCATTCCATCCTTCACCTAGTCCTGCACAGAGAGCCACCATCTCTCTGCCCCCGGCTTATCTTGCATAACGAAAGCACAGTCACCGCACAGATTCTTGTTATTAAGTGGCATGAAAGCTGAGATGGAAATTATGTTGCTGCCCTAGTTCTGTAGGTCTGCTCACTGCTCTTCCTGTTAGCAAAATTAATCAAAATCTTGTGTATCAAGATCACAATTTGTAATTTGATTCTGTATTTGTGAGTAACATGTGTTGTTCATTCTACCTCTAATCCATCAGATACACACAGTCAAGACCAAACGAGACATGCTGGTGTTGTCATTCTTGATGAATTACCTGCAGCGGACCAGTTATTCATACTTGTAATAGTTCTTTACCATCTCTCCTCTTCTCATTAATATTTTAAGTGTGTTTATGTTTTAGACACTTAGAACAACTTAATGAGGTCCTTAAAAAGAGTCCAGTGTCTGATTCATGCTTTCTCCCAGAGAGTCTAAATAATTGATCAATCGTATGCAAATTTTACATCATGATCAAGTTAAGCTTATTAAACTTTAAACACCCACAATTGTTATATGTTTATTAGACATCGCCTCCCCGTAACAATTAAGGTCATCTGTTTAGCTGTGCCCAGGTTTCTACATCACCTACTGTATATTGCTCTGAGCATGTGCCCGACCAATCCAGTCTGTCAAGTACATAACAATGCAAAATTTGACCAAAGTTGAACTGGATGATATGGGTGCTCATGATTGCTATCTGTTGCAGCAATCTTAAACCTGTGTGTTTAGAAAGCCCACATGCTTCAGCCAAAGCGCCCATATCAGCTCTTATCAGCCTGCACTGTTGGGGACTATTACAAAGCTTCAAGCTTAGTCTGACTCATTGTTTAATGGAGGATGAGATGGACATGGAATGATTTATACTTTCGTAAAAGCATATCCACCTTGGGAAAGTATTTTAAGAGTTATTTATTTATTTTTGTCAAGTCTGACAAGTAAGTGCTAAATGGAGCAATTGATATATATATATATATATATATATATATATATATATATATATATATATATATATATATATAATATATTTAAAAAATTTAAATACTTTTAAGACTGTCAGCTAAATGGATCTTTAAAACACTGTCATTTTCTTTCAGTTGCATGTAAACACAGACGTTTGTAATGCTTTTATAAGTACATTACTGACCATTTATAAAAGTAGAGAAGTAATGGTCGTAAGTGACATAGGGAGTAAAAAAAAGTTCACATCACTTTACGCAAGACCTTCACCTGGTGTGTAATTAAACTTGTTCAGGCCTATTTTCACTCACTCACACACATATATTAGACACATATAGTCTAATAATCAAGGTTCATATCAGCTAAATAGATCTTTAAAACACTTTTACTTAGATGTTTGTTGTGCTTGTATAAGTATATTACTGATCATTCATAAAAGTAGAGTAGTAATGGTCACTTCACACTCTCAGCAGGTGTGTTTGCAACCTTGTGCAGTTCAATTTTTACACATTTCAATGTATTTCTTTCTAATATTAATTATTGCCACTGTGAGTAATAAGAATAATAAAACCTAGTGCTTAAGAACAATATACCAGATATTAAAAAACAAAAGCATAAGTTTATTTATGAATACAAAGCTGTACAAGACAATAAAACAAATTTGATGTTTTTTTTTTTAATTTAAAGCCTCCCTCCCTCTATGTCCTGGTCACCACACCGTGGGCCTCCACGCACCACCTAGTCCCTGTGGATCATAAACGCACGGCCGGTACGGATAGCACGTGTACATGGTGGCGAGCAGTGACGCTCTGAGCAAGTCCTCTTCCCCTGTGGCGGCGGCGGCGGCGAGCGCAGCGTTTCCCTCCGAGCCCTTCCGGTAACAATCCAGCTGCTGCCTCCGCTTGGTTTTGTAACGCCGGTTCTGGAACCAGATCTTCACCTGGGTCTCGGTGAGGTGCAGCGCGGCGGCCAGGTGCGCGCGTTCCGGCGCGGACAGGTACCGCTGGCGGCTAAACTTCTTCTCCAGCTCGAGCACCTGCAGGTGCGTGAAGGCGGCGCGCGAGCGCTTCTGCTTCTGAGACAGAGTATGCGCGAGGTGGTTCGGCGTCGGCTCGTCGGCGTCGGTGGTCGCGTCTGTCGGAGAGTTCGTCCTTTCCGAATCATCGGGCGAAGCTGTAAAAAGGTAACAGAATAAAATAATGTTATTAGAGAATTATGGCTTATTTCAATTCATATGAGTGTCGAGTTTAAAGCACTACTTCAAATGAAACCCAGGTTTTAAAGTTACCACAGCTACTCAATGTATCTTTTTTGTTACTAATAAATGTTACTTAAAGTTACCACAAGTGGAACAATGACTCTAACTACACAATTTATCTTTTTTTGTTCCTAATAAATGTTACTTAAAGTTACCACAGAGAGAACAATGACTCTAACTACACAATTTATCATTTTGTTACTAATAAATGCTACATAAAGTTACCACAGTGTGAACAATTATTCTAACTACACAATGAATCTTTTTTTATACTAATAAATGTCACTAAAAGCGGCAAAAAAATAACTACTTTGTTATTCATAAATGTTACTTATACAGTACGTCAGAAATTGTATTTTATCAACATTTCCATGAAGCAATAGACGCCAACTGACTCACCAGGTCTGGAGGCTAACGCGGCTATGAGCAGAGCGTCGTGGCTCTCTCCCCCGTCTCTACAGCACCGTGTGTCGGTCTGACTTTCAGCTCCACCGCCACTCGTCTCATCTCCCTTCTCTTCCCTCAGAGACAGAATGTCTTCAATAAAGAAGGAAGTCAGCTGCCTGTTGGAGGACGCCATGTCGACTGACAGGAACCACGCAGGCACTGCAGGTAAACCTTAATCCTGAGAACAGTGTGTGTGTGTGTGTGTGTGCGCGCAGTGGAGCAGGGATGTCACAGTGTCTCCTTTTTACTCTCACTGGAATCTCTTCACTTATAGAGCTGACTCCTAGCATGACGTCACGAGGTGTATGATGGCAAAACCAGATTTTACTTCAGTCTCTTTCACTTTCTTTAAATTAGAAAAAAAGACAGACAGATAGATAGATAGATAGATAGATAGATAGATAGATAGCACTTTACCTGCAGACTAAGAACGTAAGAGTATAGCAAAGTACATATAGTTAAGGAACAGTATATTTTGGATAAAAGGTCTTAATCAGTGTGCAAGTAAAGTGCTATCTATCTATCTATCTATCTATCTATCTATCTATCTATCTATCTATCTATCTATCTATTTTCTGACTTTAGAAAATATCACTGTCCAGAGAAGAAAAATTATTATTATTATTATTTGCTACAATTATTATTATTATTATTATATTGTTATTATCCAGTTTATTAGGGTTCCAGTGTTAGGAGTTTGTTCTGATGCAATGGCATACAATGAAAATCTGCCATAATTCGCAATTTGTATGAATTTAGTATTTCTGAATAATTTCACAATAAGTTTTCAGAATAAAATCTGAATGTTATAGGATACATTCAGATAGGAATGTTATATGAAAGTTAGCTGGATGTTAATAATTTTTTTCATTTGTTTTTAAGTAACAGTCACTATACTGCCATTTGTACAAATTGTTCGTGACGTCAAGCAAACGTACTAAATAGATAGCCTAATTACAACTAATGAGTAAATATAATATAATGACTCTTGATTTGAACCACTCCTGAAACGCAATCTTCAGGTGTTTCTCATTTGTGTTATTCCTCCTCTTCAGGGTCGCCCAGTGAGAAGCTGACGAGATTTATTACGAAACTCGAGATGAGGACTCTCCTGCCGTCTCCGGGCATCAGGCTTCGGTTGAACACCAGGGGAACCTTGCAGAGCGGCTCCGTGGTCAGGCAGGGTCAAGGTGGGTGGCCCCCTCCTTACGGTGCTAATGCGTTCAGCACATTGAGGTGCGGCTCCTGCTCCTGACACACACGGCGTTGAATGCCTGTTTGTTTGTCATGCCCTCTCCACGCTTCTGTTTAACCCTGCGATGTAAAGCATAGAGGCAAGAGAGAGAGAGACATTTACAGAGAAACAGAGAGGGAGAGAAAGGGTAAAGGGCACATCGGCCCCATGAGAGCGAAGAGTCAGTTTGGGATAATACATGATGCAAGAGTGACAAACGGGGCTATTGTCCCCCTGACATGACCCCCCACCACCGTCCCCTAAAATACTGTCTCTAGTCAGCTCAGTTAACACTTCCTGCTGGTTTTATTAAGGGAAGGCTTGACCCCACATGTTCATTCCATACAAGGTGTCCTGTAAGTGAGCAAAAGTGAGGCAAAGCTTTCTCATTTAAGCAGAACAATACATGTTCAGAACAGAGAGGTGTAACTACAATGACTCTAAGTGCTTTGCATTCCTCGCAGAGCATTTATATCACAGGGTAACACACCTTTGAGCATAAGTCGAGAGTAATTATAAACAACTATACATAATATAATAGTAGTATTAGTAGTAGTAATCATAAAAATAATTAGTGTAAAATAAAATGTTGTAAAAGACACAAATGAGTTTAACGGCTACTTTAACAGTAAATGTAGGAAACACTGATGAAAACATATAGCACTGAAATATCCAGCATTCCAGCAATACCTGGCATATTCAATCACCTTCTTAGGAAATGTGACCTAAACAAGGATGTTTTATGTCCTATAATCTCATTCTTTGGCACTGATCTCATGATTCATGGTGGTGCAAAGACTTAAGCATTTTTTTATACCTCATTTCATTTGTCATGATGCCCTGTAAACTTTGTGTTTTAGATACTTTATACGATAGTGATTTTTTTTTTCCTTGAGTAATCTTTCTGTCCTCTCTCCTACATAAACAGAACAGACTGCCTGCATAGTGCATCTTTATCCCTCAGGTCTTTGATGGGACCTTTTTCCTGTTTTGTATATCTCCCGATGCCTATCTTAATTGCACAAGCACACAATTCAGTCATCCCCGCCTCAGTCAACGAGTGTGTCATCCTGTGGTCATGCTAAACAAGTAGCTGTAATCGGACCAGCATTTCTCACTGCTTGTGTAAAGTTACTCCTCATTTCTCCCCTGACCCCTGAGCGCTACACTAACACCACAGGGAGGGGAGGTATGGCACCGCTTGCTTGTCCTAGGCCAGATGTGAGCTAGTTAGAATCTGACCCCGTCGGCAGGAAGCTGTACATCTTACTCACTTGGTGGCTGGACGACTCACTACGGACTACATTGACAGGCAGCCAATGTCCAATGGTTCCCTTATTTTTATCTGGACAAACTAGCTATAAGGACCTTTATACATATGAAAGACTGTATAATTGAAGTTATACAATAGATATATAGCTTTTTTTTATTTTATTTTAACTGTGAGTTGTGTTGCTGTCTCCCAGCTACAAGATTCAATCCCAAGCTTGGCTTATGTTTAATTATTCCCTTGTGGGCTTCCTCTTTGTTTTGTTTTTTTGTAGTTTCATTCCTCCTTCAAAACACCGTGCACTAGTTACTAGCTATTATAAATTGCACCTAAGTTGGAATGCCAGCTTATGGTGAGCTGTCATGAACTGGTATCCCATCTGAGATGTGTTCCCTGGCAAAGACTTTGCTTCCACCACAGCCCTGACCAAGATATTGGGCCTACTGAGAGTGAAGGAGCTTTTACGGCTTTTATTGGCAACCCCTAAATGGGAGCAGTCGAAAGACAAAGAAGAAGATTTATACTTTAGAATGAATTCAGTTGTACCTAGATGAATGTTTGCATAAACCAATAACGATATTGTTTGCTTTTGTGCAATTTACACTTTGAAATCAAAATGTAGCCCTGATTTACTGGAAGCTGATGCCCTCTAGTGGTGAGGAATAGCAGACCTTCACTTTTTTCTTTCTCATGTTAAGGGATTAAATCCATCCACTGGCAAGCTTTAGGGAGATCTAATCAGAGAAAATCGGAGAACCCAAAGAAAATGCATGTGTTGGAAAAAACTAACTCAAGATTGAATCCATGAGCTGCGAGATAGACAAAAACATGCAAGTATGTAGATTAACCCCTAATGTATGTGTGTGATGCCCTGCAGTGATGAGCTGGCCCTCCATTTTTGTTTCAAGAGTAATAACTAGCGCCAATACCAGAGGACTCAGGGCATTAGGCGGGGTACATCCTGGACGGGATGCCAATCCATCGCAGGACACACAAGCATGCGGGCCCACACACTCTACAGGCAATTTGGAAATGCCAGTTTGCCTACTCTGCATGTCTGTCAGGAAACTGCAGCACCTAGAGGAAACCCACCAAGCACGCTGAGAACATGCAACCTCCATGCATGCAGACGCCAAACGTGGATCAGAAGACCACTTTATCCTGTATATCCTGTATGCAGGATCGTGGGGGCCTGGACCCTATTCCAGGAGACTGCATAAGGCAGAGAACACCCTGGACAGGGTGCCAAACTCTATGTACATAGAGGCGGAAATCAAACTCGGACTACTAATCAAACTACAAGGCAACCACTAAGCCACCATCCCACCAAGAAAAAATATAATTATCGATAAAGTTTATAAAAAGGAAGACATTTTATTTAACTTAAATTTCTGGAAAGAGGACTGTTTTAGCCTCTCGAACTCTAGACTTGAATCCTATCAGCCCTGTTTAAAACTGCTCCTAAATTCTTCACTATTACACGCCGCTCTTTACAAAGCCAGGAAATCCTGTGATGGTTTTAAATAGTGTCTGTTCAACATGATGCTTAATGTGCATTAATTATTTTTGGCACCCAGAGAAAGCTTTAATGATGACGTTCTCTCCACTGTGTAGCTACATTCATACTTGATCCATTAATATAAACACAGATCTAAGATCACACTCCTCATTGTGTAAATGGATTATGTCACTGTTATTAAAAGAGGGGACCGTTCCTGTGGAAAAATGCGAATATGAAGCATGATCTTTGTTTACTCTGAAGATCACGGTCGTCATGGTAGTAAAGCGGGAAAAATCTTATTTGACAAAAGATCTTTAATAGCACTAAACAGGGCTTAACCGATGTCTGTCAACACTTCTCCGAAAGGCAGTATTCAGTAATTGTGTTCGGTCATGACACCGACTTGGTTTGTTTTGGCTGGCTCTCACATACATAAATGACAGACGATCGTCTCACTGCTTGCACTCGCAAGTCCGTGTGTAGAGATGTAGACACACAGCATTGTCTGGGAATAATCATGTAACACAGTCTTTTTTTTAAATCATTGTTAGATGTAGATCAGTGTACATCCACTGTGTAAGCAGCAGAGGGAACTGTGTGGCAACATTTCATCACACACACACTACAAGGACATTGCATGTTATATAGACTTTAACCTGATCTCAGTGTGTGTCTAGTTTTCTGCAAATTCCATTGTTTGTTTCAGGAAGCCTCAAGGACATCCATCCTAGTAGCTTTTTTTTTTTTAGACAAGCGGCACTCACAAGGTAAGACTCCAAAGAGCTCGTTTTAAAAGTGACATCTGACTGTATGAGGCAGAAATGTTGGACTCTCAGACAGATAACGTACGCAGTCAGATCACAGCATGAAAGCCTGAGTGACAGAATGTCTTCATTCCCTGAATAAACAGCCCTTGGATATCAGCACTTCTTACACAGGTGCACTCTGTCTCCATCTCTCTCTCTCTCTTACTCTCTCTCTCTTACACACACACACACACACACGCATACACACACACACACACTTTCTTTCACTTGCTTTCATTATGAAATCCATTTTGCTGAAGGAGTATTATGACATGTTAATGCGCTCATATAATTTTTAAAGGCATTCCGAGCACAATAATGAGAGTGTTTAATTTCAAATCCCACTTAAAGTCATATCAACTTACAAAGTGTATCAGGGCATAGATCATGTGAGCTTTCTGTATTCACAAGATATTCATTTATATGCTGAAGATACACTGTATAACACAGCATATCACTGTGTAATGTGATAGAACATGTTTAGGATGTAAAATACATACAAAAAACATAAAAAATAAGTAAAGAAATAAATAATAATAATTTAAAAAAAAATCTATTTTATTATTGCAGTTTGTAATTACATGGAGGCGGCATGGTGACGTGGTGTTAAGCTCTGTCGCCTTTGCACCTCCAGGGTCTGGGTTCGATTCCCGCCTCTTTGTGCATGGAGTTCAAAGACATGCAGATTAGGCGTTCCCAAATACCCTGTATACAGGATTAAGCAGTATAGAAGATGAGTGAGTGAGTGGTAATTACATTGAATGTCTCATAATTAATTATCAGTTTGTGTCATTGGATCTAAAGGATGATTGATATTTATAATACATCTGTGCATTTTTCAATCTGACTCATCAGGAGTGCAAAGTGTAGTACCCGCTTTCACTACAAATCACTACATCAGTCATTTCCAACCCCCTGCCCTGCCCTGCCCTGCCCTGCCCTGCAGATTTTAGTGTTTTCACTGCTCTCAGCAGATCTGATTTAACTTATCAGCTAATTAACAGCTCTTCCTGAATAGAAGTGTTTATGTTGGAGCAGGTAAAACACTCAAATCTGCAGGGCAGGGAGGTCCTTCAGGACCAGCGTTCAGAACAAACTGCACTATTGTTTCAAAATCGTGGGTTGCTGTAACTTCAAGACCGCTGACATCATTACTGTAGCTAAGGCCATGAATGATCACTGACAGTCTTACAGAAACATGCAGTGAAATTCTGGTCATAAACAGCTGTATCTGTAACTCCAAATGTTTTTAAGCAAGCTCAAATGTGTAGTCCATGCAGGTGACTTGTCACCCTGCAGTAAACCACAATCTTACTGTAAATGACTACACACAGCCGACCGTAGAGAAGATGGAAGGTACCTACTTCATTACTGTACTTAATTACAGTTCTCATGTATGAGTAGTTTGATTAATGGATACTTTGTACATTGACTCCACTATAGCCTACAACAAATACGGTATCTGTATTTTCTACTTAACTACATTTGTGCATGGTGTTGCGTTGCATGTACAGTATTGCCACCTGCTGACTATTATACATAACTGCATGTTTTAGCTTTCTTCTGTAAAACGCTCAATCAAGTGAATCAGTGAATCTTCTGGGTGCTGTAGTTTGTGATGTGGGGTCTCCATGGATCAGACTTTTTGTCCCATGATTACTCGATGGTCTGAGTCTTTGGGCTCGTTGCCTGCTGGGCTGCACTGGTTTGTGGTGCACTGGGTGCTGTGGTGCACTGAGTTTTCTGGTGCCTTTCTATTATTGGCCAGCATTGACCTTTTTCAGCAATTTGTTGCTTCATTGTCTTTCCTGTGTGATCGGACTGAGTGGGCTGGCCTTTTCCCCATGCTGGGCATCAGTGAGTCTTGGGTGCCCATGTTCCTGTCACCAGTTCATGATCCCCAAATACATTCCATTCTAATTATTCACGTGTTTATTTTTACACTAATAATTTCCACGTTTCATTTCTTTCACAATATGCTTAATTTTCACATGATAATTTTATTTTCAAAGTATTTTTTCGATATGTATTCATGATTTTACGCCTTTTTTTTTTTTTTTTACAATTTATTTATAGTAACAACTAAAAATGATTTTTTTTTTCACATGACTATTTTCCACACAATTAATTTGTATCCACATGTGACCTTTTCCCAAATTATACTTATACAGTATTTTCTCACATTAATTGTTGGCATATGAATTCATATGAAATGGATCTACACTTGCCTGTAAACTGCCTGTTGTCATTTCAGAAGGGTTAAATTATTGGGCTGCATCAAGCAAAGGAAGGCAGAAGTCACTAGTGCTAGGAAGTTACTGGTACGGAGTTGAGAACATTTTTATACATTTTCAAAACCTGGTGTTGAACCGGCAACATTGTGGAAGGAATGTGGTGGGTTAAAAATCAGGAATGGAGATCACTTAAACACTTGATGAAGTTGAGTGGTAAAAAAATATCAACAGTAAAAACCAGAGGTATGTTTAATAGTGAAAATAAGTGCATTTTCATGTGATGAGAACTCGCAGGATTGGGACCAAACAGCCGTGTGTCCATAAGAAAGTGAGTCTCATCAGGAAAAGAGGCTTCAGTTTGCTAGAGAGCAGAAAGATTGGCCTTTGAAGCAATAGAAAAAGGTCATGTGGTCTGATGAGTTCAGATTGACCTACTGTACAAGACTCTAGAGACAGTGTTATGATCAGAGGAAAGAAATATAGCTTGGAATAGCCAAATGTCATGCTATAATGTATAACTTGCCAATCAGAGTTATCATTAGCAACAGCAATTCTCTTACAGCAAACATCAGAAGCTGAAATGAGTTCATGTGAGAATTGTACTTTTTCGCCTTTATGACCTGGTCAGCTGGACAATGCATGCTTTTTCGTTGTGCATATTTGTGGTCAGTAGAAGTGAGTTTATAATTTCAAGTTCTTTTCAGTAAGTTATTGCTCAAAGATAGAACTTGAACTCTGCTTTTGAAAGATGTTATTTTAACACAACATAAACTATTATGCAATATAAATGTTTCAATATTTACCAATGCAAAGTTGCACTTTATTTACCACATCTTTAACGTACACAGATGTGTGTTTGGTCAGTGCCAAATTTTAGAAGCAGAAGATTATGAATTACAGTCCATTCCTGATGAAGCAGAAAGGGTCAGGCGAAAGGAAGTGGCTTTTCGGCATCGAAGTCGTTAACAATGTCGTCTTGCCAGTATTCTGCTAAGTTTAAGCATGTCTGGCCAGAGGACAAGAGTGTGTTTATAGACAGAGGACAGCTGAGTGATGCGTCGTAAGTGCAGACAGATGTGTCATGTCAGCTTTGACAGGGTCCAAGTGTCTCTTTCGGGACATCCAGTCTTTATTCTTGCAGTGGTTTGTAACATTTTACTTTGTTTTGGATGTGAGGAAGACAGTCTTCTATATGAGTCATTTAACGTGTCCAGTGTTTTTCCAGGGACGGAGTTTATCTTCTTATGGATACAACTCTTATGTGCGTTTAGAAGCTGCCAGTCTGGTTGGGAAAACTCATGGGCCCCAGGAAGCCTCATCAGTAGCTTTAGACCAGGGCACGGAGTTTTTATCTATTGACCGTTTTAACATCGTTGAAAGAAAATATGCTGCACGTATACTGCTCACAATTATGGGATTTACATGCAGAGCTAGTCTCTAGTCTCTAGGTTAGTGTTGCATTGTTTAAATGTTTCTAATGTTGCACAAGAATTAATTTGAAATATGTTGCATAGTTGCATAAATCACTACTGTGCAAATACTATGTAAGAAACAGACTTGAAATAAATCATGACACGGTCTTAAAAAAAGAACAGTAAAAATGACCGAAGTCGATTATATAAGGATTATAAAGTGCAACCATAAAGTCTTCATGTGTGAGGAGACACTAACACTGTTTTTAGCGGAATTTAACTTAATTTCTTTACATGATGGTTATTTCTTTGTAAAACAAGTCATCTCTCCCACTCATGATGGACTTGTGGTAACACATATGGTGGTATGCAACTTGCATGCTATTTATTAATTAATTAATAATTATTAATTTCCCCTACTTATGGAAACATTTTTATGATCTAGTATTTAGATCTACTTGTATATAAAAATATTATCAAGTGGGATTAAGTGGTGTGTGTCTAGGCTTGCGGGTCTCTCTCTAAGATCCGAGAGAGTGCAGCGATGAAGCAGGCCTCTATTGTCTTAGGCTGTCTGTCACTGACAGACTGAGTTTGTCTCAGATCACATCTCTTCCTGTAGACCTGCCCCGTGGCTTGTGCTGAATGTTGCTTCCGACACACAAACACACACACACACTTAGACACACAATCCATCACTCATTCACATACACACACCCACACACACGTGCACGTGCGCTCACACACACACACACACACACACACACACGCACACACACTTGTCATACTATCCTTCCAAGGACAGAAATGTCACTGATGTACGATTTTATATATATAAAATTTTTAATAAAAGCTTTATTTATTTATTTAATTTAGTGGGGACCAAGCCAAATCAAAACTGTCTCATTCCTATTCTGGTAAGACTTCACTTAACCCCCCCCCCCCCCCCCCAACATGCACCCATGCAAACACACTATCCCAAGCTCAACGCGGTCTTACATGTTCCGCACACACATTCCTCCCTACTCACACACACACACACACACACACACACACACAAAGCTTATCTGATCTCTTCAAGTGGCTGCAGTCTCCACTCTGTCTGCCCGCTGCCAAATACTGCTCTTAGCTGCATACATGCCTCTTATCAGTCTGCTAAATATTGCTCCAAGCCATATAGGCAACTTTTTCCTTATCTGGCTTCCGCATTAATGAGACTTTCGAGAGCATTTTCAATCTCCACCCTCATCTTCAAAACAGAGACACCCACAAGTCAGATTTCAAGCTTAACCCATCAAGAAGGCACTTTAGTTTCACTTTCTACGACTGTCAATGAGGATTTGTTTTAACTGTGTGATTTATCACTCCTGTAATTTATATGAGAAGTCCCACATACTGTAGATGCTCCCAATAAACACGATGAAACCTTCTAATGCCTAACTGGTTTCAGACACCAAATACAAAGTGTGTAATCAGCTATTATGAATGAAATGAAAATATTTATTGTGAAGAAAAAGTGACAGCAATATGTCGAAATTAGAAAATACCTGTGTGTCACTGTGTCATACTGCACAGCATCAGAAGAGCCACCGTATATATATAATGTCTAATTTTACTAATGCTAAAATGTATTCATGCTAGTCAGTGCTCAAAAAAATTACTAAACTCTGCAGCTAAATTACTCTGCAGCTGGACAGTGTTCTAGATTTGGCAAAATTAGAAAATACCTGTGGGTCACTGAGACCTTTTTGCACAGCATCAGAAAAGCAGAAAATGTTAAAAAAATATACGAAAAGTCTATATCTAGGTTTGATTATTACTTAGTTCTAGAACTATTACAGTTAGTCTTATAGAACTAACTGTAAAGTTACTAAAGCTAGTCAGTTTTTAAGAGCTACTATACAGTAGGTAGTCAGCTTTCAAGATTTAGTGAAGCTAGTCAGTGCTTTAGAATTACTAAAGCTAATCAGTGTTCTAGAGCTCTGCCGCTAATCAGCTTTCTAGATTTATTCAAGCTAGTCAGATCTTTAGAATTATTATACTGTAGCTAGTCAGTGGTCTAGAGGTCCACAGCTAGTTAAAGTTAAAGCTGGTAAGTGCTTTAGAATTACTAAAAGTGTTTTCGTCCACAGCTAGTCAGTGTTCTAAATTTACTAAAGCTAGTCGTGCATTAGAATGAATAAAGCTTGTCACTGTTCTAGATTAACTAAAACTAGTTGGTGCTTTAGATTCATTAACCTCCTGACTACCGGCAGTTAAAGTTTGTCCTCTCTAGAGGACATTTGTAAACCTGAATATCTCCCATATCCTGCATGCTACCTAAAAAAACTCCTCTTGTGCTTTAAATTCAGCACTTTTATAGCACAGATTTATAGGGGTGGGGCTTTGGGAACGTCCTCTTCCTCCTTTAGGAAAATGGCATCTATCACCACCAGGACATTTTATGTAAAGAAGAAAATGTAAGTGCTTAATCTTTTTTATTGATAACATTTTTTTCTTGAAATTTTACAAGAATCTCTAAATAAAACACTTGAATTAATTTTCTAATGTAATGTATGAATGTTTTTCCATGATAAGTGAGCATTTATAAAATGTACATTAAATGTAAATTACAAAAATATTCTTTGTAATTTCCTTGTTGTGTTCATGGTTTGTTTTCTGATATACTAACTTCCGTTGTCCAGTGTGGTGGACACAACATATTGTGAACATAAAAGTAAAAAAAAGAAAAGAAAATTGTCAGTATGCTCATTGCCTTTCAAACAATTGGAAAAAGGAAAAATAAAAGTCATTTGAATTTTTTTTCCCCCTGGTTGTCAGGAGGTTAAAGCTAATCAGGGCTTTAGAATAACTAAAGGTAGTCAGCCGTCTGAAGGTTCAAGGTATGCCAGTGTTTTACAATTACTAAAGCCAGTCAATTTTCCAGAGCTACAGTACTGCAGCTAGTCAATTTTTTTTTAGCTTTAATAAAGTTCATCTGTTTTCTATAGCTACTACAGTTCGCTAGTTTTTTAGAACAACTAAAGTTGGTCAGTGTTGTATAACTATTCAGCTTACTATTTTATAAAGTACTCTATCTATCTATCTATCTATCTATCTATCTATCTATCTATCTATCTATCTATCTATCTATCTATCTATATATCTATCTATCTACAGCAACAACTGATTGGTTACTTCAAACAGTAAGTGTTTTTAATTAACTAAAGCTAGTCTAGACTAAAGCTAGCCATTGTTTTAGAGCTATGGATTCAGAAATGGAATAATAGACCCTTGACCACACAGTAATGTAATGTAAATGTAATGTGAACAATCTGATCACAGATTACTGTACCATGCTCTGGTCAGTTTGAAGGTGTTCTCACATACAATATGGTGTACTCAGGCACAAAGTATGAAAGCTAACCTACCAAAACGTGAAAGTGAAATATGAGCTATTAAGCATACAGTATGATGTCAGTGCCTGTCTCCAGCTAAATCTGGGTATACAAACAGCAAATCTCCTCTAAACTCCATGGTCAAAATGGATAAAGTAAAGAAAACAAAATAGTAGTAGTATGCATTGTGTTATGGTTGCCTTACTTGTGCTCTCTTTTTATTTAATAGTAAATAACGAATCAACTAGGTGCATACTGCAACCAACTGTATTAGAGTGTGTAAAAGCTTGAGTGTATTCATGTATGGAACAAGCTTACTAATATAAAGTCAGAATGGAAGGAGAGAGAATTTCCTAGGCACAGTATGAAGCAGTTGAGGCTAGTGTGAAAATAGCCTAAAGATAGTCAGTGTTCTAGAGATACTACAGCTGGTTAGTGTCATAGAGTACCTAAAGCTAGACAGGGTTGTAAAGCTACTACAGCTGGTTGCTATAATATGTTTACTATAACTAAATCTTATTGGTGTTCTAGAGCTACTAGAACATGTATGAATTACGAAAGCTAATCAGTGTTCTAGAGCTTTGCCGCTAGTCAGCTTTCTAGATTTATTCAAGCTAGTCTTACAATTACAATAATCAGTGTTATAGAGAAGGTACACTGAAAAAAAGGAACTTGGCTACCTGTTACATGTACTAAAATGTAATATGTGTTTTGTACATAATAATTTCATGTTTCCAAGATGAACATGAATAAATTATGTTGTATTTGCATGAAATTTAACAACTTAACATTTATTAGATTAAATCATGTTGAGATAAACCAAAGAGATCTAGTCACTATGAAAACCGGAAATATCAGAACAAACATCGCGAGAAGATATTCAGAAGAGAACCCAGGGCCCGGTTTCTCGATAACGCACACTATTCGCGCGCTAAGAAGACTCTTAAGATATATCTTACGTTAAGTGATAACTTTTCTAAGTGTATTTCTCGAACTGTCTCTTAGGAGTCTTCTTAAGTTACTGCCTCTTACGTCCGACGTTACGCGGCGCTGTCTACAGTGAAGGTCCTGAATTAGCGGACATCGGTGGCTCAGGAATCGATTTTTTACTCCTTTTGCATGACAGCATTAAGAAAGACGGCACTTTCTATGCAAATTAAACATTGCACTAAATTCTTTTAATAGCGTTTATTTCGACATGTGTTAACTTAACAATAACATGTCATAATAGACAAATATATAAATTAATATTAATTAATATAATAATATAATATATAATATTTTCATGTAACATGTGGCCGTGAAACGAACGGGGTTTTACAATCATAGTTGATGGACAAACAGCTGATAACACTCTTCACCAGCTTCAGAAACAATGTGAAGTGTCAGTTGTTGGGGTTGTATAGCGCACTTATGGAATGAATACGATGAGATGACAGAGTGGAGGTTTAATACCCCTATCTCACCTACACAGGGCCGTAAGTGCGGTTCATTATGATTCGGCGCGAGTTTTGGTGCTGTTATTACGTTTCCATCTTACCACGCAAAAAAAATAAACATGCGGAAGCTCGCGGACCTGGCAGATCTTCGCGGACCGTCGGGCGCCGGTCACTCGAGGCAAATCACGGTGCCTAATACCCCTCTCTCACCTGTGTGGTGTCTCATACCCCTCTCTCACCTGTGTGGTGTCTAATACCCCTCTCTCACCTGTGTGGTGTCTAATACCCCTCTCTCACCTGTGTGGCCTGACTCATCTCCGTGAGCTGCCGCGATTGCCCACGACGTTCCTTTAACGTTCCGCGACGTTCTGCAAAGTCTGCAAGCTTCCGCGAGGACCAGCAAAAAATTAAACGTTGAATTTTTCACGCGGAAAGATGAAAACGTAATCACAGCGCAAAAACTCGGGGTGAATCATGATCAAGCCTACGGTCACAGCGCGAGACCGTGCAGGTGAGATAGAGGTATAACACACCGCATCTCACAGCGAGTCAAACCGCATGAGTGAATACTGTAGGGGTATTAAACATTACAATCACCCAGAAAAATGAATGGATGCGGGGTTTGAAACTCCCATGGTTATTTTCTCATTTAACTAAATCAAATTTCATAAAAATAAAACGTGTCAAAAGAAAAACCCATAAAGTCATGGATAATGGCTTATGAGCAATGAAACATATTTTAAACAAAAAGCAGAGAGCAGCTGGACATCGGGACGGGGAGTGTACAGTAAGTACAGTAAGTACGATGCGTTGGTCTGGCACGCGCAGGTCTGAGCAGCTCAAGAAGCTCCATAATCTGTTGCCTTGAAAGGCAAAACGTTTATTTTATATATTTTTTAATAACGGCCACGGGGAAAATATGAAAAGGGCTGAAGTTTTGTCTAAAGGAAACATGTACATGACCCACACGGCTCCACGGACCGCGCCGTCTTTAACACAACACCACGCTGTATCGCTGCCTAATTGTTCACCACCTGTTTAATATTAATTGTGATTGGCAATTTTAATGCATTAGTCACATTATGAAATAGGCTAATTAAAAGTCACTCTATTAGTTCTGATATCAAATAAAATAATATTCTTAAACAGGTCTACAGTATATTCCATCATTAATACGACTTTGATAACGTGCCATAATGTGTTTGCATACACCGCTGGTTTATAAAGTCTGCTGCTCAGTGGCGGCGACTAGCGTCTTGAGCTGAAACTACGCTAAGTATGAGTTAAGGTTGGTCCAGACCAACCTTACGAACGTCTGACTTAGCTAAGAGATACTTAGCGTAAGAACGTTTCGAGAAATGCGCCATAAAGTTAAGAGAGAGGTTAAGGTACGACTTAAGAACTACTTAGAGATAAGAAGCTTTCGAGAAACCGGGCCCAGTTTGTTGAGAAGACAAACGTTTGGCGGGCGTGTGGAAAAGGTAAGCAGGAATTAATTCCCATCTTTCTAAATAGAAACGAAATACTGAACATAAATGTCACCTGTTGTTTAGTGATGTTTAGTCACGTTATTTTGGTTTAAGCTACAGTGGTGTGAAAAACTATTTGCCCCCTTCCTGATTTCTTATTCTTATGCATGTTTGTCACACTTAAATGTTTCTGCTCATCAAAAACCGTTAACTATTAGTCAAAGATAACATAATTGAACACAAAATGCAGTTTTTAAATGAAGGTTTACGTTATTAAGGGAGAAAAAAAAATCCAAATCTACATGGCCCTGTGTGAAAAAGTGATTGCCCCCCTTGTTAAAAAATAACTTACCTGTGATTTATCACACCTGAGTTCAATTTCTGTAGTCACCCCCAGGCCTGATTACTGCCACACCTGTTTCAATCAAGAAATCACTTAAATAGGAGCTACCTGACACAGAGAAGTAGACCAAAAGCACCTCAAAAGCTAGACATCATGCCAAGATCCAAAGAAATTCAGGAACAAATGAGAACAAAAGTCATTGAGATCTATCAGTCTGGTAAAGGTTATAAAGCCATTTCTAAAGCTTTGGGACTCCAGCGAACCACAGTGAGAGCCATTATCCACAAATGGCAAAAACATGGAACAGTGGTGAACCTTCCCAGGAGTGGCCGGCCGACCAAAATTACCCCAAGAGCGCAGAGACAACTCATCCGAGAGGCCACAAAAGACTCCAGGACAACATCTAAAGAACTGCAGGCCTCACTTGCCTCAATTAAGGTCAGTGTTCTCGACTCCACCATAAGAAAGAGACTGGGCAAAAACGGCCTGCATGGCAGATTTCCAAAGCGCAAACCACTTTTAAGCAAAAAGAACATTAAGGCTCGTCTCAATTTTCCTAAAAAAACATCTCAATGATTGCCAAGACTTTTGGGAAAATACCTTGTGGACCGACGAGACAAAAGTTGAACTTTTTGGAAGGTGCGTGTCCCGTTACATCTGGCGTAAAAGTAACACAGCATTTCAGAAAAAGAACATCATACCAACAGTAAAATATGGTGGTGGTAGTGTGATGGTCTGGGGTTGTTTTGCTGCTTCAGGACCTGGAAGGCTTGCTGTGATAGATGGAACCATGAATTCTACTGTCTACTAAAAAATCCTGAAGGAGAATGTCCGGCCATCTGTTGGTCAACTCAAGCTGAAGCGATCTTGGGTGCTGCAGCAGGACAATGACCCAAAACACACCAGCAAATCTACCTCTGAATGGCTGAAGAAAAACAAAATGAAGACTTTGGAGTGGCCTAGTCAAAGTCCTGACCTGAATCCTATTGAGATGTTGTGGCATGACCTTAATAAGGCGGTTCATGCTAGAAAACCCTCAAATAAAGCTGAATTACAACAATTCTGAAAAGATGAGTGGGTCAAAATTCCTCCAGAGCGCTGTAAAAGACTTGTTGCAAGTTATCGCAAACGCTTGATTGCAGTTATTGCTCCTAAGGGTGGCCCAACCAGTTATTAGGTTCAGGGGGCAATTACTTTTTCACACAGGGCCATGTAGGTTTGGATTTTTTTTCTCCCTAAATAATAAAACCCCTCATTTAAAAACTGCATTTTGTGTTTACTTGTGTTATCTTTGACTAATAGTTAAATGTGTTTGATGATCAGAAACATTTTGTGTGACAAACATGCAAAAGAATAAGAAATCAGGAGGGGGGCAAATAGTTTTTCACACCACTGTATTTCTTGTATTTTTAATCACACTTAAAATACAGACAGTTATAACGCGTGCTTAATCTGCGGTTCGGTTCTGGTTTCGGTCTGTTCTCATGAGTTGTGAAGCGATAGGAACAAAGTATAAATATTTTTCTTTTGCTAATTTAAGTATCATGAATTTTAATTGAATATCTATCTCTGTATTTTTTCACAGCAGTTTGTGACTGAAAAGTGTCCTGTCTGCATCTGACTTCATATTTAAAAGTCATAACGTACAGTTAAAGTACTAAACTTTTCTGTTGGTGTTTAATTTTTTTTCTATAATTAATACTTATTTGTGGTGTTTTATGTTTTGTACAAAGAGAACTCATTTGTAAGTTGCTGCTGGTGTAAAACATGTTTTTTATTAAATATAAAATAAAAATCTCAGTTTTATCCTGTTTGTCTTATGCTTCTTTCCTTCACAGAATTCTGTTGACCAGGGCTTGAAATTTTACTTTACTTGAGTTGTACTTGTCATTTATTTTAACAGTATTAAATTATGTTGGACGCAACTGTAGTAAATAACTTAAATGAACCTAATAAAATTAATTTGACTGATTCATTTTTTAAAATTAAAATTACATTAAACATGTAAGCACCAAGAAATTGTTAGAATTTTCAATGATAATGGAGTATCATAGACATAATTCAATTACATTACAATTGCACAATCAATAAATGATAAAGATTATGTCAACATGATTCTTTCACACAAGTTTAACATGAATGAAATACTTAGGTTTAGCAGGCAAAATTTGTGTAATTTGGCCACATTTTGATCATGTGGGACCGATGTACACATTAAAATCAAGTAAATTCAAAGGATTCTTTTTCAGGGTAGGGTGATCTTTAGTGATTTGCAGTTTTCTGGTGTGGGCTATGAATTTTTCATTGTTTAAAAATATTATATTGGGGCTATGGCATTTTATGACCCCTACTGTAGGTCTGCTACAGATCTGAAGTTTGTTCTCTTGTGTCTATCAGTGGTCATTCATGGCCTTCTGTAGTCAATTGTAGGCTGCCTTAGTAATGATCATATTTAGTCAATATTCTACAATTTTAAAAATAGTATTCCACAGTGAAAAAAACAATCCTTCTAATTTACTTGATTTTAATGTGTACATATTATTACAATATTTTCGGTTTTTCCGATATTTTCGGTTTTCATAGTGACTAGATCTCTTTGGTTTATCTCAACATGATTGAATCTAATACATGTTAAGTTGTTAAATTTCATGCAAATACAACATAATTTATTCATGTTCATCTTGGAAACATGAAATTATTATGTACAAAACACATTTTAGTATTTTAGTTTAGTACATGTAACAGCCAAGTTCCTTTTTTCAGTGTAAATATACTAAAAATTTATGTTTTCTATAATTATAAAGCTACTTAGTGTTATAAAGCAACTGCAGACAGACCATATTCTATAATTATAAAGCTGTAATTGCAAGGTTACTTCAGCTAGCCAGTATCATACTGTTATAAAACTAGTCAGTACTCAATTAAAAAAAATAATTATACAAAAAAAAAAAAAACAGATACAGAGTGAGCTTCTGAAAATCAATTATTGCTACAATAGATGGCTTGGGCAGGTTTCCAGAATTGCCAAGGACCATATCCCTAAGAATGCCTACTAATCAACACAGGCAGAAAGAAACAGCGAAGGCCCAAAACAACCAGGCGGCATACAATAATACTGATTTAAAAGAGATGGGCTTGACATGTGGAGAAGCGCAGCATGTTACACAAGACAACACAGAGGCAAATTGTTGACACCTTTTGGCTCACTGGGTGCAAAGAGTCAGTAAATTAAGTATGTAAAGTCAGTATTTAATAATTGTAAACCTAGTCCCTGTTCAAGATCTTCTTTAGCTGCAATAGATCGTATTTTACTGTATATTTGTCAATACTCTAGATCTAATAAAACTGCTCTACAGCTACTACACATGGACAGTATTCTATATTTGTAGAGCTAGTCAGTGTTCTAGATCTAATAATCGTCCCTAACTAATAAGCTGCTCTAGATCTACTACAGATAGATGGTATTCTATAATTATAAGGCTAGTCAGTACTGGCTCTAATAAGGTTGCTCTAGATATACTAAAAATAGACAAAATTTTATATAGTCTGTGTTCTTACCTCAATAAAGCTGTACTAGATCGAAAAACAGATAGACAGTATTGTATACTTATAAAGCTTGTCAGTGCTCTAGTTCTAATAAGCAGCTTTTTTTTTTACTACAGATAGAAAGTATTGTATAATCATAAAGCTAATTAGATAATTACAGTATAACTAGTCAGTTAGTGAATATTCACTAAGTACACTGACTAATTATACTGTAATATATATGCATATGTGTGTGTGTGTGTGTGTGTGTGTGTGTGTTTGCAAAATGTTTGAAACTATGTATAAGTGTGATACTAAAGGAGCTGTAGATGATTCGATAGTAGATGATGACATAATTCATCACTTCGGTTGCAAGCATCGCTCCATTTCCAAAAACGCCTAGATTTGTTACATCATAAACATTTCAAATAGCAATGTTACTCAAAAATGCAACACCTACAGCATTTCATTAAGCCCAGAGTTTCACGAAGAGTTTTAAACTCAAAGTAAAAGTGCAATGCTATATTAAGTGTGCAGGTGAGGTTGATGCTGTGTGTGTGTGTGTGTGTGTGTGTGTGTGTGTTCTAGTGACTGCCGGCGGTGTGTCCGGTGGTGTGAGCCATGCAGTGCCGATGTGTCTGCTTCTCTGTTTACTCTCAGGTCTTTTCTGTCTTATCAGCCCAGTGCTTCTGCGTTATCTGTTTGCCTAATGGGACTCCAATGACAAGCTCATCGCGCCGCATTAAGATCCAGGAGATTAGACCTAATTGAACTGATACCATTAGATGTTTTACAGTGCGCACAGCCAACCAATCTGTCAGCAACTAACCAACTTTATTAGGCTATTAGGTCTGTTAGTGTTGCTTTAACATCTATGGTGTTTTTAATAGGTCTAGATTACAGGTGGTGGACTACAAGTGACTAATTCAAAGCCTTCTCAGTAAATTAAAAGTTAATAACGTGCGAATGCGATTAAACGGAACAAAAATGCTTAAATGAACAACACGATCATGATTCTACGAATTATGCATCAAAATACAGGACTATATACTACCTGTAATCATTATTATTTTTATTATATATATATATAATAAAAAGGGACATCGAAGTTCCTTTGAAATATTGATATCACTCAAACCCAAATAGTGAATTGTAGTAACACGTGAGAATCTAAACAGAAAAAGTCATTCTAAAAAAATCTAAATTGCCAACAGCATCTGTAAAAATTAAATGTGCATGTTTTGTCATTAGACTATAAAAACGGAAAATGTGGTAATATATTTTTGTTTTCGTTCTCAAAGATTATTATTTACGTTCAAATAAACCCATTCAGCGTCGTATTTTTAATGCACACCCTCATTTACTTAAAATCTTTTTTTTTATATTCATGGTTATCGTTTCCCCAATAATCTGTGTGACCCTGTTTGAAAAAACAAAACAAAACAGAAAACAGTGAATCACACACACAAAAAAAACCCTTATGGTGTTTATAGGCAGAATTACATATATGTAATATTTTCCTGTTCATTTTGTCTATTTTATTAAATATAATCTATGCCTATATTATTACGTATATATATATATATTTTTTTCTTCTTCATGTAGCTATATTTAGTGAGAAATTGCATATTCATACTTATAAGTAACCCTAGGCCCATGAAATCATTTTACCATTCTTCTAATTTCAATGGTCAGCAACATATGTTATAATAATGCGGTGTCCTTCTCGTAAAGCCTAAATATGTATTCAATAACGAATATTTATACACCAAAAATATAGAGTAGAATTATTCCTAATTTGTATCTTAATTAGGCAAAACTAAATGCCAGGGATCAGTAATTAACGTTAGCTTTGATTATTATAATGACAGATTTATTCTAGAACAAAATAATTATTCCTCTATAATATTTTTAACAACGATTATTTAAGGACAATTATACAGGTTTATGTATAACAGGATATTTTCAAATGCCACGTGAATTTTAGTTTTTCTTTTTCTGAAAAAAATGTGTATTTTTAAATGTGCTATTATTTTCCAACATGTCGACGTTTTAGTTACTCATATTTTAAAAATGTCAAAAATCTGCTCTTCTTTCCGAGCAATTCTAATGAATAAATAAATAAATAAAATACTTTTGCCTGTGTTCAAATACACACCTGGAGTGTGAGCTGCAAGCCAAATAATAAAATAAACCCGAAAAAGAAAGAACTTTCCTTTTACTCCCCACTGTAGCCTATATATACACAATACGTCTTAATAAGAAGTGTATTTTATTATTTTTTTAAGTTTAGATGCAGAATACACAAATACATAAAAAAAAACATTTTCACATAAAATCACAGGTGCCAGTTCAAGTCTACCTTCTTTCCAAAAAACATGGCCATGATTAAGTCATCATGGAGTTAGTGTCTTTAAGTGATTCACAAAAACAAATCTCCATAATTAATTAACACACAGAGTTGATGGATATACTGTGTTAAATTGA